>CM040190.1:69067353-69667353 GCA_022606455.1 Callitettix versicolor | reverse complement strand
AAACTTTACCGTTCATAAGGAAGTATTCACTTCAAAAATGTTAATTGGCTGCCATTTTTATTAGGTAACGAACTTGTGTAAGCTATTAGGGTTAGAATTAAAGATAGTGTCAAATTGATAATGTTTACATAATGGCAAATGTGTAATGTTTTTTGAAATTACTTTCTATCATGTCAATGAGACAACGTCGAGCCATGATTATTGAGAAGCGTCACGTGAAAGGACATTTAAAAAGGATATCTTCCATGAAAATGTTCCTGTTAAAACATAAAAATTTGTAAAAAGTTTTTTTGTACAACTTAAACAAAAAAGCGCACAAATATATTGATTATAATTTTCTCACTGTAAACATACGGCGATTGTCGAATTTATTTGTTTTTCAAATCTAAGTGTAAAACAAATTTTTTACCTGAATATCAGTTTGTGTGTCTGTGCAAATGTCTGAAGACCAAACGAATTTACATATTTTTATCAAATTAGCATTAAGATATAATATGTAATTCTTTGTAATCAGGGTCATTATTTAATTACAAAAATTAAATATTTTCAGGCTCTTTTTGGTAAATAAAAGTCTTAAAAGAATATTAAAAATCCAATTTTCTCATAGGTTTGATTAATTTTTTCTCAAAAATAGTACCCAAACAAGAAGAATAAGTCTCTACCTGTACGGAAAATCCAGATTGGAAAATACTGACAAAGCTATGGGCATTTTTTTTAAATCGCTTGAACATATTTTGCTAAATTAACTAAATAATTGACAGTTCATTTCAAAATATAATACAAATAAATCTTTTGGCTTTTATTTACAATTAAGACAGCTTTTTCTAATTTTATTGTTCATGGCTTCTAAACGAAGTTTTTCGGGATGGTGACGAAGGACTTCTAGGGTAATTAAAAGCTTCATTTAAGCTAAATTAAAGTTTTTCTAAGACTTTAAAAATCCTTAATTTTAAGTACTTTACTAAAGATAAAGCTTCAAAACTGAATTTTTCAAAATCTTAAAATTATGTTATACTAAATTTTATTGAAAACGAACAATTCGTTTGAATGGAATTGCATAGGTTGAATTAAATACGCTCAATTTACTATGTAGCTGCGTGCGCACGAGTACGTACGTACGTACACACACACACACACACACACACACACACACACACACACACACACACACACACAAAGCAAAAGCAAGAAAGCAAGGTTTTTGAACTCAGGAGTCCAGGAAAGTTATATAAGCGATTAAATTTTTTTATATCCATCCAACTTTCTATATACTTTGCTAATGAGAAAGTAATGGACTTTATAACGCAATGAAAATTAGTCCTTCATTGCATCTTTGTTTATTTTATCAACAATTATAATTATTCTAATTTATGTTATCACTGAACCCCCTCCCATTCATAGGCCACATAATCAGCTGACAGACAGTCCAAATTCCAGCACTAGACCTTCAGGAGTGCGTTATAAACAACGTAAAATGAAGGTAGGAATAGTGTTAAAGTTTCAAATTATTAATTTAAACTTCGAAAAGATTTGATAACATTTTTAACTCACTCTGAAATCAGTTTGTCGTTAAATGATATTTAGCGTTTAAACGCTAAGTTGGTAAAATATAGCGGTTACAAACAGTACAGTGGTATCGTATTGAAATAGCCTATCGTATTATTGTGGTATCATATGAAAGTCGAAAAGACAAAAAGCAGGAAAATTATGTCAATACCTAACTCTGAGACTAAGTAGTGGTGGATAATTTTGGAAATTTTTAAAGCCTCCACTAATTCACAATTGCAAAACGGTAATTTTGATAGCTCAAGTAGTTTTGAAGTCAATATTTTCGAAAATTCAAAGTGTAATGAAAACTGGTGCAAAAACATTACGCAAAGTTTCTCGATTCATTACACACAAAAATCAGGTTAAACACTATTTAGGCCGAGAAAGTCACCCTAAGTCGGCCTAGAATCAAAACTCAAGTTAGTGTACTAATTTTTCAAATTTTAGAAAAATTGTTTTATTTTTTGTCCGTTTAGTCGCGAAGCTTAAACTTATTTATTTTATAAAATTGTACAGTGATTTTATTTATGTATATTAATATATAATATCAAAAAAAAGTTTTAAATATCTGATCAACAGATTTCTTTTTAATTAGGCTCATACCAGATTTTTAGGTGATATAACGATTTGCTTATATAATTATTTATAAGTTCGTACGAATTGTATAAGAAAAGTATATATATTTTAATTTTATAAAAAAATTACTTTGAACCTAAGCCGCTAAACCTGATTTAAAAAAATCCGTTTTTTAAGAGTTTGTAACCAAAAATGGTATTCAAAAAAACTATTTTTGAAAAATTAAAAATAATCCAGAAGTATGGGCAAACCAGGAAGTTGAGTGGATTAGCAATCACACAATTCTAACACACACTCACACACACACGCGCGAGCGTGCACACACACACACACATTCACTACTCTACATAACCTGACTAACTCCAAAGTATTAAGCGACCTGTGTTGAGGAGTGTATGACACCGGCCTAATGGTGAATAAACGGAGCCTGGGATACCTAGCGACCTCCCAGTGTACCCATGCATGCGGGGCTCTGTATGGGCGGACAAAATTTCCTTAGCTATTCATTTTCCCATGAGTAAGAACGTAAGACGAATGAGCAGGAACTCAACGAACAAAAAACTGGCCAAATGGAGCAAAACCTCCGTAATATAAAAGAATAAAAGGGATAAATTGAAAGGGAATTACCTAAGCTAATACCTGCAAGTACTTCAAAAATAAATTGGGAAGTTACCAGTTAGATGCGGGGTAGTTACCTACCTTGATCCTAGACTTACTGGAGAAGGCGCTGTAACTGAGCAACTCAGGAATATAGAAATGACTATTGTGGTCTACAAGATCGCAGTGCAGTAGTCACCATAGAAATTCATTCATTCAGGGACAAACCATTTATGAATTTCATTTAAAGCGGGAAATAATTTAGTTTTAGCTTTATGTACAAACATACAGACGGACTGATATTAAATTGAAATAACTGTTTTGACTCATGGAGTCTGAAAACAGATGGGTCAATTAAATTCTCAAAATCGAAATTCAAATTGATACTGATCTTAAAGTGATCATATCATTTAAAAAATCAGTTTTTAAACAATAAACTTTGTACAGTAAGAAATAAAAAAATATAAGTGAAACACTTCATACAAAATGCAGTCAAACAAAATACATAGGCCCTACAACTTTATACACAGCCACCAGACCAAAAGTTCAAGTTGTCTCCCCTTTTCTTTCGACATGTTTAGTAAAAAATACAGAAAAGTTATAAACCTACTTTGGATAAGAAAGTTTTTCATCTTTTTCTTGTAATCTTACATATTTTTGTATTTATGGATCTCAAACAAAAGCGTGTTTTAAAAAATTCACAAACAAATTTAGAGTGTTTTTTTATATGTCTCTCGGCGTTTTTCAGTGTGAGTGATACTAAATACAATACGATCTCGAAGTAATTTTTGTTTGGACATCAAATAGGTTTACGAATAAAATGAAGCACGTAAATCGTACGTAACGGGCAGTACACCGTTCTGAAGCGGTCTGGCCCACTTCATAGCATTGCAGACGATACAAAATCAGGTGTTCCATTCTTGAGTCAGCTTTATAATTCATGAAAATAAAACACTCAACTATGCATTTCAGCGATACTAATTCATAATGACAAGAAACAAGGAGCCTACGGGCCCTCGCTATGTGCCATTTTACTGTCTGTAGCTTACGAAAAAAAATTTTGAAAACCTAATTGACTTGAGCTAACTTTGTCATTTATTTTTATTGTTGTCTGTTTATATGTTACAAAACTAAAAAGACTGAGCTTCAAAGAATATTTCCTGTTAACACATTGCAAGCAGTTATTACTAAAATTGCATTAGCATTAGTGTTTAAATTCAGGAGCTTGTATACCTTTATCTAGTCGTGACAAATTTGAGTTACGCATCAGATGTCAAACGCGTAGGACTCGGTGGTTGATGTGTCTAAAGCACCGGTCAATCTGCTGTGTCTCTGAGCTGAGCACCTCAAAGTTCTCATTTCGAGCCGCAGTTACTCCCGTTGCTTTTCCTTTACCGTTAACTCTGATCCCTTGCCCTCCTTAGTCTAATTGGCATAAACTATAGACGTTAAAAAAAGAAGAAAAAACATGTCAAATAATTTTCTCACCCACTATTACTTCTAAAAAAATTTTGAAAATAAAAATTCAATTGACCCTTTATCTTAAATCGATTCGTCATATTTCATTCAAATTTTTGTCGTGTAAGAAGAATCTTAACTCAGGAGAGTGTATTCAGTTTTTAACCTAAACCAATTCGGTGTAGAAAAATTGTACTGCTGATTTTCGAAACAAAAAAAATTATATTTTGACCGTGAGAAAGTTTGTTGAGCGCCGACAAGCCGCTACTTAGAAAACAATTTTGTGACGCGACGTTGCCAAATGGGGCAAGCAGGATGTGAGCACTAAGAAACAATCAACCAATATCTACTTGAGAGTAACAGTTGATTTAAAATCACTGTGGCCGTCTTAAATGTTTTATCGCAGTGTATACTTAAAAAAAAGATATGATCACATGTTTGAACCCCCTCCCCCAATTAAACGTTATAAGTTTATAGCTTGAGCTTTTTTCTACTCCAGCTCAAACGAACCTTGACACGCATCTGTCTCAATGACGTGATGAAAACAAATTTCAGAACCAAAGATTTGGTACGAGAGTAGATCTGTTGAAGAATACAGAAATAAACACTGACCATCATCGTATTCTATTTAAATGTAATTTAATAGTTCTTGAAATGCTTATTATTAAAAGTTTTTACAAAATATGACACTGGAAACAGAATTTTTTTAAATATGAGGATTTTTTTGTTATTTTAAGGCGAAAAGCACATTGAGGCTATTATCGCCTCCCTAAATGTAAGTGTGAGTGTAAAGTGTTAGTCGTAAGTGTAGTGTTGTAAGTGTAAGTGTGTGTTAGACTCTAGGTACCGCGAGGAACGTCTAAATCCTCTCAATAGTTGCAGCTAATCTGCACCCCTATGGGGTTAAATATGAAGGAAAATAGTGAATTTTAAAACTTTTTTTAACAGCCGCCGTTTAAAAAGTGATGAAATAAATTTACCTGATCAATATTTGAGGTCTAAAAAAGGTTTGTTTGCTTTTTTAAGTTCTGGAATAATAATTTAAATTTTAAATTTCCTATACTTATTTAAGAATCTTCATTTAAGAACATAATTTGTAAAAATTGTATGATACAATTTTTTGAGATTTTTCGAGTTCATTTTCCGGCTTTTTATAAGCTTCTAAGCGAAAACAAAAAACAAAAAAACAAAAAACAAAATAAACCTTGACCATTCTTGAGTCCATCATTCCAAAAATACACAATTAACTGTCCCCTAGTCCCGAAACAGTCTCTTCAGTACATTTTAGCACACTTTAGCTAACATAGCGGAGCACCGGTATTCACTTCGTAAATATATATTTCCACTTTACACATGCACTAAACAATACTATTTACGACAGAAAATTATCGTTATTTTTACAACGCGCCAACAATAAACAATACAGTGTGGATCTGAGTCTTGTTATCACTGTAAAAGTGTTAACACTTAGTCTTATCAGTGATTGATAACGTGTTTTGGTCATAGTTAAAGAGTGATGGCGAAACGACTTCAGGCACTATTTGCGGTAAGAAAATATATATGTATTTATTATAACACTACAAATGTGCTAAAGCCACAGATCAATAATTTTCCATATTTTTGAAACTATAGGAATACTTATAGACACTATACATTAGGATTTTTCGATGTATAATTGACTAGTAACGTTTTCTCAAAGAAAATCTGTTGCTACTGTTATAACTAACTGTTAATTTAAGAGTGAAAATTAAATTGTATCGAATTTTAATTGCAAAAATCGTTGTTAGTAACCTACTTCACACTGATTTCGTGTTTCGTTCTTCAATACACAACATTATAACAGTAAATTTTAAATTTCAAAATGTACTTCTTTTTTCTTCTTCTTCTTCTCCTTCTCTTTATTCTTCTTCTCCTTCTTTTCCTTCTTCTGCTCCTCCTTTTTGTTCCCTTCCTTCTCCTTCGCCATCTCCTTCTCCCCTTCTTTTTTTCGTTCTTTTCCTTTTCTCCTCCTTCGGGAAAAATCGGCAAGATAATCGGGCAAGATAAAAAAGATTTGACTTCTCAAAATCTGCTTGACTGAGCCTAAACTAATTTAGGTTAATATATCCTCCTTCTTTTTCTTTTTCTTCTTCTTATTACAACCTTTTTTCTATCTTTAATTAGTTCTTGTAATGTTGATAGCCTATTATCTCTTTATCTCCTTGAGGATTTACTTAGAGGGCTTCAGAGTGTGTGTTTCCGTTTTTTAGATGTTGTCTTGCATTTTATTTAAATGTTGATTCCATTTTCGCCTTCTCTGTCCATTGAGCGTCTAATTTCTTCATTGGGTTGCTGTTCTGTAATGTGTGTCCCGTAATATCAGCGTCGATAACTCTGCAGGCTAAGCTCTTAGTTCTATTGATGCTGCTCTAGTTTTCAAAACAAACGTCTAACGCATGTTTTATATATTCAGGTGTTTACCAAAAAACTACTTGTGACATTAAAAAAACTTTAAAGATTAGCATAAATTGAGAATTTCTCGAGCTCTTACGTTTAATCAACCACTGCCCTTTTATTTGTAACAATTTATTTTTGAACCCATTCCTTTTTCTTCCACTATTTTAAAATATAAAATGTGTTTGTATTCCATGTATGAATAAATAGTTCTGCAGACTGTATTAGCTTTCTCGCAAATCTATAAATATGTGACTATTTTCTTTTAAAAAAATCCAAATTAGAAGCAATAAGAAATAGAAAATCGGGCAAGATAAAAAAGATTTGACTTCTCAAAATCTGCTTGACTGAGTTAAACTAATTTAGGTTAAAACCATTTATTATTTCTGGGGGAAATAGTTTCTTTATGGCTCGTTTTAATTTTGAGGTAAAATTTTGAAATGACTGCCATTTTGAAACGTTAAACATATTTTAACTGGATCACGAACTTGTCCGAGATATTGCCAAAATCGATGTTTATGTCTTTTGAATTACACACACACACACACACACACACACACACACACACACACACACACACACACACACACACACACACACACACACACACACACACACACACACACACACACACACACACACACACACACACACACACACACACACACACACACACACACACACACACACACACATATATATATATATATATTTATATTTTATATTTATATATATATTTGAGGTCACTAAAAAGATAGCTCCAACAGTCCAGTTCTGTCTGTATTTCAATAGAAATTCGTTGTTGCAGACAACTGGGCAGGTATGTTTTAGTTATTATAATCTTAAAGTTAATACAGGGACTAACGAAGATACAGCTGTTCTTCAAAATCAGCTGTTAATTGATGATGAAAATAAACACTCGCAGTATTATTGATAGGCTAGACTACCACCATGTCTACATATTTAGCGTTTCGAATTTATCTGATGTCTATGATATGTTAGTACTTCAATTCTATTTGAACATATTGCGTAAAAATATATAGTACCAAAGTATTACACAAACCACTTTTCATTCATTAAGTTATTTAAAAGATGTTCTAGTCAAAGTCTTGGTACGTAAACAATAGTCTACTAAACGTCAGTCTACTTGGTATAGGCTACTTACAATCGGTTCACAAAATAGGTTTGAAAGTATCGGCGAAAAAAAATAAATCCCATCGCTTGTCAGATTTCATTTTTCGTACACTTTTTTGATATACATATGCGTTTATAGAACTTATATCAAAGTCAAATCTAACAAACAATTTTTGTAAAACGAGGCCAGTTTTTGGATTTTGGTCAACAGCTTCCGAACCTAATTTTCGTAGAGATAGTTTTGTTTTGGTTGACCTATTTAAGTTAAATGTGAGCTAAATTTCACAAAACATTTGTTAAATTTTAAAAAATAACATTTTTTTTGAAAAATTAAATAATGGTCCCGAAATGTAGGCGAACGTCAACAAAATCGGTCAGTTTTTGTAGTGCTCCAGCGACATGCACAAACACAAAGATAGCCTACATTACTTGCAGAATCCAAATAAATAAATCTAAATAAGAACCACCAAGTGGAAAAAGTTCATCGCCGTGTGTACAATTAAAAATGTTGTTAAATCACGTTTGGATTCCGCCAAGGTTACGGCTATACAGCTTCGCACTTTGTCACGAAATAACTTTTCCGTTAAAAAAGCTATCTGATTTCAGTCGCAGATACATTTAATAAATTTTGGTATGTGAAATATTGAAATGTGCTTCTATTAAGCAATCCCTAAAGTTTTATGTGAATTTATTCATTCAGAATTGATTTTAAATGAATTACCAAGGGACGGATAAGTGGCTTTCTTAAACATACTTTTGGTTTCAGTGTGAATTATACAGTTTGAATTCAAATAAGTGCGTGGTTCAAGAGTTATAATCTGATTATTTTACATCTGCATTAATACCTTTGCCAATACGCTGAGCATAGAGGGAAACACGGAATAACGCCATTGGTATTATACTGAGTAATGAGGGAACGGAATAACACCATTGGCATTACACTGAGTAATGAGGGACCCACGGAATAACACCATTGGCATTACACTGAGTAATGAGGGAAGCATGGAATAACACCATTGGTATTATACTGAGTAATGAGGGAAACACGGGAAAACACCATTAGCATTACACTGAGTAATGAGGGAAGCATGGAAGGCACGCCGCCGCCAAGTGGAAGATTGTTATTGTTCAGTAAACTGCATGAGCAGGTGACTGGTTATTGGCTGAATTCAAAGATAGTTTAACAACTTATTTAATTTTAGAAGGCGGAGTACTTTTTACCACTTGATGGTTTTTATTTGGGATCATTTTTTAAAGAAAAATGTCACTGGTGTTAAATATTGAGGAAGATTTACATTATAACTGAAATTTATTTAGACAAAGAAATTATTTTAGTGCTTACATTTGATTATAACAGCCCAAGACTGTGATAACTTAAGTACTTAAAGGACATTTTTAAAATTTTTTTCGTAACGTTTTACAAGTCATCTTACATTGATCAGCTGTTCAGTTAATTTAGTTATACTGCACCGAAATCGGTAAATATTATGGCAGTTTATTAAAATTGTAAACGTACTTATTTTCAGAAAATTTATAAAAAAGGAAAATACTGCAACCACGACCAATAAAACGAGTGATTATTGATAAAATTGGTTTTAGTAATTTAAGCTAAGGGAGCGTCGTCACAAATTTTATTGTAATCATTTTTTTTCTGGCGGTTTTTGTAATTTTATAATTAACTTATTTTTTTTAACTTTTATGCAAGAAACACATAACTAAAATGGATAAAAATGAGTCATTGTTGATCCAAATTTGTTTAGTAGTTTAATCTGTAGGCGCAAAAATGTTTAATATTACCAAATTTTTTTTACTGTTTTGCAATTTTACAGTCGTAAACGTACTTATTTTTCGAGTTTTTACGCAAAAGACTGACCCTGCAGAACGGATAAACGAGTTATCTTTGTTAAAAATCGGTTCAGTAGATTATACTGTAGACGCGTTAATGTTGAAGAAGCAGAAAAAGGTTATACTTCCAAATCGTTTTTCTACACTTTGATTCAAGTTTTTCATTTTTGTTCTTCTTTAAATTTTTACCACTTTATCATACCCGTTAAGGTAATGCCATACTGCCAAATTTATGAATTTTTTTATGTTGTGGATATCTTAAAACTGTTAATTGTTACCTACCGTATTGATACATACATTACGGCAGCTTGGAAAGCTTGGAGCGGTGGATTGCTGCCGCGTTCCTTGATAATGCACAAACATTCTCCATTTTCAACTAATTTAATTAACAGTCAGAAAGGTTGATGGTCACCTGGTTGACTGAAAGTGGTCACATTGTGCGAGGTTGGTCGGTTAAATGGGCAGGGTTATTGTTTAGTTGCATTACGTACAGGATAGATAATGAAAATATCAATTATTATTTACTATAATATATCTCTGGCCTAGTTTTTATTGATTTATGTAATACAATACATTCGGTTAATATCGAGTTTGGAAAAAACCCGTATTTATATAAAACCGGTTCAGATAAAACGTTTTAACTAAATAGGCTTATACCAAATGTGACAGACAAAA
Source organism: Callitettix versicolor (assembly GCA_022606455.1). NCBI lineage: Eukaryota > Metazoa > Arthropoda > Insecta > Hemiptera > Cercopidae > Callitettix > Callitettix versicolor. The sequence continues at coordinate 69,657,087 of CM040190.1, read as the reverse complement.
CCAGTTGACGCCAGTGTATCATGGAAGAGAACGTGTTGTATTATCCCAGTGTTTCGGTCAGGGTAAGCTGTAAAAAAGCACTCACTTTTTTATATTTGTTGTAATTTGATTGTTTACTACTGTTAGACAATTTATTTCATTCATCAGAGTCTATCTCAAATGTTAATAGATATAAAATAAGTAGGCCTAATACTAAATCTCATATGTTAATAGATATAAAATAAGTAGGCCTAATACTAAATCTCATATGTTAATAGATATAAAATAAGTAAGCCTAATGCTAAATCTGAAATGTTAATAGATATAAAATAAGTAGGCCTAATACTAAATCTCAAATGTTAATAGATATAAAATAAGTAGGCCTAATACTAAATCTCAAATGTTAATAGATATAAAATAAGTACGCCTAATACTAAATCTCAAATGTTAATAGATATAAAATAAGTAGGCCTAATGCTAAATCTGAAATGTTAATAGATATAAAATAAGTAGGCCTAATGCTAAATCTGAAATGTTAATAGATATAAATAAGTAGCCTACATGCTAAATGCTAAAAATAAAATGTACTAAATACTAAAACATACACAATCGTTGCCACTCAAACATTGTTATTATTTTTTCGTTCGAAGCTATCGACAAATAACCAGCCTAATTTCTCAAAATCTGTCAAACAGATCTTGGTCATTTATGAAAACTAATTATTCAAAAATAAATCGGAAAAACCGACGGCTGTCAGGGTTTATTTTCGTTTTTCGATTTATGTTTAAGCTTCAAATCCTTCTTTTAGTTCAAAATATGGTACATTAAAATGAGGTATGAATTTGCATATGGTGTATGATCAATGTTTACTAAAATACGATGAATCGATTTGAGAAATCGGTTTTAATTTTGGAAATTAAGCAGAATGAGCCATATGTTTTTACCTTTTTACCGACCTATGTTAAGTAAACAAAGTATATATCATGATTATCACCAAAAAAATTAATTTATCCGTCTTTAGATCCTCCAACTGTATGTCTGTCTGTCTGTCTATGTTTCTGTACACAGCTAGAGCTAATCTAATTAGGGCCTAACCGATTTTGATCAAATTTAACATGTTGAGCTGATTTGTTGCTTGGGATTATTTTAAAATTCTATAAGAAAGTTTTTACGATTTTCTGGTCAAAAAACTGTTAAAAACTAGCAGTTCAAAGTACAGTAGACCTCGCAGTGTATTCTTACTTAATATACAGAGCGCTCTACGACAGCGCTCGTAACGTTTTCCGCCAGTTTAATCGGTAACCGTAATATTTACGAATTATATTACTGGACCAACTTCATTGGAAATTGTTTGCTCTTTCTCCATGAAGCTGTCAAAATTATGATAGGTTTTGCCGTTCAGTCAGTATTACAGGAAATAACCAACAACTACACTATCAACGACGTTGAATCTAAAACCGCCATCTTGTAACGGAAGTGAATGGGAAAAAATCTTACACATATACGTCTTTCGGGCTTTATACAAGGTACCTTCTTACCAAATTTCAAAACAATTGGCCAGCGTGTTTGACTAATATTGTGTACACTCATTGTCGTTAAATCAGACACCGTCATATTGAAACTAAAGTAAGTAGAAAAAAGTGTTATAAATGTTTCATTTAGGCTTTATGTAGAACATCTTCGTACTGAATTTCAAAACAGTCAGTTAATGCGTTTGTCCAAAATTCCGTACACTCGTCATCCTTAAATGAGAGGCCGCCATCTTCGAACAGAGGTAAGGTGGGAAGAATCTTTCACATAAGTCATTCGGGCTTTACACAAGGTACCTTCATATCAAATTTCAAAACAACCTCTTAATGCGTTTGGCCAATACTGCGTAAGAAACAAACACACACTAACCAAATGCCTATTGGTCTTTGTCAAAATCGCATCTAAAGATTTTAATAGAATTTTGCTTAACTGTAGACTATCTGTTAAGTTACAGATATTCCACATAAATTTTAGAATTGGGGGCATTTAGTAGTTTCTACTCCATTAAAAAAAAAAATGAACAATGTCTATCCAAACACGACAAAATCAAAACTATTATTTTCAAACATTTTGTAACAACCCATATTATATATGTTTATAGATGTTTTATTGTAGATGTTTTAGACTAAACCTTTTTTTAGATAGGGACATTTATTTTTCTTACAACTATTTAAAACTTATGCTATGCTGATATAATTGGAACAGGCCTCTATGGAATACTTGCTTATCTGTCACCACAATTAATTGAGATATCTTAACTTTTATGGGTCAAAATACACATTAAAAATGTATATTTAACTCAAATTTATCGTTATTTATATTTAGCTGACGCCAGAAAGAGTTCGGCATGATGGTTACGATACTAGCGACACCTTCAGTGATGGAGGAGTATCAGAAGATGAGAGCAGTAGGACAGACTGGCAGTCGACTAAGTAAGTAGAAACATGTGTATCACCGGGTGCTACATACTGCCTATTTGGCGCTATATCCACTATTTGGTTGGTGATCCACTTAAACTAACCAGGCCCTACAATTCTTGTGATTAAGTCTGCAGTGGCACGACTGATCGCCAAGATTTCACGCAAACAAATTCTACTGTAAAATTGATTTGTCACCAAACTCTGCTCCAACTCGCTAATTTTTTAATTGTTACCACTGTAGTATTTTGTTATTACTGTGTTATCCATTACAAAATGAGTTTTATTGGAACAGCCAAAGACTAGTAATGAATGTACAATGAACAGATGAATATCTGTCCTATCTAGAACAAGTTTTCAGTAATTGTTTAAATTATTTTATATAATAATAGCTGTTCACCCATACTTCATTATGGTATTTTTCAGGAAATAAAAACTACAACTGATTAAATTTGAAAGTTGTGTTTAAAACTTTGTTTCAATATACGGCTATATTATAATAACTTTGTGTTTGAGAGAAACTTTCATTATTAAAAAGCAAGTTATTGTTGTTTGTATAATTATAATATTTTAATATGCTTATTTACATTTGTTTTCATTTACACTGATTAACATTTACAGTTTCAAAATTTCATTGAAAAAACTTTATTGACTGTTAATTTTCGTATTTTTCACGATATCTGCATAGATACACGTACCACTTTTTTTAAGTCTCTAACTTCAGTGGCACGCAGCTCAACAAATTAGCAAGCTAGAATGGATGTTTGTGTCATTTAACAAGTCAGCAAAATATGAATTCAGTTTGATGCCTGATCATAGATTAACAAAATAGTGTACCTGACTACCAGAAACAAACCAATATGCAGTTGAATGGGTCAGAATGTACCAACGAGCGTCATCACCTAAGGTTACCTTAAAATTCAAATTTGAAGAACCATACATTGTAAACATTTTATTACTCTAGACAGAACCCCAGTAGCATTTTCTGTTGGTCCATTGTTGGTATTTTGTTTTCACACACGGTTGGGCTACGGTTAAAATTGGCACAAATGCCTACCAATTAATAACGAACCTCCCAACATAGGGCCAACAATTAAACATCACCAAAAACCAACAAAAACATTGTTGGCCCAACTTACTCCCAACAGTTACTCAACTAACTTTCAATGGTAAACCTACTAATTACCAACATGTTTAAAGTATTATATTTCTATTCAATTGATTAGTGAACTTAATAATAATCATGCATAATAATCTATACATTCGCGAACATATTTGAATAGCCTACCTTTTATTATCAAATGTAGAATATTCTTACTTGAAGTAATATATAATATGTAGCCTACTTTAGCTTTTTAATTGTATATTATAATGTACAGATTATTTTGAATTAGTGGGGTTAGGCCTACTATTGAAAGTTAGTTGAGTAACCAACATAGCATATTTAGTTACTGAAACAAGGTTATTTTACAAACAGAGACAAAATTCACACAAACAAAATTTATTTAAATGGCAATTGTGAAAAGCAAAATCAAAAAAATCACTATAGCACCAGATTAAAACTATAACTGTACTGTACACGTAGAATCGTGCAACTATGCTTGGTGAATGACAACGAAGAAGTAAACCAGTAATGGACAAACTTTCACTTTTCCACAGTGCTGGCAATATTTCAGATAATAAGTACATCCTAAAATCATCCATAGTAAATGATTATAGTTAAGTAGAAATGAAATAAGATTTTTTAATCATTGTAACACTGTTGTTACTATAGTAATTAAAGAAATAATATTATTCTGTTTACAATTATGCTAAAAAAATGTTCTGTTGTTAACAATTTTGTTTAAGTCATCACGTGCACTTGCACGTTGCAGTAAATTTTACAACATATAACAAAATACTATTATACTAACAAATATGACACTATTTTTAAACTTTTGGAATAATTATACCCTATTTAATTTACGAGATATTTATTTTAACAAAATATTTTTTATATTTTCTGCCAACTAAGAATTAATGTTGGGCCAACAGCAGAGGTTCATGAATGTAACAGGTGGCCTAGCAAAGAAACAGCTCGTTGGCCCATTGAAGATAATTCGTTGGAGTATTTACTATCCATTGCCCAACTTTGCCAACAAAATCCCAACATTGGGCCAACAATGTGTGCTACTGGGGAAGCTCCAAAATCAAGGTACCAAACTACAGGAGCTACAATCTCCTTTATTGTTATAAATTCACAATATTATGTTTCTCGAATGTATACGTTGTGACCAAACCAAATTTTTGTTTGTGCTCTTTGCATCAGCTGTTTAATTTTAATTATAAGAATGTAATAAATAAAATAATAATTTTGTATTTTTTGTACTTGTTAGATCTGATCAGTAATTTTTTATTCATGCAAAAAATTAAATTCAAACACTCTCTTCAGTCGGGTTTAAACTAGCATTTTGCAGACTCAACATAACATGGTAACAGTGGTATATGCCTCATTAATACCATATACTGCTGGAATAAATTTATTTTTAACCACTATATTTCCATGTGTTTTCAGAGTACCTGCTAGAAATCTACGAAAGAAGTCTGTCGCACCGTTGAAGATTCCATTGGACGATAACAGCAACGAAGGGTCACAAGAGACTTTGGAAATGCCTGAAAACTCCCCAGGAAATTCTATAACTAGTATTAATTCTATATCTAGCCTGCTCAAAGAAAAACTAATGGTGAGTCTAGTGTATTAAGTGTAAAGGAGTAGTTTTTTTCTAAAAAACCTTTCATAATTAAAATTGTAACATAATTAATTCAGAACTTATGGTTTAATTTTACTAAATTTGATTATTATGTAAACATTTATACCAGTTTACTATTTATAGGTTACTGATAATAGCTGTTTAAATAATAATAAACTAGGTGACAGTCATGTTATAAGTTACTATTCTAATATTAAAAACTATTTACTTTTACACAAAAGTCTCTTTGTAGTGATCAATAGTTTGTTTTCTATAACAGTGCAAAGTACACTTCTTGTTTGATAAGGAGGACATAATTGGAATCAGTTCAATTTTTAAAGTAGGAAGATATACATCTTGAGTTGCCTTTTTAAGATTTTTCAACGTTGAATAAAAAAAGTACATTTTATGTTTGCCATGATATAAATACTTTAGTGTTTTTCTTTATGGGTTTACAATTTTAATCAATTGACTGTGTCAACTGAAGTAAAAAGAATCAACAGTTTTCAGTTGTTAGCCTACATTACTAAGAGGTATTTATATAAAACTGATTTTGTTTAATTAATTTTTTTTATATTTTAAGGCGAAAAGCACATTGAAGCTATTATCGCCTCCCTAAATGTAAGTGTGAGAGTAAAGTGTTAAAGTCGTAATTGTAGTGTTGTAAATGTTAAGTGTGTGTTAGACTTTGGTACTGCGAGGGATGTCTAAACCCTCTCAATAGGTACAGCTAGTCTGCACCCCCTGCGGGGTGTTAATTTAAAACCATTAAGTGAAAAACAGTTTTAACTTTTTATTTTGCTATATAACCATTTCCATATTGTCAAGAGTTCAAAAAGTAGTTTCTACCTGGGTGTGTGTGTCTGTACACATCACAAAACAAAAAGATGTCATTGGAAAAGACTAAAAAGATAAATTTGGCTCAACAGTTATGAACAAATATAATCCTTAAATTCCTTAAGAGGTTTTGAAATTGTTTACAAAAATTGTAAAATTATACTATTTTTTTATTTACTAAAATCCTGATTATTTATGAAGGTCTAGAATTCAAGTCAACATAATGAATTTTATATAAAAGAATTTACAGTTCAGAAGTGAATTTAAATAAACTTTGACCTCCTCTTGAGTTTTTTTTCTACTCGCTTAGGAGCTGTAAACCTAAATTATTTTAAATTTGCTACACCAAGTTAGAAAACATAAAGGAAAAAATGTAGCAAAATATAATGATATAAATTTAGAATTTTTTTAAAATTTTATTGATTTTTCTAAATTGCTTTTAACTATATTTTTGGAGAAACAGCAGAAAGTAAGAAAGTTTATGCAGTATTTTACCTCCATTTATTTTTCTTACATAATATTTAAACAAAAAGATTTTATATTAAAAACATTTATCTGATTGACTTAAATTGTATAATAGGCTATTTTTAATTTATGGGGAAGATTGTTGATTGTGTTTTTATTATGTTTAAATTGCAGATGTCTATTCCAAGAGCAATGCGCCACCAAAAGCCCAAGGAGTACAAACTCCAAGGATTTGTTGCGATGCTGTTCCTCACTGTTGTGTTCCTCATTGGTTTTGCACATGTTTTTTACCACCAACAAGTGTTGCAGGTCAGATGGAGTTTTGTAGGCCTATGGAGTGTTAAAAGCATTCTAAACTTTTTAATAATCCTATTTAAAAAATTGAAATTAATTCTTAGATATAAATCTACAATCTTAAATAGGAAATAATGCTCTCCAAACTGCATACATTTTATTTTATTACATTTCTACAGCAGTTGGGAGATAATTTTGTTTGTATGTTGTACAGACAGTCAATTTTCATTAATGAAGAAGTACCTAGTACATAGTCAACAAATTATTTGAAAAATGATAAAAAGATTGTTTTATTTTAGTTAATAATGTTGAAAGCCAAAAAGTGCTTTCAATGGCATTCAACATGACAAACCCTATAATGGTTTGCAATATACTGTATAAAATTAGCATTCCAAAAAAATCAAACAACAAATTTATATAAATTTTTCAATAATTTTAATAATATTTTATATAAGTAGATACAAAATTATCAAACACAGTGAACGACTTTAATTAACTTATTATAACTTCTATGTTATCTTCAAGTACACAAAACATTATTACTATTTAAAATGACTGTCTAATAACACTCAAACCTTAAGTTAATTTAGAACGTTATTGTTATAAAATATCAAGAGTTCCAATTTTAATAACTATAACAACAGCCACATATATATGTTTTTTTTTTCAGAGAGCATACTTTGAAAAAATTCGATTCAATAATAAAGAGAGATTATGTAGGGTCTTTAATTCCGAGGGACAGGAGATTGCTTTGGGATATTTGGGCACAGAATTGCCGGATACTGACAAAGTGTTCAACTGTCTTCCAGAGGATCAGAGGTATGATGTAGTTAGTCATTTATTGACATTAGATTAGTTAAGCTGAAACTGATCACACAAAACTTAACATAAAACACAATAAAATTAACATAAACATAATTATGAAAAGTAAAGAAAATAATTTTTAAAATATTTAAATAAACACACTTCTTCTTCTCTGCCAAACTAAGGACCACGCAAATATCACTTCATTTCCTTCCTCTTCCTCCATCTTTCCTTCATTCCCTCAGAGAGCTTCGCCCTTCTCTCCTCTGTCCATCCTCCTCCCCTGCACTCCTTCATCTCCTCCACAAGAACCTTTATATTTTAAAGTCTTTCCCTAAATTGGTCTCTGTAAATAAACACACTATTATTAATATTTTTTTTCTAAGAGTTATTTTTAAAATATAAGATAGATCTATTTTATAATGCTATCAAAATGATTTGGCATAGTCACTTTTGAGATATGTAAATATGATTATGTTTGAAGTGTTTATGGCAAAAGTATTTTAAAATTAAAGCACCACAAATTATACTTATCTTCACAAAAATTATAAATTATATATTTAAAAGATACTTTTTCTATATCATACACACACACTACCTGTAAGAACAAATATACAAAGATTTAAGCTAATAATCTTTGTGTATGACCAAAGGTTCTAAAACATAATAATCTTTAATAAACACAAACCTTAATACATTTTATTGTTATTTCATCACTATTGAACTTTAGTGTAATTTTCCTTCATTTCAAATCCAGATCACATTACTGAATTAAGTAATAATAAGTCTCACAATTTTTTTAAAAAACTCTGAAGAGTTAAATCTGTAAACTAAAAATATAATTAATTAGACTTATTTCTGACTTAAAAGTTTTCTGTAAATTGTTCCCAACCAGTTTATCTAAAGAAAAAAAATTGTTTCAGTACTTGAGAATTAATAATTCAATTTAAATATTAGAAATGTTTGTTTAAATAAAATTAATAATTTATGTTTTATAATGCAGTTATATCAAATTTATATAGCTTATACTCTGACTAAAAAAATGTTTGTGGAATATAATTGCACCAATTTCTTTACTAATAATGTATTAACCACTATATACTGGTAACTAGATATTTCAAACTTCAATAAAGTTTGTAGTTATTTATTAATAAAGAGGCACATTGTTGTTTAGTACATATTCAGACTTAATTATATTCATTAATGTTTTAAGTCTATTTCATCTCACAGATAGTATGTCTTGACAGATTAGATGGATCTGTGTGCATGGAATGGATGAACTTTGTCCGCCTCTACCTAAGTTACTCCGAAACAGGTGGAACGCGTTGCTACAGGTTCACATGGCTCAGTTTGGACCGTAATTTTAGGCCTACAGATTGTTATGAAGATGGAGATAACTATGGACATTGGTAAATAATAGGCACAACATAAATTACAAACTAACTAGAAATATACACCGTAAGCAAATAATTTTTAATCTGTACTTTTGCCCAAGGTATGGAGGTGGCCGAACGCTTGGAATGGCCTGGCCTGTAGAACTCGGTCGTGTAGAACTCTCTCCTTTTGTAACGGGTCATATTGGTCGACATCGTTGGGGAAATGTTCTGCAGCGTTATTTCATCAATTCCAGAGGTGTTGCTATATTTGTTGATCCAGAAACCCCTCTGTACGTTTCCATAAATGATGACAAATCAACACGTCTTTGCCTCCAGGTAAGTGGTTAAATTATAAATACTGTATACTGTCAATCTATTTAAATATTTGTATTTTAAAATTAACTTGTTCTTCACTTACTTAAGTTATGTTCATCTTGTTCTTTAAGGAATATGGGCAGAAACTAAGGACCTCAACCTCAGCCTATATAGTGAAATTGCTTCCATTTTTCACCGCTTCTTTCATGCATGTTGCATCTCCTATTCTACTAATCACTTTCAAGTCACCCTCTCCTCCTGTGTCCAAGAGATAAATTTATTCTACAAATTAATATTTCATAAACAATTTTCTCAGAAGCCTATTTGGAAAAAGTAAATAAATGTAATAATAATTTGATCAGTGTGCTGTTTCAGGGTCGTCACGATGATTTTGCATACATTGCTTCAAATGAACTACCACAATTAAATTACACACTGTGCACATCAAGCAACATGAAGTTACTGCACTCATCATTGTCTGAAAAAAGTCTGTGGGACGGGCTGAAGCAGGAAGATGTGGAGAAGATCAATGCATTGATGACTGAGCCAGTATGGCAATTAGCACCGCAACGTAAGCATCTACTCACTGAACAAGCGGTTATCAATTACACAGAGGATGTAATAGCTCTGGGATTTCTCAAGCAAGGTAAGATTTATGAAAGGTAAACATATGGAAATGATTTCTCTCCTTAGTGTTGCAACAATGTATCAGATGTTATGTGGTATCAGTAAGGTCCTTGACAAATATTTAGTGGTCAGTGTAGGTCAGTATTTTTAAATGGAAACTGATGAAAACATAAGATTATTCATGCTGTCACAATTGTTTAATTAATAGAACAATTAATTTTTAGAAGTTAAAGTTGGAAAGTTATGGTTATTTTGTTGTTTACTGACCAAGTTGTAAAAGACTTAAAGCTTAATATTTCACTTCGGAAAATGTATATATAGTATTTATTTATATTAGTGAGTTAATGAATATATTGTGTTGTTTTTTGTAACTAATAACAAAAATAGCAATTATTCTGTCAGTTATTGAGTCAGCTGCTGTAATCTTTTTACGGAAATAACTCTTCAACAGGTCATGTACTTCTAAATGAATTCTGGCAGGCCGAAGCAGGAGACTTCAACGTTGATGCAGAGAGATTTCCTACAATGGAGAAAACCATAGAAATAATTCACCGCAGAGGTTTCCGCATTGTGTTATCAGTCCAGCCTTTCATCAGTACAGAATCTGTTAACTTTGCTATAGCTGTACAAAATGGAATATTGGTATGGAAGAACTGTGAATTAGTGTAGATATTAATTCTGATACAAAAGAAGGATAATTGTAACATACAGCCCTGATAATGAAAAAGGGAAGAAACTATCTTGATGATATTTTAAGTATAACATCTAAACATTAGTTTTGTAGATTTTATTCTCAAAGTTAAACCTTCTTTATAAAAAAAATTTGATACAAAAATACTTTTGTTCCATTTGTAAAGTCACTATTTCAATTTTTTTTAAACAAATATGCTCTTTGATTTGAAGTTAATTTTTACTCTGCTTACTAATTGTGTATGGATAAAAGCTGAAGAATTTTTTATTTATATAAAATTTAGGTTATATATTACCCCTTTTTTACATGATTTAGAGTATGTACACAAGGATATATTTTCCTCAGTTAGTTACAACTTTTATAAATTATTTATAGAATTAATTATGTATGTATGATTTTAAATTTTTTTATACTTCACATTTTTTAAATTAAATGCATTACTGATGTTTAATGTGCACAGGCCAAGGAACGGCAGAGTGAGAGTAGCAAGCGTGTTCCAGCATTGACAAGTTACAAGGCCTCATCCAGTGTGGGGATGTTGGATGTGACAAACAACAAGACTGGGCCTTGGTTGCAACAACAGCTCACAGAGCTCGTGAAAAATTTCAGCATTGACTCATTCTATCTGGATTTAGGTTAGACAATTAGAACAATATTTCCTTAATTATTGCTAATTATTGATAGAAAAATTTGGATTGCAAGTAGAATGTGTGTGTGTGTGTGTGTGTGTGTATATATATATATATATATATATATATATATATATATATATATATATATATATATATATATAGTGGCATCACTGGGGGATGAGTGCATTTTTTATCTATACCACATTAACCATATTAGGAATTATTTTTTCATCTACAGTCAATATTTTTATAAATTATATCAACAGTAGGCTTGTTAGGTTTTACTTACTGGGAGACAACTGGGGATCTCAGGTATACAAAATTCTTTAGGGGGAAAAAGAGAAAAGAGGGTTCAGGGAAATTTTGTTATTATTAAGCCATCAAATTTAAAGGGCACGCTCTGATAAAAAAATATAAAGATCTGTTTTTTGAAAAAACTTTCATGAATTGAATTTTTTAAATTTTATATTCTGTTACTTGTTCTGGTTGTAACAATAATTATGCTACCGCATTTACAAAAAAAAAAATTACCAATGAATAATATTTTCCTGCATGCAGAGTTTTTCAATATTATTTGGGAGAGGTACATTCCTTATGTTCTGGCTCTGATTATTTGCTTCTTTTTACCAATTATTTTTGAAAAGGGTTGAAATTATAAAAGTTGTGTATTAATTTTTTGACTGAGTAAAACAAGGTCTTCGTTTTGAAATTTAAACAGAGGTACCTTGTATAAAGCCTGATCTACACGTGTATAGGATTTTTTCATATTTACTTCCTTTTAAAGATAGAGGCCTCTAATTTATAATATCAAGTGTAGTTTTAGCCACACACATTGTCTGATTTCTTTGAAATTTGTATGTAGCTACCTTGTATATTTGTATGTAGGTAACTTGTTTCAAGATGGTGGCCTCTGATTTAATGATGACGAGTGTACACTGTTTTGGCCAAACACATTAATCGATTTTTAGGAAATTTTGTACACAGGTAATTTGTATAAAGCCCATATGATTTACAAGGTGTGTTCAGAAAGTAACGAGAATTTTAATTTTTTGAACAAAATATTTATTTATTCTTCTACATTTATGTTGTTGCCTTCAAAATAGTCTCCATTGGACATTATGCACTTGTGCCAGCGCTTCTTCTCTGCCCTTTAAGGTTCTCTTTATTTTTGGAAATGGGAAAAAGTCACACGGAGCCATGTCTGGCGAATATGGAGGTTGGTACATCGTTACAGTACTGATTTTGGCCAAAAATTCACGAACAAGCAATGAAATGTGAGCTGGTACATTATCGTGGTGCAAAATCCATGAATTGTTTTTCCATAGATCCAGGCATTTTTTTTCGGATTGCTTCAAACAAACAGTGTGAACTTGTAGGTAGTACTCCTTATGGACCTTTTCAAATGGTAGCAGGAATTCATGATGCACTATGCAATTAATATCGAAGAACACAATGAGCATAACCTTCATGTTCGACCGCACTTGTCAAGCCTTTATCGCTCTTGGCGAGCCAGAATGCCTCCACTGGGATGATTGAGCCTTAGTTTCGACGTCATATCCGTAAACCCATGTTTCGTCACCTGTTATAATACGTTTCAGTAGTTCTGCATCATCGTTGACTTCATTTAGTGACTTCTGAGCAACTTCCATTTGCCACTGTTTTTGTTCAAAATTCAACAATTTTGGAACGAATTTTGCTGCCACGCATTTCATACACATGACATGGAAACAATGTCATGACATGATCCAATAGATATGCCAACATCATCAGCGACCTCTCTAATTGTGATTCGGTGATTGTTCATAACCATTCCTTTCACTTTTTTCACGTTTTCATCAGTTGTTGATGTGCTGGGGCATCCAGGGCGTTCGTCATCTTCAACGTCTTCACGGCCTTCTTGGAAATGCTTATACCACTCGTAAACTCTTGCTTTACTCATAGCAGACTCACCATAGGCCTTTGTTAACATTTCACACACTTTGTTACACTTTATTCCATTTTTTATGCAAAATTTGATACAAATTCTTTGATCCATTTCTTTTAACAAACAAAAATCGCCGAGCTCATAAAAACATGTCTAACTTTAGTGGCTGTCACGGACAAAGTCAACAATGAAAACAGCTGAAAGTTTTATCATACTTCAACATGTAATGATATACCAACATAATAAAAAAAAAATTTGACAATCAGACTCTCCAAGCCCGCAAAATTTAAAAATTCTCGTTACTTTCTGAACACACCTCGTATGTGTACGATTTTTTCTATTACTTGCATTTCAAGTTACAAGCGCTGTCCTGGCACTCTCTGTACATTTGTTAATTAAGAGTATAATGCAAGGTTTACTGTTTTTTGAACTATTAGTTTAAATTCAAAGCAAGGCTATGTCAACATATATTTATTGGCTCTAAAGTCAGTATTCTACTTTTGTTATTATAATTTAACTTTTCAGATCTGTTTATAAAATTTCTAATCATCAAATACTAACATTTCAAAATTAATATTTTAACCTTTACGTTCTTAACTGAAAGAACAGCTAAACTAGAAAGCCTTTCTCAACTCATGGTAAGCTTATGTTTAGAAAAAACGTTTTCCACAAGAGACTACTGTATTTTTAAATAAATAATGTTTAAAGTAAAATGTGAGAGAGAATCTGAAGTCATATTCTACAATAAACTATAGAAACTTAAAATAGGTCAATTCTTTTGTTTTTTTCCTATTACTGTTGCTTCAACGTGTTTTCCAAATTGCAAGTTCTCTATTTTTTATCACATCTTCTGAAACCAAATTCAGATTTTAAAGTTCTAGTTTTACTTTTATTAAGTTTTATTAAGTTTTTTTTATTGAGTTTTAAGTTTTCAGATTGCAAAATTGTAATATGAATTTGTTCCATTCTTGTAGAACGATTATTTTCAGTGTAAAATATACCTGTGCATTCTAGTATTGCCCTTCCTAACATTTGTGTTAAAAATTGCCATCTTTTCAAAAATAGGTGTTCTTTTCTGAATAGGTCTAGTTAATATTACAAAATTTAAATTTTGTGTGACAATAATTGATATATTTTTTACTTTTTTTTTTATTTTAAGGCGAAAAGGACATTGAGACTATTATCGTCTCCCTAAATGTGTGTGTAAAGTGTTAAGTCATAAGTGTAGTGTTGTAAGTTTAGTGTTAGACTTGGGTACTGCGAGGGACGTTTAAATCCTCTCAATAGGTGCAGCTAGTCTGCACCACCCTGTGGGGTATATTTTTTTTTACTCTATTTATAATATTTTAATCCTAGAGAAAATTATATTTTAAGCCCTGATTACAACTTATTTGGTATACTTGAAAAAACTTCTCCATTACAAATTATTTAAAATAAAATGAGTTTAACACATATTTAAAACATGTAATATACCTAATTTGTCAAAATGTTCTTTTACTTTAATGGATAAGTGCATAGATTCCACATGAAATTAACTGTTATTATTATTATTATTATTACCTAGGCACAGCATATGACATGCCTTATTATTTCCAAATGGAACAGAATCTAACCAACCCTGACCACTACAAAGCACTGTTTGTAAACATGATTCAGAGCAGCATGGGGCGAGTGATTGGTGTGTCTGGAGCCATCACAAGACCTCCAGCACCGATATTTGTTTCACTTCCTTCTCTACCATCCACATGGGAGTCTCTACAGGTTATAATACCTACAACACTGACTTATGGCATTGTTGGATATCCATTCTTAATGCCAGGCCCTGTGGGCGGGGACTACCTGGTTAATAACAGAGGTGTGTTTCTTTTTTTAAATGTAGCCTATGTGATACATTTTCAAAATACTTATTTACTGAAAGATGTTTGTAATTAATTATTACAAACAAAGTATTTTGTAGATAATTATTGGTAAAAAAAGCATTTTTTTTAAATTATCACCATTTAAAACTAACTTTATTTCAAATTTTTTACATTATCTTGTTTTAAAATTTTTCATCTAACCAATTATTTGTTCTGCCGGATGGTCACCAAATTCAGAGCAGAGCGGACTATATATTGAAAACCTAACTTATTGTTTTTACTCAACACAACTCCGCTCCGCATTTGGTCACCACTTGGTCTTAAAATTGATTTGTTATAAACAGAAATATGTTGATAATTGTAAAAATATATGATTATTGTTTTGTTTTTTTTATACCTATACATTCCAACATTTATTATTTCTATATTATAGACAATGTATTTTAATTCTGTAATCTGAAATTTTGCACATAAAATTGACAAAATTATAAGTCAAAAAAATTAACATGAGGTTATGTCAATATAAGGCTTACATCTAAATTTTAAAAAATTCAGTTTTTAAGAAATAAATTTATCTTGTTAAAATTTTGAAAGTTCCCTCCTTAAAACATGAAGAAGGTCTTCTAGTGTTACGGTTTCATACATATACTTTCTTGATTTCATGTTCATGTTTCTTGATTTATTAAACTGTACTAATAGACAGCATTTAATAATTTTTTCAGGCAACAACCAATCAGATATTGTGGATGAAGATAATTTACTTCCTGACAAGGAGCTGTACATCCGCTGGCTACAGCTTGTCACATTCCTGCCAGTCATCAGATATTCATACCTGCCGAGTGAGTACAAAGATGATGAGCAAGTATTGGAGATTGCCAAGGTGTTGACAGCACTTCGGCAGAAAGAAGTAAGTTAATAACTGAGTGTCAACCTGAAAGAGTAATTTTAAACATTTATAATGTTTTAAAGGCTGGATGTGATATTGTATTTTGTGGTATGTGTGATGCGAAGAACATGTTTATACTGATATTAACAGTGTATCTTGCTTGTCACAAGTCTCATATTACATTAATTATATTTAAAAATTACTGTGTTTCCACCTGGGATCGAACCGGGGACCTTGTGCATGTGAAGCAGACATGATAACCACTACACTACGGAAACTACGAAAAAGTTTGACCAATTTATGTATGTGAAATGTATCGTTAATTTAATTTTGGTAGTTGTATTAAAAGATCAGTTATTTTATACTAATTTATAAAATAAGCTGATTTCATTGAACAGCAGATAGGTTCATATTATTCATAATATGAATAAGTTTCATATTATGCTGTTAAAAACTATATATGTTAATTTGTTGTTTTCGAACAAATTATCATATTAATACAAAAATGGAAAAGAAAACATGATACATGGTTTTTATTTTTGGTTCAATAATAGAATTTTTTATAACTGGATACGTTGCAATTAATGTAATATACATTTAGAAAAAAACTACTTGAAGATTTTCGATAGTGGGGTTATTATATAATGGGATCTTTATATAACTTTAATTGCTAATATGTTATAATAAATATTTTGTTTAATCTATTAATAACAAACAAAAACTATTAACTATAAGGGAAAGTTTTAAGACAATTTTCCTTTACTGTTATTAAAAATTAAACTACTGAGATGTTTTTTTATATTTGGTTACTCACAAGCAAGGTTCCAGACATTAAACAATGTCTACAAAAAGTTGGATATTAGCAAATCTCAAAAAACAAACACGTTTTTTAAAAACCAAACACTTTTCTAATATAAATAGTGTAAGTAAATTTGCAATCAATATATAAATTAAATATTAATTTTCAAAAAAATATTAATTAGCTAGAACATATTTCAAAGTTAAAGTACTTTTATATGTTTGACATATGTGCACAGGAATTATTGAATTAACTTGTAATTTTGTTTAATTAAGAATGAATATTTTTTTCAGTTTTTTTAAACAATTTTTTTCAACAACAAAATTGAAACATAGATTGAAGAATTAATATTAATGGTGTTATAATTTAAATGATGCCATATCCAATATGTTATTGGTATTATAAATCTGTTTAGAAAACCATTAAATAATATTTCCCCTCCCTTTTTATAATGAAATCAAACACCAGCTTCATTAACACTAATAAAATATTCTTTATTCTAGGTAAATCCTCTACTAAAAAAATATACTATGGAAGCCCTTGATTCCGGGACACCTCTCATACGTCCTCTGTGGATGTTAGACCCATCCGACACTGCATGCCACCATGTCAAAGACGAATTCTCCATCGGAGAAGAGATCATTGTAGCACCTGTCTTACAGCCTAACACACATCAACGTGAAGTTTACTTGCCTGCAGGTGTGTGGAAGGATGGAATAGACAGCAGTCTACGGAAAGGGTCTAGATGGATACATCATTACAAAGTACCACTAGATAGGATTGCGTTCTTTGTTAGGAAACCTGATAATACAAGGTTTTAGATGACTGAATGCGAAGATAACTTGTAAAGGTGTGAATGAAACTTCAGTAATTTGGGATCACTTTTCATCTTTGCTTGGAGGTATTATAATTTTAAGGACTGTGTTGGAAATACAGTAATGTTAGTTATCATTCCATTTATGCAGTGACAGATTATACACTCAGGGATCTTTCAAGCTCGAATCAGTTGGCTGCCCTCATATACAAACCACTAGAATAAAAATAGATCCCTTAAATTCACCTTTATGTATCCTGTAAAAGAATTTCTTTTAATCATTGTTTGTGCATAATTATACTCATATTGACACGATTATCCTGCAATCTAAAATTATCTTGAATCATAATCCATTAAATATATCTGCTAAAACTATTTGCCTTGTTTGTTATTTAACTCTTGTTATCAACAAAATGTGACATTCAAGTGATCAGTAGCATTCCATTATCAACAGAGCAAGTATTAAAAATGGTGTGTATACGCTTTTGATATAGCTTACATAATAACTCTGTCCTTTAAAACAAAATACAGCCCTAATTTAATTTTTTAACTCATGGCCTGTAAACCATTGTAGCCAGTGGCCCTTGAACCCAAGCCTAATGTGTAATCTGCCACTACATTTATATTATAAAAAGATAAAAGCCTCTATCTGTCCATTGCTCAAAATCCTAGGCTAATTGTCATGTACAGGAACTTGAAATTTGTAGACCATCTTACTGAAAAAAACGTACATTAGTATTAAAAATATCTAGATGAAAACAACTTATTGTTGGAATTGAAACAAAATGAAAGCAATAACATAGGCAATAAATAAGAAAAGAGAATATTACTTTAGCAATGAACGAGTGCATGCTGAAAATGTACGAGAAACTGGAAATATTTAAAGTATTTAATAATGCCACTGATTATATTGTATTCCTCTAAAGTTCTTATTCTAAAACACTACTTAGGGTTGTAGGTAATGGTGTTTTAATCATAATATGTATATTATTATTTGTAAAATATAAATATTTCCCAAGAGGTTGAATCAAAAGAATATATAAAAATGAAGGAATAGTTTTTAGAACAAATATTAGGTAGTTTATTATTAAATAGTACTGTATATGTATTACACACTGAATGGAACAAGTTCTACACTCTTTAAACCATTAATTTGGTAATACTTCTACTTATTTATATTAATCAAGAAATTATAAAATTTTAAATTATTATTGTAAAAACTGCTATAATTTTCCTTCAACTGCTGAGTTGAGTTTTATCTTTCTGTTTGTAAAATAACTGATGATTCCTAAATTCAAATACTATTTTTAATTACCAAAGAAAAGGTAATGGTGGACCTACACTGCTTGCATGAAAGATGTCCTCTCGGCATAGTTCTCAACTCTTACAGGGCACGAGTTGCTGTGCACTTTCTTGTAATTTCAGTTTTGCAGCTCTTATAAAGAGTTAAACCATACCAAAAATTCAATACGTAAACTGATAAAGTTTACTTAAATGTTAATTTCATGATGGCCTTACTTAGTACATGTAGCAAATATGTGCCAATTCGGAGGAAACATTTTGACATTCAGACTTCATCGGTTTTACCAGTTACATTTACCTGGACACTGTATTTATAATTGCAATGTCAACTATTTAAACAGAAAGTATAGCTTTGAATTCACTTTAAAGAAAGTGAATGAAGAAACTGGTGGAATGGTCATATATAACATTAGATAAGTTGCAAAAGATGTAATGGTTTTGTTACAAATAGGCCAAGGTTTTATTTTGTTGTTTTTAAATCATTACTAAACTCAACTGTATATATTTGGCTTTAAAACTGTAGTAGTGGAGATTTTTTTTTAATTCAAGCAAAAACGGTTTTTCCTCAAATCATTTCACTCTTTTTAAAAAAGGAAATTTTTAAAGTTCATTAATATTTTAATTTTATGCAGCCATTTTTGCACTGCCTTGAACAATTTTACAAAAGTAGGCCCTCACAGGTAGTTGTTTTTTCAAAGTTAGTCAAATAACTTATCTTCGTATAATCAATACAGGAAAGGAGCAGCAGTACAAACCCCAGGGACCACGATATGTAGCCTATATCATCTACATACAATTTAATTTTAAAATGTGTTAAAAAACAAACAGACAATAAATAGCTTACTTTACAATAAGCCAATTCAAAAATTAAGTAAATCAAAACTTTATTTTTTGAACTTTAGTAGACTGACAACCGTTGTCATATTTTATTTTAGGATATGTAAATAAGACATTATAATAAGTTAATTGTAATATAGATAATATACTAGTTTCTGTGATAATATTATTATGTATAGGTAAGCTCTATTCATGTTATAAATAAAATTATTTACTTCAAATTTTTGTATGTGTATTATTAATTTTGTGTTTTCATAATAAAAACAATGTTTTACAGTTGATAACTTTCCTTGAATAAATTTACAAAAAAATTCTCAAATAAGGTACTGGTTCAATTTTAAGTAGATAATTACGAGGGCTATTCAGAAAGTAGATTACGTTTTTGGATAAAAAAAAAACTAAGTACAGGAAAAAAATTGTATTATATACATTTGAAAGAGGAACTAAAATACTATTTTTCGACATAATCGCCAAACAAATTTAGACATTTGTCATATCGGTGAACTAGCTTTGAAATTCCCGTGTCGTAGAATTCCGCCGCCTGTGACGCCAGCCAGTCAGTCACGCCCGCGCGAGATCTCTGCGTCGTCATCGGCGCTGTGTTGCAAGCCAAGTCTTCATCTTCGGGAATAAGTGGAAATCACTAGGTGCCAGGTCCGGACTGTAGGGTGGATGAGGAAAATCTCCCACTTGAAGGCCGTCAAGACGTCTTTTGTTCGATTTGCCGTGTGAGGGCGGGCATTGTCGTGCAAAAACAACACTTTTGCACTCAGTTTTCCTCTCCGCTTGTTCTGGATAGCTCGTCTTAAGTTTCGTAATGTTTGGCAATACCTTTCTGAGTTTATGGTTGCTCCACGTTCTAGGAAGTCAACCAGAAGAACACCTTTCCTGTCCCTCACGGGCGTGACTGACTGGCTGGCGTCACAGGCGGCGGAATTCTACGACACGGGAATTTCAAAGCTAGTTCACCGATATGACAAATGTCTAAATTTGTTTGGCGATTATGTCGAAAAATAGTATTTTAGTTCCTCTTTCAAATGTATATAATAAAATTTTTTTCCTGTACTTAGTTTTTTTTTATCCAAAAACGTAATCTACTTTCTGAATAGCCCTCGTACATAGTCTTGCAAGCATTTCTAGGTTGTTGTACCTAGTAAGCTAGGCTATTTGGTGTCCAAAGACAAAATTATTTAAAGACAGTATACTTATTCTGTAACTTATTGAACCAACAAATACAAAAGTATTTTTAATCATTTTCAAATAAATATGCTTTTGTTTTGGACACTAGTTATGACAAAATTAAATTAAATTTTGGTTGTCATAATTTACGATATTTTGTACTCATTCATTCTTACAACCAGACTCTGATAATTTATGAGGTTTATGAGTACACAATTTTTCAAGTTTCGCATAAACTGAAATTAGGTAAAGGATACTTGAAGTCAAGAGTAAGTTAACAATGCTATTTTTCTTACAATGACAATTTCTTCAAATCATTTTGAGCAATTGTTTTTTCCTCAAATACTTAACAACTTTCCTCAACTGGTTTATCAAACAATTGGAAAACCAATGTCCTTGAAAACTTCATTAATCTGAGAGAGAGTGCTAACATATTTTCCAAAACACTCAGCCTGTACCTAACTGCAGAAAAACACACACACACACACAACTTGAATTCTTAGAAAAGCTTTTTATAAGATGAGCCCAATAATTGTTTTAGCAGCTGTCTCACTGATGTAACGGAAACATAAAAATCTTGTTAAAACTGCTTACCTTTGTAACAGCAGTAAATATATGTTATTTACATTTTATGCTGAGCTCCACTTAAAAATTTTATATTAAAGTTAGACATGTTCTAACTCTAAACAAAAGCAATAAAACAAAACATAATGTTTGGAATAGTTTATTTCAGAATTGATTATTTTGAGTATAAAATAAAGTACTACAAATAAATACAATAAAATTTGTTTTTTTTTAACAACTACACTTAAAAGCTACAAATAGATAAATAGATTTAAAAACGTAACGATTATTGCACATGACTCTAATTACAGCCATTCTGTGTTCTTACCCAAATTCGTTTGACAACAAACAATACTCAAACTGTCTCGCTTTCAGGCCAAAACTTCAGTGATATTCGTAAATTAAAATGTTTGTTGAATTTGCCATATGCAAAGCAGACAGCTCATTATATAATTATTTTTTCAACTTGTAACAAACATGTAGCACAAACGGCAAAATGTAGAATAGTAATGCTGTATATATATTTTAATGTTTGTACTGCATGTTACCATTATAATAGATTAAACCAATTTTAAGTAGCACTGGCTATGTGAAGTTATTTTTAATATGGTAATACACAATACTGCCTTTATTATTATAACAAATCTTTTATAAAATGCTTTCTATCAAGTGCTTTTGACTACACATCAGATTAAACTGAAAATACTTTGAATTTTAGCTTTCTCTTATTTTTTAAGGATAATTTTTTAAACTGAATATTGTGCCCATCTGTCATACTTTTTCTATCAAGTAACGAAATACAGCGAAACAATCTTGATAAGCACGGCTAATAAAAGCACATTTTTTAACAAACAGAATATATTTATTTTTATTTATGTTAATCTATTTGTTCCCTCAGTTTACTGAACCTCTTGTGGGTGGACAGGAATGTTTAAGATAAATTTGAACTTTTAACATGGCAACAAATTTTCTTAAGAGTAAAATTATAATTACTTTATAAATTAGTAATATATTAATGGGAGTAAACAACTATTTTTGAAAGAAGCCATACTTGGAAAAAGCACATTTTCCGTCCTGTACAACTGTAAACAATAAAAAATAATTCTTCGTTTTTAAAACAAAAATAAAATATTGTATGACATCTTTTTCTGCTGGGGATAATCTTTATTTTTATATGTTTTAGAGTTTAATTTTTCTTATAACACTTGTGATCAAGGTCTGAGTATAGCCAAAAAGCACTATAAAAACTCGCTGAAGCTACATCCAATCTTAAGGACAACCATTTGGTTGAAAAGAATTTCTTTTTATCACTTTCTCTCCAAAAGTAACGGCTGTACTATTCTTACTTGCCCAGCATGTTTTACATTTCTAAATGAGACAATTTGTTGTTTTTTGTACTTAATTGTGATTCGGAAATTATGCTAGTGATATTTTTAACACTTTTCCTATGTTATAAATGAGTTAAGAGAAAAACCATAATTCGCTAATGTGATTCATTTTATAAATTTTACGAAGTGACACTTTTATCCAAAAAACTACAGTGCTGCTGACAGCTACAAATCAAAATTATTAATTACATAATAGTGGAATTAAAATCTAAGAGTTGAAATTTTTTTAATACTAGATTTTTATAAAATAAATGACAATATATACATTAAATACACAAACAAGAACACTGTGATAAGGTTAGATGATGCATTTACTTACTAAGCACAGTGCATAGACAAAACATTTTGTGAAGGGCCAAATAATTATATAATAATTTATTGATGAATTTTTATTGGGAAAATTAGTTACTGTAGCAACCACTTCAGACAAACCTAGATTTAGGAGCGTGCTTCTACAACATGTTTAGAGAAGGGGGTCACTAAATATTCTATACTATATATGTATATAGATGTGTTATAATTAATAATGACCCACTTTGATTCAAAATTCAAACAAAATTATTTTATATAGTTTAAAATAGCACAAGTTTCACAGAAACTTGGAAACATTTCCTTTTAAATATGTATTAATTAAACCTTAAAATATTTTTAATCTTTTTGCACTTAACATTAAAATCTGAACAATTTATCATTTCAAATTGAAAATACACCAGATGGAGATACATATAGAAGCATTTCTGCTAAGCTCTCTGAAATGCAGATTCAATGGCATACTTATGAGGATAAAGCAAATAGACCTTTGAGAGTTGTTGCAAGGGGACTGGATAGTACTTGCAAAGAGGAAGAAATAAAAGAAAGTCTTAGGCTAAAAGGATTTAACATCATTGAGGCAAAAATATGATTAGGAAAGAATCTAGAGTAAATTCAAAAGGTGAAAGAACTACAGAAAAGTAGGAATGCCCCTCTTTATGCTAACCTTCAGTAAAGGTGAAAGTACAGATAAAATATTTAACTTAAAATCAATCATGGGCATTATTGTTAAAATTAAACCATTACGAAGGAATATTAACGTAGTTCCGCAGTGTAAACGTTGTCAACGCTTTTGGTCATACTCAAGGGTATTGTAACAGAGAATTTGCATGTGTTAAATGTGCTGGAAACATGCGACAGCTGCTTGCCCTGTAAGTAAAAGTCAACCAGCGAAATGTTTTAACTGCCAAGGTAATCACCCAGCAAGCTTTCGAGGATGCCCTGTAGCAAGAGAATACCAGGATGGTAGAAACAGGCAAATATTAGCTCGACGAAAAATCCCAAGTGTAAATAATAAGAAATTGATCCGAAGGGATATCGTATCTACAAATGTTGACGATAGGGATCAATCAAAAATACAAAAAGCTATGCGAATATTGTTCAAAATGAACGAGTTAAGGAAAATGATTCCATTAAAGACCTATTAAAACATGTCATTCGAGACTTGATGACCAGGAAGAGACAATAAGAATGCTAACTAGGAAATTAAAGGAGATATATTGAGTAAATTACATTAGTCACTCATTACGTGTTGCTACTTGGAATGCTAATGGTCTACGCCACCATTTATCAGAACTAGAAATTTTTCTACAAAATGAAAGAATTGACATTTGCCTGATTTCTGAGACACATTTCACGCAACAATCTTATATTAAAATGCGGGTTACAACTTCTATCATGCACCACATCCGGTGGAAAAGCAAGAGGAGGATCAGCAATTTTAATTAAAGAGAACATATTGCACCATGAAGAACTGAAAATAACAGAACTGATGATGCAAGTAACAACAATAACCATCTACAATAACAATAAAGATATTAAAATGTCTGCCATTTATTGTCCTCCTAGGCACTGTCCAATGAAAGAGGACTATCTGAATCTTTTTAGAAATTTCGGGGACTGTTTTGTTATTGGTGGCGATTATAATGCTAAGCATACATATTGGGGTTCCAGACTGGTTACCTCAAAAGGAAGGGAGCTTTACCAAGCAGGAAGAGAGCTTAAGTGTACTTTCATATCCACAGGCACACCAACGTATAGGCCAACTGATCCAAACAAAGTTCCTGATCTGATTGACTTCTTCGTGGCTAAGGGTGTCAACAGTGAATACATTAACGTGGAAAGCAGTGAAGACCTCTCGTCTGATCATTCACCAGTGATTCTTATGTTAGGTGAAACAATAAATCAGAAGCAGGTTTTGCCTGCATTGACCAATAAAAGGACGAATTGGGACATGTTTAGAAGTAAACTGGAACAGTTTGTGGACTTGCAGATCCAAACTGATACTAGGGAGCAAATTGATTTTGAAGTTGAACAGTTGACTGCTGATATACAGCAGGCAGCAGAAGAGAGTACTCCTCAAAGCAGTGGAAACAAAAATCGAGTAATAAGTTACCCCATGGAAGTGAGAGAGTTGATCATTAAAAAAGGAAAGCCCGTAGAAAGTGGCAACAAACCAGATTTCCTGAAGATAAAACAAGGGCCAACAAACTTAGTAATGAACTGAAGAAATTAATTCGATCAATTAAGAAACGAATCTATAAATAAGTTTCTAACTGAGTTGACGGCAGGAGAAGATACAGAATACTCTCTCTGGAAGGCAACTAAAAGAATAAAAAGACCTAAAATTCAGAATCCACCACTGAAGATGTCTGATGGTCAATGGGCACGCACTTCAAAACAAAAGGCAGATCTTATTGCAGAACACTTGAAAAATGTCTTCCAACCTTTGTCACAACAAACAAAAAGAGAAAATATAGAGGAAATTCATAATAATGATGAAGCAAAAGTTACCCCTGTTACTATGAAGGAATTAATAAATATAATTCATTGTAATCTCCGCACTAAAAAAGCACCAGGGTATGACTTAATAACAACTCAAATAATTAGAGAACTACCCATGGTAGCCTTACGCAAATTATTAATACTTATAAATTCTTGCTTTAAACTGACATATTTTCCTAAACATTGGAAAATTGCTGAAGTAATTGTTGTACCTAAACCAGGAAAATCGCCATATGAAGTTGCGTCATATCGACTTATATTTCTTTGTTACCTTCTTTGTCAAAAATAATGGAAAAATTAATTTTGAACAGATTAATGAAAGTTGTAGAAGATAGAAAACTAATTCCACCGCACCAATTTGGTTTTAGAGCAAAACATTCAACAATTGATCAAGTTCATCGCATCACAGACATAATTGAGAAAACACTTGAGGAAAAGAAGGTCTGCGCGGCTGTCTTTCTTGATGTTGCGCAGGCCTTTGACAAAGTTTGGCATGAGGGATTATTATGTAAACTTAGGCGAGACCTTCCTCGACATTACTTTCAAATAATAAACTCATATATTTCAGATAGACACTTTCGTGTTAGACATGATAACAAGTTTTCAGAACTTCATAAAATAGCGGCAGGAGTTCCACAGGGGAGCGTTCTTGGCCCAACCCTTTATTTACTGTTTACCCGTGATATACCTCAGGAAAATAATACCACCATTGCTACCTTTGCCGACGATACCGCTATTTTAGCTGTTGGAAAAGATGCGGTCGTTGCTACTACCAAACTGCAGAGAGCTGTAGACAAAGTAATTGAATGGACTAAATGTTGGCGCATTAAAATAAATGAAGGAAAATCTACCTATATTCATTTTACAAATAAAAAGTTAGTACCAATACCTTGAAAATACAAAATTCAACACCTTGGTTGTTACCAGATGCATTTTCAGTTGTGAAGCATCCGTTTAATTTAGCAATACAAGCAATGCTTATAGCTTTAAATTTGATGAATTGATAAACGTTATTTGTAATTTGTTTTTCAATAAATCATGTCACAATATATGTAAGAAAGGATATTTTATTGCATAGTTTGAGAATAACTGTGGT
Organism: Callitettix versicolor; assembly: GCA_022606455.1. NCBI lineage: Eukaryota > Metazoa > Arthropoda > Insecta > Hemiptera > Cercopidae > Callitettix > Callitettix versicolor. The sequence continues at coordinate 69,630,429 of CM040190.1, read as the reverse complement.
AAAAAATAAGACTCCTAAATGCAAATAAAAAATAAATGGGCAGTGGTATCAAAGGCAAGTGTAACCAGAAAATTTTTTTAAATACAACGGTCCGATGAGATATGTTGACCTCTCTGCCTAAATGTACATACAACAATAATAAATTTTTTTAACACTGGCGCCCACTCCACCGTATTTATTCCGTTCATTAATAAGCAGTTATTTATAGTTGGTTTTGTTTAGTTCTGAACCTTCTATATCTCTCATAATAAACAACAAAAACATGCACTCTATAATACGCTGTTTTGAATATTATTCTTTTGTCTTTAGTGGTTGGAATTATTATTATTATTTAATCTTAAATAATTTGTAAAGGTTGTATCCTTTTGTTGTATAACAAAAACAAATATGGTAAACCCTACAAAAAATAGCTACAATATAATAAATATTAACAATTTTAAATGCCTCTTTAAAATATTTCTTATAACAATTTTCATGTTTTGAGATAATAGATAATTACAATAAATTTCATTTATTTTAGTAAACCAGTGTTACGAAAATATGCTTGGCATAATAAAAAAGTATGCCTAACATTGATTTTCCTTTTTTTTAGTGTATAGTTTCTCTTCAGGGACTTCAAAACAAATCAATTAAAAGTGCATTTACCAAACTTTGGCCCAGCACAAAGCTACATATTTTGCAAATGGTGAGGAAATAAAACATCTAACCTTACACTGATAGTATATTCATGGCAATAACTTAACTGGAATGATATTGTTGGAGTAAAACTCTAAGATTGTGATGGAATATGTTTAAAATGGCAAATATTTTACGTATGAAAATAAATTCTTACTTAGTATACATATATTTATGGAAACAAATGTTTATAACAAAAGGTAAAGAAACGGTATACATTTCGAAGGAGGGTGGATCAACTTTCTTGGTTTGGGGAGGGTCTTAAGTTGCTACTCTGAAACTACATATATAACTTGGGGGAGGGTCTTAAGTTGCTACTCTGAAACTACATATATAACACAGAACAACAAACATAAGCTAGCCTTTTTTAAACTAATATTATAGGTTAAAAGTCAATTTTCATTGTCTTTCCCATTTAGTTAATACATTAACCAATGTTTGCCCAGGGATGATGATTTGGCCCCAATGTTGCTCCCTTATGTATGGATAAATATGGACAGATTTAATACAAGTTGATTAAGAAAACAAACTAACACACTGTAGCAGCAAACAATATATTCTGAAAGATCTAGTCTTCAGTGCACAGATGAAAAAAATACAGAAAAATCACAAGTTTGATGTTTTTTCACTGCAGTATCACTGTGACGTTCAATTCTAACAGATAAGCTACTTGAACAGCAACTAAACACTATCATTTAGTCTTCCAAGGAACATTCCTAAATATGCCTACCAAAGAGCATAGAATATTAACCACAAGATATCTATGATTCAATATCATAGATGTAGAAGGCATATACAAATTCATCCAACTTCGTAATTACTGTTCACACATTAATAACAATTAAATGAATTTATTGTAGATGTTCTGTGTCAAGGCAAAATTTTAATTCATTACATTTTTCAAGAAAACTTCAAATAAACATTTCTTGTTAATAATACAAAACTCTAAGAAATATATGCAACACACGAGCTGAATTATTGTATCAGAAAATATTTAGTAATAAGAAACCAGTTGCTTCAATAAATTACACTCTGACTTTTGAAAACTACAATTTTAATCTCAAAATAAACATTCAAATTCTTTCTGTTAATGATCTCGTACAACCTTTCTTTACCTTTATGCACATTTCTTACGATTAACAGCAGTAAACATGTTGTTTCTGTAAAGCTTGTTTACACGTTGTTTCTGCTAAATCTCACATGAAATTGAGCTAATGCATGATAATAATAAATGCTAGTTATAAACAAATTATATCACCAACTAATTAATAATAGTATTGCTCTTAAAATAATACGTAAAAATTCATACTACTAAAAATATAAAGTAACATTCAACCTAACCTAACAGTATAATAATAGTAATTCACAGAATGAAATAGGGGAACATCACCAGCATCTAGAAACCAAATAAGATCAGCTGAGACAGAGACGTTTAAACTTTAGTACTCATTAAGGTTACTTACAAATTTTATTTAATTCACTATCTTCAAATACTTTGTACGATTATTTGTTGACTGAAATTGAATTTTATTGTTGTACAAAGAAAATCTCTAATTTGACAAAGGGTGAATACTTCCATTAATGTTTTTTGTAGTTTAAGTTACTTTCTAATTTTGTTTTTAGACATTTTCATATATAAAATGATATCCTAAATTAGATCCTAGAGGAGACAAGTAGCTAGGTGGTTACTTAAAAACAGCTGCTGGAATAACTGGTTGGTGCATAACTAGTTGTTTTATACTGTTCCAATCGTAATGAAATAAATACCTTTCAACAGAAGAAGTTCTAAGCTTTCAGTACCATGTAATTCCTATTTTTACTTGTTTATTTTCAAAATAAAATATGTAACTATATTTTCCTCAAATTACCTTAGCTTACACATTTATCAAAACTGTATTTTTTTTGTAATTCTACAACTCACTGTTTAGATCTTGGAGTTGCATTTCCGAACAATGTTGTAAAAACATACAACATAGGTTTTTAGAAGTGATAGATAGTTGTTGTCTCGTTGACATTATCAAACTGTCCCCTAGTGAGGAAATGATTAAGGCTTACACTTTTAATAAACAGTTTTGTCCTATCTTCCAGCAAACACCTCGAGGTTTCTAGATGCAATAAAAGTGATAAATCATATAAAACAAAATATGAAAATAAAATTATTTCAAAAATTTCTACCTGGAAAATTTCAAAATACAAACTGGAAAACTAAAATTAACGCTAGCTGCCACTGAATTCATAATTAAGCTAAATTAATAAAATTTACGTTTACAAGTTAGGTCTTTTATATTATTAAACTCTTCCTGAGCAGTAATGGTGTTGTAATATAATCACCAAAATATTTTAAGTAGAGTCAAATTTCTTTAAAAGTCACTGACAATTCGCATTATAAAACTACTACTAAAAGCTTATTCCTGTCTAAAATAGCACCAATTCATAGCATAAAGTTGATATATGTTTCATTAAAAATTGAATGTATCTATGCACAGTTTTATATTATATAATTTCTGATAACCTTAGAGTTCTCTATAACCTGTAATGACTACCTTGAATTACCACGTACTGAGAACATAAATTTATTTTAATACATTTAGGTCCAAATTATGTGATTTTTCTGTACCATATTAATGGAATAATATATATTGGTTTGTCACAAAAATATGCTATATATAACCTACACAACTAAATTTTAGAAAATTATTATAAAAATACGAAAATTGTTTACCATTTTTAAATGTTACTCAACTTCAGAGTGATGTGTACTGTTGCTGTGATAGGTTCAGTTTCCATATCTTGATTTATAGTTTACTGTTCTAACTATCTTAACCAGGTTAAAATACAAACATTTAAAATAAAACACTAACACAATCAGTTTCAGATCATAATCATTAAGAACAAATTATGAGTATACTTCAGGTTACCTGAAATCAAAGTGCAAAACATTTGTCAAGAGCCCAGGAAGAGTTAAAAATAATTTTCAAGTCAACTATTCAAATAATGACAAATTTTTGTTTTGATTTATAAGGTGGAGTAACAATGCTGACATTTTATAGTCTGTAATCTATCAATTTAAACACGTTTTCCAAGCTCGACCCTACCTTGCTTTAAACTATTTCTGAGCTTACCAATAATTTCATGGACCACCAAAATGTATCATTTAAATTTTAAATTAAATTACTTGAAGGTACAGTTTACTTGTATTTAATATCAATATATTAGGTCTACACACACATACACATATACACAAATGGAATAGATAAAATTCGCTGTATCTAAAATCCTGAGGATTCAGGAAAAACAGGATCTATAAAAATACATTATTCGGGATGTTCAAAATATATTGATACTTTTGTGAACAATAAAACTAATTAGAAAATAAATTGCTTTTAACGTTTCAAAGTACAATTTTGCCTGAATTGTTACTAATTAGTTGTTTCGTCAACAGTAACAAAACTATTAAAAAAAACCTAATTTACAGATCTCCTTTTTTATTTTATTTTTTAATCTATGGTAATTTTTTTAATCTATGGCTTTATTCAAATATTTTCTATCCATTTCACACAACAATGATAAATATTCAAATTAACAATGGTACTGAAGTATTCACGTCAAAATTTTATTTTACAGATCTTCATTGCAATGTTTGGCTCAAAAATGTCAATTATCAGGAACACACTGCTGTTTTATATAGAGTGTGATTGAAATACAGATGAAAATTTCACAGTAAACAAAAAAAATGTTTGTAAAAACCTTGGTTTTTGTCAATTTTAATTCTACTTCTACCTTTGTTAAATTATACTTGTCCACAGTTAATCTAAATAAATCATTTCTTATAATAAGTTTTCAGAGAAACATAAACATCAGCAGAAAGAACTAAAAGGACAACAATAGGTAATTTAAAACACTTTTCAACACACACTAAAATATGGGCCACCTGTAAAGCGAAACAAATATTTTTATAGATCCTGAACAGATATCCTGTTTTAATAGTTCTAAATGTTCAGGAAAAATATGTTATGTCAATATTTTGCTTAACACTTGCTACATAGAGAAAATATTTCCTACCATGTACTCCTACTTTCAGTGGTTCAGTACATATTGGATTATTTAGTATTTCTTTTTTTTATTTTGTCCTCCTTTCTTATTATGAAAAATTGAGCTGTTTTTTTCTTTGCTGTAATAGGTTCTTTTAAATAATATACACATTTTGTAGAAATAATAATAAACGAACAGAGTTGTCTAATGTTCACTGTTACTTAAAAAGCATATTATTAGTTAATGATTTTGATTTGTATAAATCTTGTTTTCAGAAATCACAATTATACCTTCTGTTCCTTCATGCGATCAAAATAAAGAAAGTAATTTCAAATCTGGTTTGTAAACACTATTTTTAATTACAATAACTCATGATAATTATACTTATGATTATCGATAATTATCGTACGATATTTATTGTTAAATAAACAATATTTAATGACAACAAACAATATTTTTAGTGACTCTCAATATTGTTGTACTTTAATAGTGTCAAACATTGCTTGTGTACATATTACTCTAAACTCTTACCAGATGTGAACCAAAGCTACAGTTTTTAATTCACCTATGTGTGGTATTTTTGTGGAACATAACATAGTTATCCTTAGCACAGTACTTCTCGAATTACCACACTATCTACCACAGACGATAATTTATGCAATACAACAGAAGGTTAATAAATAGACAAAAAATGCTTATAATCGTGTATCGGTACATAGTGCAAACAAGAGGAAAATTCTGAGTGAAATTGAAGTTGCCTGCTAACAAATAAGTATCATTTAAATTACTACTGCCGATAAAAAAAAGGACTCATCAACATTTGTCATTCTGCTGAAATGCTTAGTTGTTCAAAGACTGACTTGTTTTAGCCTATCCCACCTGTTTAGTCTATCCTATTACACTCAGGCCCAGAGACACTTGTGATTTCATAAAATAGTTTTTAATTTTCATACAGAAATACCATTTTTAGCCAATTTCTATTGGAAAATGATCTATTCAAAATCAACTGAAATTGAGAAAATTAATCCAACAGAGTTCATTTTTGTATTTCCAATTTAATTTGAAAGTTGAATGTGCTAATTAATGTACATATGATTCGAACTTGGAATAAAAATTGATTACAGTAATAGCTTTGATAAGTTCGTTACCTATCAAATACAAAATCTATCTAGACAATGGTAAAATGTGTTCAATAGTTTTAAAACGATGAACATTCCAAATCTACACCTTTTTAGCTTTTTTTAAATCTGATTTCTCTATCGTAATTAACGTTAAAATTTGCTTGAACCAGAAATTTTATTTTTTTTTCATTCATTAAAATTAACAAAATAAGTTTGAGTCAGGGTTTATTTTTGTTCTTTTCAATATAACTTTAAAAATTAAATTACTAATTTACACAGTCTATGATACAGAAAAATTTTCAGAAGACTAACATAAAAAAAAACAATGTTAGGTTCAGTACAACAACAAAAAATTTGGTACAATTATGTCACTGAGAGGTGTGCCATATTTATTCTCTTTGTATTTTCTGACATTAGAACCAAGTTCTACTGGTAATAAACTATTTTTAATGACAAAATACTTTGTTTTCAAAATCAAAATTGTTTGTATGAATATGTATTTTAGCGCTTAGAAAACTACTTGTTCCTTGAGGCTATCAACATATTTCTATGAATGTGTATATTTTGTCTTTTGAAAATTCAAATTTTCATAAAATTTAACCCTTTAGATTTCTCACTAAAATTGTTTATTTTTATATTATGTTTACTACGTATACTTAAAAGTTTTATTTAAAAAAAATATGAGTTTAAATTAAGCTATTCAAATTATCAGAATGCTAAGAAAATAAGTTTTTTTTAATATTTGCCCATTTTTTAATATTTGCCCTATTGTACAAAAAGACACAATGGACTGACTGTCAAAGTTTGTTGACAGGGAACACTTTATGAAGTATTATTTCAATGCTAAGTACACAGATAGATAAAGCCTTGAGTAGGTTTTGAATACATTACTAATTTCTATAACTATCATTAATTTCAAAACTTTTTTTTTTGTGTTTAACATCTGACTATTGTGCACACTTGGGCTAATGCAGACGATGGGATGATTTATAGTGTATGAAAATACCAGGCCCTGGCCGGGAATCGAACCTGGGTACTCGGGGTGAAAGCCTAGTACGCTGGCAACTAGACCACCAAGGCGGCTTCATATTTCAAAAAAATACATGAGGAATATAATAACAACAAAAAAGAACTTATCAATGCAAATTTGCTTTTCTTTTTTTTGTTAAATTAGGCATCTGACAAATTTATGTAATCTCATCAATGCTAGTTAGAGACATACCTATATGTAAAATCATGTCAATATTGACAATATTAAGGGGTTAAAGTACCAACATAATTTCTAGGTACAATGGTCAAAACAAGATGGTTTGGGAAGAACAAAAATGAAAAAAAAAAAATTTTACTAGAAAAAGCAGAAGAACATTAGAGAAGCAATCTGTTTATTCTCTTAAATAGCATAATTTAAAATTTTTGTTTTATTTTCTAAACAAAAATCTGAATAGATAACACTATTGAACACAGCGTTCAATTATTACTTATATTTTGGAAAAAAAACAACTATTACAAATTATATAAAAAGTAGCAAAATTTTGACATAAACTTACATTTCCAAAACACTTCACAAATACATAACAAATACCGATCACAAAGGTCCAAAATGGACATATCACAAACAAATTAAACATATTCGATATCTAATAATTTTAAAACTTATTCAAATATCAACAATAATAATATTTTTATGATACAATTACACGAATAGTGAGAAACATTTTTGACTTAAGATGATTTACCGTCTAGCGTTCAACACTTGTCACTCGCCTGTGTCCGACCATTTCCTCTCTTCATTTATCCTCTCGAAACACTCGCACAAATATGTATACTGAAACAATGCACATTTGTTGTTAGTACAGTAATCTCTCAGTAACTTGACACATATCAGGCCAGAAGACAATGAAAACACTGGATTACTTGAGGTTAATTTAAAAACTGCAATTTAACTCCAAAACCTATGTTTATGACACAAAATATGTACTGTGCAGTATTGTAAAATGAAATATAGTTATACACTGTATTAAAATAGAATATTTCCAATGTAATGTTTGAAAAAATTAAGAAACAAGATACTGGCAGTATAGCATTTGAATGTAGTTCAGACATAACCTTAATTATGTCAGCGTCAGTTTTAAGCTAATGAAAAAGGGCAATTTTAGATAATTTTGTTTTCTTTTATTCTGTACAGAGATTTTTTACTCATAGTGTCACAATATTAATTAACACAGAGACAAAAGCAGTGCATGTGGAATGGGGCGTGTAGGCCTATAATGAAGTGTGCATATCACTAGATTGAGCTTAGTGGGATCCCATCGTCTGCATTAGCCTAAGTGTGCACAATAGTCGGACGTTTAAAAAAAAAAAAAAAAGAAAAAAAGAGCTTATTGTTTTCATAATGATCCCTTTCAAAAATGCCGGATGATTAGAAGGGCTGGATTACAGATAGATCTACTTAGATCTACCTGAGTAAAAATTGAAACAATTGAAAAATGTGTTAAAATTTTATGCTGTCCAGTTTTCCTATAGCTGAACACTTTAAATACAGACAACGTAAAGTGATACCATTTCTGCAGTACCGAAACATTTTTTTAAAAACATTTAATCAGTTTATTAAAAAATGAAGTTTACACAAACTGAATTATAAATGAAGAAATGAAAACTAATAATGCACAGAAAATATAAAATTAAGTTTCCCAATGTAATGACTGGAGCTATTTCACAAGAATTATAATGGATAGAAGTGACAGTGGGCTCAGGTGTGCCCAAACATCTGAAGAACACAACAGAAAACTGGAATACCATTTTACTGGTATTAAATTAATAATACTTTAATAATATTGTTAAACAGAGAACAAAGATGATCTAAAATGCTAGCAGAATTATTACTTTTAAAGTTTAATTAATTACTTTATGCTAGTTAGACTACATAAACATATAGGGGGACTGTATCACAAGAGGAGGACTTATGAAACTTATGGAAAAAGTCAACTGCAGTAACTAGATTCAAACTCTATATAGGCCAAAATTGTAGCAGCTATCTACAATACTAGCAACTGACTTACAACGCTTACAGAAATATTCATAAAAGAAGCAGGAAAGTGTCTTCAATATAAACAAGTCTAAAAACTCGCTGATTAAGTAGTGGAAGAAGAACATTACATTGTAGATTCTCTTGAGTTTTGACGAGATGCTAGTCTCAGTACTTAGGGATTATAAGTTTAGGCTAGCTAAGTTAACAAGAGGAGAAAAAACCAATGTATCATTACAGGATCATGTCAAAACTAATGAATTACTAAAAAACTGATGATAAAGAAAATCTGACTCAAATTTTTAAAATCAGCTCTACAAATTTAAAAACTACTGACTGATTTAAATTAAATATGTCATATTTTGCAATATTTTTGCATATATAAATCGGCACAGTTTGTTCAAAACTAAAACGTTTTTTACATTTACTAATTTCATAATTTTTAGATTCTAGCTAATTTCTTTAGGATTACCTTTACTAAAAATTGTATAATGAAGGTATCCCTACAGTAGTGTGTGTATGGGTGCATGTGTGTGTGTGTATATATATATATATATATATATCAATCTCTTAGAAAACTCTGGTTTGGATGACTATAACCTGAAATTAAATTTTTTTAGAAATAAAACTTATGAACTTATAAGTAGCAGCTTGTAGAGACAAAATACACTTTGTAACTAAATTGAGAAAAACTAAAACAAACACGATCACAGTCAGGTCCTGTTGTTTTTTAAATCAATTTCCTGACAAATGTATTTTTTTCTTTTATTTCAAACTTATGTTTGAAGTTTATAAACTATAATTTTTGGGAAGATAATTACCTATACATTTTAGTTCAGGTTCGTAATTGCTATACTTAAAATAATTATTAAAAAAGTGTTTTTAGGAAGAGCAGAGTATTACATACAGGAAAAAAGGCTAAGTACTATTAAAAAGAGTAGAAAGTAAGAATTATTTAATATTAAATAACAATTATTTATTATTATTTAATACTAATAATAAATAAGGTATAGACTTTTAAATTTAATCTCAGTCGATAAATCAATAAGTCCATTCAGTTCAATTCTGTTCTGTAAACAGACAGAGAAGAAAACCTCTAACATATTTAGGTTCAATAAGCTTAAAAATCCTACAAGAATTTCAAATTTTAATTTTTTACACAATCACAATACTTACACTCTGTACAATGAATGCTTATTTTTCATACAAGTTTTATATGTAATTTAAAACAATTACAGAGTAATGTACTTACATAAGGAGTGTATATTTTGACCCATCTAGGATTGTTGTTACCTCGCTGGTATTGGAAACAGAAGAAGGTACCTTCCTTGTCCACTTGCCACTGCAATATATTAGGCCAGGCAAACTCTACCACTTGGCTCTGTAACAAAACAAACAGGCTATCATATCACATCCAACTCTTTTTAGGAATCATTCTACTAGAAAAATCTTGTGTTAAAACCAACACAAAATGCACAACTTTTAATTTCATTTAAATTTAGCTCAGATCATCTATCCGCAGATAATCAGGAATTACTGATATTATTACTGTTATTATTGCTATGATATATCATAAACTACACATCAATTTTAATGGCAGCTATAGATCAACTATTATGCAACAAGTAGCAAGTAAATATTTAAATCAACTACTATTTATTTTTCAACAAATTTATTTGTAAATTGTATTGCTAACTTTTTGTGAATGAATTTTACAAAATCATTTTAAATTAGCCTATTTCAAACTAGCAGAGGGCTCAGTGGTTGATTATATAAGATGTAGGTTTGAGATTTACACTTACTACCATAAACTTTACCCTTTCCATTAACATCAATCCCGTATCCTCATTAGTCTAACTGGCATAAAGTATGGACATTAAGCAAACTAGTCAAGTGTAGTTGTCAACAACTTTGCCCTATTAGACATATGGTTTTAATAATCAAAAACTCAACAGTGGTTATTTTAATATATAATCAACACAACAACTCTTTTCAAATGTTGTCAAAGTCCTAATAATAACCTAGCCTTTGACCTCTGATGAAAAAGTACACTTTATCTTACATTTGAAGTTAAATTTTACTTACTTTATTAACAGGTTTATTTTTTTCTCCTTTCATATATATATCTACTTGCCTCTAATGTTCCGTCACTATGACACGCCAACAGTCTCAGCGCATTAGCCCCAATGCACACAATAACATGTCCTTCCTTTCTCGAGTCACAACCACAATGTGGAAACACCACTTCTCCATAGCCTGGCAACTCTCTTGCCAGTGTCAGATACTGCAACCAATATTCATTAACATTAAAAACCAATCAAAGTTAATAGTTTTTTTAAAACTAATTTTTTCTAATGCAACAAAAAAAAATCTGAGGCAATAAAAAATTAAAATTCCTAATTGTGCCTAAAATAACACCTCGACAAAAAGACATTACCTTCAGTTAAGTATCAAACTAAAACAAAATAATCACATTAATTTTTTTATCTAAAATAAATCGTTCCTACCTCATTCTTTCTGGACGAATCTTGCAATGCCTTCAACTGATATAGCCTTTCGTCTGCTCTTATGTGACCTCTGTCTACAGCATCCACTGCTGACCAGAATATATACTTTGTGGCCAGATCATTGCTCGACAATGCGAGTTCTACTTGAATAGAGAACAGAAACTTTCGAATACACAAACACGTCGCACTGGCAGTACTGTAGTTCTGAATATATAGATGGTGGGGGAATTCCAACGGCAAGAGTTTACGCTCTGTAACAAATAGTTGGATCCAGTAACTTTAACTTTCTATTTGTTAATTAATTTTGTTTACATCCATTATCTGCCGTTTACAATTTTCTATTGACTTTTACAAACAATCTACAGATCCAAAAGTTCTTAAAAGTTTCTGTTCACCGTCACAATTTTTGTTAAGTTGTGATTTGGATACCATTTACAAATGGTATAAAAAATAGTTTATTTTTAGGTGCAAAAAAAATTAATTGCCACAAAAAAAAGATCAATTATTCTAAATTATTAAGTTGAGAAGTTTTTTTTTAAGATTTTTAAAAACAAAATATGACTAATCTTCTACAAGACTGTTTAAAATTAAACTTTACAATAATGTTTTACTGAATTTAAATTTTGTGACTCACCAAAATTGTATTCAACAATCTCAAACAGGTAGAAGTACAGTGATGTGTTTTTACACATGTGTATTTTCTCCACCACAGCAGCATACACCTGGTCAGCATTAGAGTTCTTCCTGGCCGTGATGGTGATGATCTCTCGATCAGGCAGCAGGATCTTTAGGTCCACAGGAGAGATGTTGCCCTGAACATCAGAGTTACAATAATATTAGTTATAAAAAAAATACCCAAAAATATTTTATGTACACAATACCAGGAAGCAGGGGGTATGATACCTAAAAATTTGCTGTAATGGTAAACAAGTAGAGTGAACACATGGTCTATACAAGAAGACAGATCTCATGTAAACTCATTCTCTGCACGCATGTACATCAGTTATGTGTATCAGCGCTCCTCTGTCAGTTATGTGTTTACAGCCTGTACATTAGGTGAAAAATCACATCTGTATCCACTTTATAACATTTTTATTTATTACAAAATTGAACATTAGATATCAAAATAATAATACTTCTACATAATCTAAAAGACATTATCTACATTTCAGTCATTTGCGGAACCTGTTACCATTACTAAACATTTTTATTTAGTTAAAAAAACCGTTAAAGAGCTTCTTTTACAAAATTATTAAAAAAATGTCAATTTACGTTTTGGTAAAAAAATAGTAAGAACACATCAAATTTTTTTACAGAAATTCACTTCAGTTAATTTGAGAATCACTACAGTAATGATAAAAAAATTTTATTTTACATATGTAAAAATAGAGTAAAGGTAAAACAACAAATTTATAAAATAGGCTAAGAGCATTCATACTTATTTTTATGTATAATAATGTGCAAGGTTTCCTCTGTAGTATTTGGTTTAACACCTGAAAAATATGTTCCTCACCAACATATAATTCCATATTGCAATCTTTCACACACAACACCATAACCTTACAGAAATATTTAATGAAATAAAATATAAGCAACCTTTTAAACGATCTACTGTTTAAAATTTGTTATGTGTTGTTTCCAATTCTGTTCTTTATTTAATAAAATTCTACCATATTTAATCCTACAATTTTGATTTAAGTACAGGTTTGCCACCAAATCAAAGTAAAATTTACCATAAATAAAATACTTCACTAAAGCCAATGGTAAGTAATTTACTAAAATTCATCTCTTTATAATCATATAAATTTTTCTTGATTTTATAACAAATATTTTTAAAATATATGCATGTAATTTTTATACCAAAAAATTTATTAGGGTTACGACCTATTTTTCCCATCAGTGGTCTATCTACTGACCTTGTAAAGGCTAACGCGATTTCAAAACTACTGATCCTTCTTCAGGCCATGATACAAAATGTTAAATCCCTCTGTCGAGGTCGTCACAAAGTCAAACAAAACATTAAAAACAAACGTCACGAACACTTAACACAATTACACGATTAAAATAGGTATGATGAAATTTGGTTTGGCCAAACGATACGAGTTACTCGTATATCATTACATTTCGTAATCGGAATCTGACATTCCGGAATGTAACAAAATACAAGTTGCACGTATTGTTTGGCCAAACCAAATTTCATCGTACGTATTTTAATTGTGTTCAGTGTTTGTGACATATGTTTTTAATGTTTTGCTTGACTTTGTGACAACCTCGACAGAGGGATTTAACATTTTGTATCACAGCCTGAAGATGGAACAATAGTTTCGAAACCGCGGTAACCTTTACAAGGTGAATAGATAGACCACTGATGGGGAGAATAGGTCATAATCCTAATTACTTAAATATGTGGTCTGGTGACTATGTTGCAATAATAAAAAAAGTTATAGTTTTATACAGCTATATAATATAATTTTTGTATAATTTTCAAATAATGACAACATTTCTACACCAAGTTATGGTTTTTAAAGCATTGTTTGTTTCGGACTGAAAAATTTTACTGTAAACTCTGGTCAATTTCCCTAAAGTATGCCTGGTCTTTAATTCTTTTGTGAACTCATCTACAGTCTTTTTAGTTTTATGCCTTGGGTGTTAAACTTATTCGATTCAGTTCCAATGGATAAATGTAAGTGGCTCCAATTCTGCTAAGTTTTCCGTCATTAGTAGAACTTCTCACATCTTCCTTTAATGCTCATGTATAGCTACAGCTTCATAGGTGTGAAGGTGTTAAAGAGGTGATAGCAGGACATGATTAGTCATATTTTTCTTTGGTCATTTTTTTAAAACATTATTATATTTTAGTCTTTTTTTTTACCTGTGTTGTAACAGTAGGGTTAAGAATCCTGCGATTTTCTTTTCTTCTTTTGTTGAGGTATATGGACTCCTTTTTTTCTTTAGCAGACATTCTTAAAAAGTTTGAATTATCTGATTAAGTTGTAATTAGATGTGGCAAAATTGAAAGTGTCACAAAAATCAGAAGTTTTCTCAGGAATGGTTAAGCTGATCAAACACAAACTTTTTTTCCGTTTCATAGTTGCTAATCTCGACCTCTGTGATTCATGTAGTTTGCACCGGTCAGTTTGCTACTTCTCTAAACTGCACACTTCAAGGTTATTACTTCGACTCTTTCACACTGTTACAAAAGAGCAGTGAATCATCCACTTGGATGATAAGGGTTACAGAAATTTCTTAAGAACTGCTAGATCATACAAACCTAATTAGTTACAAAATAATATGACTTTCAAGTGTGACAAAGATATTCTCTAGTTGTTGGTTTTAATACTTAACCCTCATAGCTCACTTGGGTTACTACAATTTTAAACTCACCTGCTGGTCATCGGTATCAGTAAGGAACTCTTGCATAATATCAGACTCTGCAATTACTCTGACTGCACAAACTTTCTCTAAATATTGCTCTAATCCCCTTCTCCTGGCATCCAGTTGTTGCTCGCTCAATCTAAAACACAGCAGCAGCAACACCATGTAGCAACCATCAACAATCAATGCGTTATCTCAGTTACTGCAAAAGCATCAACAACTGCAAAAATTATACTAGTAGTTCACACTTAGAATATGAATACATCAAAATCATTTATTGTAATTTAGAGAAAACTGAGCAACATGTTTGCAAAAATCTCAATTTATTATTTTTGTTTTTGATTATAAACTTTTTAAAAATTAAACGTAATGTTACAGTATTACCTTACTAACTGAAACCCCCACCAGCTTCAAAAAATTGCTTAACCTTAATGACTTCGATGAGGTGATGTTATATGTGTGCATCACTGCACACTGTTTAAAATCACTCTCAAAAAAATGTAAAAGATTGTTTTTCTAATATCAAGGTCACTCTACAAATGTTCTTGTCACTTATGGTCACAAAAAAAAAAGAAAGATCATTTCCAAAACTTAATTTCATCAAAACCTCCTTTTTTTGTTGTTCATAGCAAATGTGTTTAATACCTCAGTGATTTTCAACTCCTTTAATTATTATCTCCATTACTTTATTAACTTATAAATACTGTATAGTAAAATATTTTACAATTTAAACACTTCAAATATTTCTTTTTAGGTTTTTAGTTAGTAAATTAATTAGGTTACTACAAACATCAGTACTCTTATCTGTGCCCATACATCCTTGTTTACATTATTTCTTTAAACACAAACATTTACATATGAGTATGTAACATAATGAAACTTCAGTTATAACCTTCAGGGTCAGGAATGGGACCATGACAGTTAATGAAATAAGACAGATAACACGGATCTCTTAAAAAAAAACCCATCCCGTTAATTGCATACAAACAGGTTTATGAACTGGATACATGTTCTGTAATAAAATATAAGTTCCACGATGCCTAATTCGGGAACTACACTTAGGTCCATACTGATCTAGTCTTAATCAAATCTGCAATAGCTAAACCACTAAGCTAACTCACTAACCACGAAATAACATAACACCAATCACTACAGGTTATCAGCCACAACTGGAATATCAGCAACTGGCAAAAACAGCGACAGCTTACAGCAAGTGTCCCATTCCAGCACCTGTACTGCTCAGCACTAAAAAAGCAATTATTTTTCGCTAGTCTGGCTACTGCACATAATTATTGTTTACACTTTTAATTATTGTAATTATTAATTAATTAATTTTTAACTTTTAGATTGATGGTTAACAGAAACTAGCAGTTAACCAACCTTATATGCCCCAGTTGTATTGCATTAGTAAAGTTGTACCATACAAGAAATAACTGAATGTTTTACCTCTAGAGAACTTACATTAATTTTAAAATTTGAGTACCTGCACATGAAGGTTACCTACAAGTTATCAAACTAACTGATACAAAAAAATTATTTTGTTTAACATATCTTACATGTAAAAATTAATACATAGCATAATCAAATAATTGGATATTTACTAAATACTTTAAAATATATGATAAGTACATACTTTAACTTAAAAATATTACTTCACAACATATACAAAAACACAGAAATAACTACATACTTAACAATGTATGAGAGAAATGTAAAAATAAATTTCAACAGTTTTTAAATTGTTTTTTTTTAAACATGTATATTTATAATTATATTTTAAAAAAAGAAATAAAAATAAAGTAGCATATTTACATTATTTTATAAAAAGTAAAATATTAAAACTTCTATTGTAAAACTACTGAAATGTTTTCAATGAACATTTTTAGAAAACAAAATTATGTTAAACAAAAATCAATTGAAAGACTGCACATATATTCGCACACAGTGCTTGGTGCCAGATTACAGACTGCATTAAAATTTGCACACAGAAGCGGCCTCCAATGTTCCACACATCAGACTGATAATATGAAGCAATAAAAATAATTTGTACAGGTTAAATGCTTCTAGGAATGAGGTTCATGATTACCAAAGGGGATTTGCGTAGTTTGCAGATCATACGCTTTATCATAACTTGAAGGAGTACGCACCCGGAGAAAACCTCTGCAATGCAAGTTCTGTTGAGTTAACAAATATCTTACAGTATTAAATTACAGATTTAAGAAAGTGTAATACGACAAAGTCTGAAAACGTTTACAAGCATACTTATTAGAAAACCATGTTAAAATATGATCAAAAAGTATGGATACAAAATGAAAACAGTCTATTAAAGCCTACCAGTCATGACCAATCCATCTGAACCAAATCCCTTTGTTCTTAGTCCGTTTTAGAGTTACATACGATTTTGGGTTACATTTTAGAGTCACACCAAATCCACGTTGATTCTCGTTACTTTCCATTTCAGTTGTTATCAAGAAGTGTAGCACAGTGAATTTTCCTGTGCTTTTATTTTATACACATCAGGTTAATTACTTTATTTTCACAGCTATGAACAAGGAGTAAATGGGCTCAAACTAAAGTCTATTAAAAATGTAATGGTTACTATCACATTTTTATTTTCGAAATAAGATGATTAAAAAGATGAAATAAAAAGATGGAATAAAAAAAGCGTACCTATTAACAAACTTACAGAATTATTATTAGTATTATCTTCTATATTTCTGGTAAGAATGTTATTATTTTGTCGACTATTCTCATTTGTTTTTTCCAGCTTTGACGATTTCTTCCAGGTTGTAACACCTGATGATTACAGAGTCAGTCGAAGATGCTTTAAAATTTCTTTAAGCACATCTTTGTCCCGGATACACTCTTTGGAGTGGGTTCTATTATATAGATCTGCAGTTTATCGGTTTAACTTTTCTTTATTTATTTAATTTAATAGGAACATATTTACATCAATCTCTCAATTATTTCATCTATTGTCTGTAACTGTCATTGGTTGTCCTCTTATCCAATCCTTGGAGTCCTGTCACCTTAGGTTCTTGGTGTTGCTACCTAAGTTGGTTGCTCCAGTTGAAGTTTTCTTGAAGACTTCAAAAATTATCGGCTGCAGGGTCTTGTCCAAACCAATTACTGGTGCTAACTGCTGCATGATCGTCCCTGTGCATTCTGAAGTAACTTTTCAATGTACTTTCTTGGAGGTTTCCCGTATTACACTGTCGAGTAGGCTAAACACACGGTTCTAGCCTCGGGTCGTTCAGTGAACACTTGATACGGAACTGGCATAGACCTAACAGGATTTATGTCGACAGGAATTCCAATCGGCTCAACTTTCTGTTCTTCGGACATGGAAGTCGACGGCCTGATGTGTCGTTATAGGGTCCAGGATATAGACAGGAGAGGAACTAAATAAGTTATCAACTCAACTCACCAGTATTAACTTGAAGGATGTACATGCTCAACATGCCAGTACCGCACTAGGATAGGTAGGTAGTTGGGGTTCGGGCTGGAGTAGGTTATCGGCTCAGTACACCAGTATAAGCCCAAGGAAAGAATGACTATCAGCTCAGCATGCCGGTATAGTCCAGATGTACAGTCGGCTCAACACACTGATACTGCACTAGGATAGGTGGGTAGATAGATAGGGTTCGGGCTACGCCGGTACTGTACTACAGTAGGAAGGTAGGGAGGGTTTCGGCTGGAGGATTTGCCTAGTGCATATCTGTACCTTAGAGATTACCAAGTTTGTTTATTTAGCTTATCTGAACTTAAATAAACTAGGGTTTAAATCACTTCATTACAAGATTACCTCATCATCATAACTTAGGAGTAAAACAAGTTTTTGATAATGAAGATAATTCAAAATATATCAATAAATAAAAAATG
This sequence comes from Callitettix versicolor, assembly GCA_022606455.1. Lineage (NCBI taxonomy): Eukaryota > Metazoa > Arthropoda > Insecta > Hemiptera > Cercopidae > Callitettix > Callitettix versicolor. Next base: position 69,611,812 of record CM040190.1, on the reverse strand, counting down.
AATAAAAGCCAAAAAAGTTCAGCTGTTTGATCTATCAAGATCTTGGAGGAGAAATTTAGTTTCGTGCTGGCTAAACAATTTGTTGCCAAATCAAAGAACAACAACCCTAAAGCTAAATGAAGTGAGTCTAAACAGAGTTACCTAGCCATTTCTATAACCAATATAAACTGAATAATATTGGTTTTAAATTTATAAAATGGTTACCTTAGAGAAAGGTGTTTGTTGATTATAAACAATAGTTATTTGTAACCTGCCTTCAGTATTATTTTAAAATATAACAACTGATAATCTTTGTCTGTGACTTCTAAAGATGATATTTGTCAATCATATTCAAGGTAAAATCATGCTTGCTAGAAGTAGTTATAATAAAAAAAATATTGTTTACACTTGATCATCAAATCATGACATATGATTTGATATTCACAAGAGTTTGGACATGAGTTTCACTGCACACAAACGGTGTAACATATTTAAAGAAACAAAATTGAAATAGCATAGATGTACAGTACTTATTAACACACATTTTCAAATGTAGCTTATGTTATGTTTTTAAATATATGAACTAGTATAGTATTGCTGTTATCACCTATAACACAATCTGTTACCACTAAAGTAAAACTTTCAATGGTTTTGTTTTTAAACGTTGGTATCAAGCAAAGTAACATATTAAGACAAACGTTAAGCGGTTCAATGATCACAATGTTTCAACCAATCAGAGAAGAGAAAATAAATAGTGGAAAACTAGGAAAAAAGACAGGTCAGTTACTACCAGAACTCCGTTTTATACACACAAAAGTTGTTAATAAGAAAAAAAAATATTGCATCACATTCTTAATTTTGTTGAATTTTTGGATTATCAAGTCTTTTAAACATTATTTACTAATGAGAAAGGTCATTTGTCATTGGACTGAATACATGGGAGTAGTGTATTAAAAAACAACTTTTATCGAAAAAGTTGTAACTCTTCAAAGTATAAAGAACGTGCAATGTGGTGAGATTGTTAGTGACCATAAATTGCGGAAACAATCAAATCAGTATAACAAATTTTAACTTTTCTTTAATAATATTCAAGGTAATCTTAACTTTGCTTAATCTTAGCTATTGGTAATTTTGTATTTACATGTTATAATTCTAAACAATAATAATATAATTGTTCTTGATTTGTTTTTCTTTTTATATAAGAATTATAATTGACTTTTTATTTGAGTTTAAGAATAAAACAGACCTGTTTTAATATTTAACAAACCTGCATATCAATAACTTTCACTTTGCCAAAGTAATCAAAAATATTTACCCAAAATTTATTTTACTTATAAATTTTTATTTGCTACAAGTTACAGCAGCGAGTTGTGAATTGGTTGTGTCTAACCACCTTTAGTTGCTATAAGGGTTCCAAAAAATCCTTATAACATGGTTACAGCAGATTCTTTTCACTTTAGAGGTTTATATTGAAACAAAGCTGAGATGGACTTTTGGAGAAGAGTGGCAGGAAGATCAAGAAAAGAGAGAGTGAGAAATGAAAGTATACGGAGGATAATGGACGTAAGGCATACAATTGTAGAAGATATAAGAACAAAACAACTGGTTTGGTACGGGCATGTACAAAGAATGCCGGATGAGCGAATTCCCAAAAAAATCATGCAATGGCGAACACCTGGAAGAAGAAAGCGAGGAAGGCCGATACAGAGCTGGAGAGAGGGAGTTGAAAAGGAAATAAAAAAAAAGGGATCTACCAGAAGACTTGTGGTGGGACCACGATCGGTGGAGGTTGGAGAATGGAAGACGGCGTAGAACGTTTTAGACCGAATTATAGATAGATATTCAAACAAAGCATACAACTTACTGGAACGGCCATTTGCCAGGAAGTTTTGGAAAATTGAATCCTAAGAACTCTTTCTTGAGATTCATATGTAGGACAGAAAATTCTCTGTACCTCCTGGAACATAGGTGCCTGCCTGCCATGTAGATGTTAAATACCTGAAACAAAAAACAAATTAAATATTTATTCACCAGTTGAAATTAATTTTTTTTTAAGTATTTAGCTATGAATATAAACATTGCTATTTACAGATCTATAATTGGAAAACAAAATATCACCAGTAAAATATATCTAAATTTATTCACCTTGAAAATAAACTTAAGTCATTTCATCATAAAATTAAAAAAGAACTGTAAGCAAACTTTCATTTTATTAAAAATTATACATATAAAATGTGTACAGTATGAACCAACATCATTTAAAACATTATTTTTTAAACGAAAAACAAACATAACCAGTCAAAGACTGACATGTCATTTGCCCTAAAATGACAATCTTAATAGTTTCATAATAACATCCTACTATTTTAGATATTATTATTCTCACTTAACCTTTACAATAAACTAATATTTTGTAAAAATCTAAAGTATGGACAAATTTCTATCACAGACCATTAAAATTGATTAGGCATTCTATAAAATGTCAATGTATTGTATCAGTCCAATTTGATTTCATTGCAAAACACACATATCCTTTAATATCTTTAAAACAACTTTCATCAAAAAAGTTGTAAATCTTCTAAGTATAAAAAACTTGCAGTGTAGTGAGACCGTGACTAGAAATCGTGGAAACAATCAAATCAATAATAAATTTATACTTCTGAATATCAATTATTACGACTTTTTTTTTTAATTTGATAGTGGTTACCACTAAGAAACTTTCTTACCGCATAACGCTCTCCCGCTTTCTCAATATAATGATAGTCTGGCACAGAGATTGGCAATGATCTCTTGTCAGTGTAGTCAATGTAGTTGTAGCTTGACTGATCATCACTAGGTTCCAAACGTTCCGCCTCCTAAAACAAAACACAAAGTACTAAAAGCTGAATATACTTGACTACCTAGAAAGTTAAATAAAAACAACTGTGCACTATGCCACACACACATCTCCTACCATAATGATTGCATGCTTGCCAGTTAGCATGCACTCCCAAGCTGAGTGTCATTCTTCTGCAGTCACATTTGTTTCTGTGGAAGTTCTTCAAAATGATGGCTGCAATATAAAATACTGATAAGGAAAAAATCCGCAACATTATTCAATTTTTGAATGTGCAAAATATTTGACCTATAGAAATTTTGGGGCAAATTAACAAGTGTATAACGAAAATACTATAGATAAGTCTTTTGTGGGGAAAATGGTACATCATGTTCAACAAAGAGGACAAACATGCATGACAAAGATCACAGACTCGACCCGGCCAAACTCATTATGAACTACAAAAAAAAAGTTTAACAAACAGTTCAGGAGAACAAGCACTTTATCTTAAGCTTTTTTCATTGATTCCAAGATCTTTGCTACATGAAGTGGTCACAGATCAAGGCTACAAAAAGTGTATGCTTGCTGAGTTTTCAAACTGTTGACAGAAGACCACAAAGGAGCAGCTCTGAATTTCCTTAGTCTATACAAGAAAAACAATGATGCTTTCCTTACTTCTAATGTTGTTACAGGAGATTAATGAGATTTCGGTTTCATATAAAAAACATCAATCCAAACACCAATACATGAAGTGACATCACCAAATTCTCTTTCAATAAACAGAAAAGCAAAGACAAACTTGAAGGCCAGGAAAGTGATAGAATGTTGTTGTTGATTGGATTGTTATCTGCAGGGATTGTGATGAATCACAACAAACAATGCTCACCCTCATGCAGCTGCAGAAGTGCAATAAGAATTTCAAGAACGTTTTTGAGCATGTCTTTTATAGACTCAATGCCCAGTGTTCACATTTTCTGAAAAATGAAAGGGATTTTGAGGCGAACACTTCAAAAGTGATGAAAAACTTAAAGAAATAGTAATTTCATGGCTTCAGTAATTGATGACAGATAAGTACATCAACAATGAAAAATTTGTGTCAAATTATTAAGAAGGGCCTCAACGACAACTACCATTATAAATATTTATAGAAAAAAGTAGTAGTGTTCAGTTTAGTAAGTAAAGTTTTGTTTTGATTTATATAAACAAGGTTTAACAATTAAGTAATGAGATTGATTTTTTTTTTCTAGCAAGACGTGGCAACCCTGCAGCTTGCATAGGCACTTCATCTTAGACCTTGATTTTTAATCTAATTCTAGTTCAAACGGCACATCAGTGCAACTTCTCAGCCTTGAGTTGTGCTGTAATAAATGAACACACGTTTTTGTCTCTCACCATGAAAATGAAATTGCAAAATATTGCGCAACAGTATATCATTTATTTTTTAATTAAATTGAGTGAGACTATGACAGCAACTTATAGTAAGCTCCAGGTTTTTGTAAAAAGGTTATGTCAAGAGCTCAAGTTTTTTGTAAGCATAAAATGTTTTATGAAGATAAAGTGAATGTTGAACACAAAGACTGGGCAATCATCAAGGACAGACGTCACCGTGACCAAAATTCGTGAAATCATACAATCCAATCAAAGAGTAACCATGAAAATAATTACAGAAGGAATCAACATCAAAAAACTGTTCACCAAATATAACTAAAGATCTAAGCATAAAACAAATTTGACAAAAATGCGTCCCAAAAATCTCACAGAGCAACAGCAAGAAGCACAGAAAAATATGACAGCTGGGTTCATAAATAATGGGTGCCTCCTCGCCAAATAATCAATATTTCTGTAGACTTCTAAAATGAGTCATCCATGTCCATGCAAACATCGCTGATGACTGGATTCTTTATCACAATAATGCACCATCCCGTACTACACCTTTACAGTAACTTTTACCTCAAACTGCATTACAGTACTACCACAGCCATCTTACTCACTAGACATCGCTCCAATATTCAAAATGGCTGTCAAGGGACACCATTTACAAACAAATGGAAATATCCAAAAATCTGTAATGAGGATCTTACAAGACATTCCAGGAGAAGAGTTCCAGAAATGTTACCTGCATTGGCAGAATTGAGATGGAGTAAGTGTGTAAGTAGAAGAGACTTACTTTGAAGCAGATTACACTACAGATGACTAAAAACGAACGGAAGTTAAATTTTTTTCACATCAATTTCATTACTTTATTTGCACCTCATTGTGTATGTATATATAGTTTGACAATTTTTTATTGACCATATGTAAAGAACAAAAATCCTTATTTCCACACTATTACCTGTAAGGAATGCACTTCAAGTGTTCAAACGGTAAGTCGGATAGTTACGAAACTTGACAGTAATATTACTGTTACTGTTTACTCTCATATTTGCCATCATTTGTGTATACGTAATCAATATACATAATGCTTCAAGAGTATGGATTTACTCTTGTTTTCAAGTGCCAAATTTAAAACATAAATTGAGCAACTAGAACAAAACCTAAATGCATAGATTTAATAAAGAATTAGTAAATTGTGTATAATTTGTGATGACCACAAGTAATTTTAATTTTTAAAATTTCAATTTGATGGTGCAAAGCTCAGATAAAAAAAATTACTTTCATCAATTTCATTGTAATTATTTTTTTAAATTATTATTGTAGATTATTTATTCCACAATGTGCAGTTGAATATATTTTATAACACCAATAATTAGTCATGTCATACATACCAATTAAATCACTGAATGATGTGTTTAAACTTATCAGTATAAAGGAATTATGAATTTAAAGTGATAATATTATTGGTTGGAGTTTTGTAGTTATTCTTCTCAAGGTTAAATAATGACCTTGACTCAGATTTACACATGTACTGTTACAATAACTTACATTGATAAAGTGCAACTCTTTCAGTTTCTTTAAAAACAAACATAGGTTTATAAACAAATTATCCATACTAGGCAAATTTCTCGCTCACTGTAATTTCTCAGTATAAATTTCGGAATATATTATCACCCAATTTTACAAGCTTTTTTTTGGAAATTGGTTTATATATACAAAATTTTCTAATTTTTGCTTGAAATGCTGCACATGGAAGTAATCTCAATTTTTAAAAACTTGGTCATTTTTGTTCCCAATAGCATTAAATTAATGTCTTTAATATATACGCTTAGATAAGTACAGTAGATGTGATAACAAACACTATTAAAATAAACTATTGATAGCTTTACTCTTGGTAATTCAAATGTAGTTTTTCTCTTTCTAAGTCAAATACCCAAAATGCTGTAATAACAGTTTACAGAGAAAATGTTAATGTTTATGTTATCGGCATTAAAGTATAAAGCTAATAATTTATAGAACATTTGGGAATTAAATTAATATACCAGTTAAATATTCTTCTAACTTTAATGAAGAAATATTTCTTAAACTTTTGTCATTACTTAGTACATCATTTAACCATAAGAACTTTCCCTGAAATCGCTGTTCTTTCCTTTTCTTTACTTGTTTCCCTGGTTGGATATTTATTAAAATCTGTCACTTTTTTCCTTGTTTGTTAGTATAGTTTAGTAGCCTGTTGATGTTTAATAGTAAAATAAATGTTACTCGAATAAATAAATATTTTGGTTGAACTTCTGTTACTAATACTTTACACAGTGTAGTTTAAAGCAACAAATCCAATCACTCACTTTTAAATATGTGTTTCCATACATTAACTAGACTCCCCAGATAAAATCACCCTTAGTGCCACAAAATTTTTAAAACTAGCGTGTTTCATTTTACTTGTAAAAATTTAGAGGTGAGAACAGAATATTTTCAAATATCAAGGAAGATGATAAAGCGACAGGTAGCGTTCACATGAGAGGCTTCCTTTATTGAGTTAAAGTCTGCACCTAATCTATTTTTATCTTTTTTACATAACAGGTTACTTATATATAATTATTAAGAAATAGGTCTAAACTACTAGAATACATATAAATACATTACAACTGTTTGTCAGATGATTTTTTCCATTACATAATCTGTTGCAAGCAAATCTATTACACAAAAATTACTGAAAAACTAATAACCCATATTACAATAAAATCATTTTATAAGATCATAAAATCATTTATAAAACATAAAATAAGAAATTGATTTTATTGATTCTTATCCAAAAAATATGAAAAATTATGTTTCGGTAGCCTACATCACATTCAAGTGTAACCAACAATTTCTTAACCACTGAACTTGACAGCATGCTTTAACATGGATATGGTAATCGAACATAATTACGGAGCCACGCTGTTAGTCACTCACTATTTTCAATGCTTAAAATAAACTTTAACACATACGATTTTTAAATGAATATAACATTAATAGTCTTGCTGAAATATTCGAAACAAATTTATAAAAACTGAACAACAATGAAAAGCATCACACAAATAAACATTTTAATACCAAAAAACAATTTTTTGCAAAAACATTTATTTTGATAATAGTTTTAAAAAATACATTACCAAACAAATTCCATTCATCGGGTTCAAAATGGCTGCTATACAAAATCTCAAAAATGTTTTATTCTATACAATACATTTTAAAAAGAATGATTTTGCCATGATAATAGTGTTAAAATGTGCACAAATTAGTATTCTACATATATTTATTTGTACACAGCTGAAACCATAGAAATAGTGGCATAAATAAACTGTTCTGCGGGTCAGGATGCAAAAAAAAACCTAGATAAACAAATTGTGCATCTTTGAATATCAACATGTTGTACACTTACCTTACTGCTATCTAGTCACAAAATGATATGTAATAAAAGAATTTTTGACAGAAATTTTGAAGTCCAAATGTCATTAGATGACATAAAGGCGCTTTATTGATTGGATTACAAGCCCACAGTAGTGCATCATGTGCATGTTAGTCGAAAATGAGATTAAGATTAAAATAATATAGAAATGGGGAAAGGATCTAATAACAGTGTTGTAATAATAATAATAGGAAATAATAATAATGGTGTTGTAGATAGATAATGTGATGGAATACTTTTATTTAATGTCATTCCAGGTAGTCAGTAATTTCATGATTCAGGGATGAACTACTAGAAATTCAACTGATTCATTTATTTGCTTCTGCAGATGTGGAGGGGTACTGTATACAAGTTGCAGTGGGCCCATATTTAACTGGTTATGCTTTCAGAGATGAAAGTAAATGATCTGAATTATATTTATCTAAAATGGTTAAACAGATCCAATTTAAATTAACTTCCAAATAAAGTAGTACATTAAGGAAAAAATATCCATATTCTAGACAACTTGAACACATAATGATGTAGAAGAATAGGCCATAACCACATCTTTAGGTCTATTTAATTCTTTATTTTTTAAAAATCTGTACTGGAAATTCTTTATAGCAGCCAAATTTAGTCCTGTTCTCCTCCTACAGTAAAACTACATATTATAACTTCCTTTATTGAGACCACTTACTTTCAGGAATTTCTCTATAGCTTCACATGATGCGAAACACTTCCCCTCTCTTCTACCTCATTTCCTTATTTACTTGCGTTAACACATCATTTGAAATAATGCCCAGCCATTGTATACAAATAATTGTTTGTATTATTTTTGGTAAAATAAAATAAACATGGAAATGATTTAAAGGAAAATATTAAGTCAATAGCAGGCTACCTGACAACCAATGTTTTGTTTAGTGTTAGGAAGAATACAAATTCTGTTTTACCCTTAGACAAGTTAATTGGTTTTCCCATGTCACACCGAAGGTGAACAAACCTCCCTCAATGTCACCAAGATTTGGCAAGTGGTGTTCTGTTTAGCAATAAACAATTATTCTATTTCTTGGTTATTGTTTAGTGAGGTATCATCTCTCAACCTTAGTGTCATATACAGTAGGCCTACTAATCACTTTTTTATTTTGTTTTTTTAAGCTTGTTTAATTTCTTGTTATTGTATTTATTCAAATCTACTCAACTCTCCTCTATGCAGTATTTAATTTTGTTTGTGCCATGTTGTGTTCATCACTGAAGAAAAATTAAAGGTTGATATTGAAAACATTAGTAACCTATATACATATATATAGGTCCAATAACATTATGTTTAGATAAATATAATGTTTGTGTGCCAAATATATACACACACACACACACACACACACACACACACACACACACACACACACACACACACACACACACACACACACACACACACACACACACACACACACACACACACACACACACACACACACACACACACACACACACACACACACACACACACACACACACACACACACACACACACACACACACACACACACACACACACGCACGCATGCATGTTTTTACTTTTACCATCCGAAACATTTTACTGTTATTTACGTCTGTTAAGAGACAACTGTATCTTGAAAATGTTTTATTTGAAATTTTCGTTATTTATACTATAAGCATTGTAACTGCGCAACATAAGTTAACTTATTTTACAATTGTCTCAAACATGTTTTTTTTTAACGAATATTAAAAATTTTTTGAGGTTATGTTTTAATCATGTTTTGTTACTGTCTTAATGAGGGTTACAGATTGGAACTTTTCAGATGCAATCTGGAAGGATACTTTTTTATATATAAAAATAAAAAAATTAGCTTTACTGCTTTCATTAAACTATCCATAATACTATCCATAATTAAACTATCCATAATTTTTAAACAGGTTCAAAAATTAAAAACTTATAGATTCACATTTTTTAAAGATTAGTATTGTCTCATTTTACAAAAATGACACATATGTTAAAACTATTTTACAGCAAAAGAAAGAAGGCAGCTGTTTGGACCCTGGCAATGAATTTTGTATATGCACTTTTTTACAATAGTCTATACTTTATGCCAGTTTAACTAATAGGAAGGCAGATGAGCACTACAACAAAGAAAATGTTTACAACAGTAAATCAAGTTTTAAACCTATGAGCTTTAGGCTTGCAAATTCAGACCAGACTGACCAGTGCTTTAACCATCTCATCCCCCGAGATTACATGCAGTATAAGATATTAGGCAAACTGGTAGGAACTGAATTAAAACACTGTTCAAATGCTTTTGAAGGGTCATCCATTATGCTTTTAATAGATAGTTCTTTGCTAGTTTTTAGTGGATGACAATATCCATTACCAGGTGACTGACCTACCTAGTATCATGTCATTTCCATGTTTTTCTCAAATAAAATAATAGTAATAAAAACTTCTGAAAAATCTTTAAAAACTTATTGCAGTTAGATCAATGAGTATAAAACTTCTGTTTACTTTTGTACTTGCATATATATTTACCCTGTACTTTGTAAAAAATTTTGGTTGTAAGACAATCAATGATCTTTACAACAAATTAACAAAATTATTATAAAACTTAAATTCCTATTATAAAGCATGTAAACACTGGTTTTTTTGCTACACTAACCAAGCACAAACATACAGAAAATGTGGCCTACCTGTGGAGTAACTGATATTACAGTAAGTGTGAGAACATCTCCACCTGACTTGATGAGATCAACGACTTGTTTGTGAGTCGCCCCTTCCACACTAACACTATTGCTGTGAAACAAAATATTACAATTAGTACATGGGCCAATTGAAAAAACTGTACAAAAAATAAAAACAAAACTGAAATAATCACTTCATTAAAATTTATCTATATACCAAAATCCCTCTCTAATTAATACAATTACCTATCATTAATTCTACTAGCCAATTTCCTGTAAGCCTATCTAAATAGCTGAAATTTCAAACTTCTATTCACTAAAACAAATGAAACTTTTTTTTTAATATACATTATTTTGAATATTATGATGGAAAAAGTTTTTGGAGACAGAAAAATTGTCACAATACCAATTTTCTGAAAACAGCTAGTTGTATGGAATAAGATTTGATTCTGAAAATTGCATTCATAAAATATTAGATAAAATATAACATTTATCATTGAATAGTACAAATATTACATAAACTATCATTTTTACTTTTATTAAACACTTTGTAATTTTGTTAAACGTTAGTTTTATTTCACTAAAATTTATAAAACCATTCTTAGGTGTCCTTACAATTTATTTCAGACGACATCTAATTTCATTCCTTCTTTTACAATTAATAAATTTTCAATGAAAACAACAGAATTTTTTCTGAAAATGGCTAATATGGTTTTGCAATAAAGTAATATTGTGTGGAAACCTAACATGGTATTGTATGAAAGTTACTAAACAAATCTTTAAAAATCTTAAAGAACTAAAATATGTAATAAGAAAACTTGATTTCCGGTTGCGCTTGTGTGCCGCTTGTGGTGGCAAACTTACTAACTGCACTACATTAAATATTTATTAAATTTACAAGGTATAGTTTACGTAATACAGTGGAACCTCAACTTACGAATTTAAGTCGTTCTGGTAGTATTTTTCGTAAGTTAAGGCGCATTTACATGTAAATTGCCTAATTCGTTCCACCAGCCCCAAACTCTCCCATACAATAAAAAATACATTTATGTTAAATATAGAAGAAAAATGCATTAATAAAACTTGAATTAAAAAATGTATTAATTATACATAAAATGTAATACAGTACATATACAATTTATGTATATGTATGAAATAATGAACATAATAAAGTTTCTTACATCTAAATATTCGGATACGTAGCAAATTTCATGGAGAGCTGAGGAGAGCGTTGCATGCATACACAGTATATTACAAAATAAAATTTAACACTAAGAATTAAAAAGAATTTAACACTTAAATTTTAACTTTAATTTTTGTACACTTTTTAGTACTTAATTTTTAATTATCATCACTTTCTTTTGCCTTTTTGGATTCACTTTCACCTACCCCAGTTTCTTCGGACTTAGGTTTGGTAAAATAACGGTCCAGCAACGAATGTGTTTGCCGACTTTTAAGATGCTTCTGAAATGTGTTAGGCAAATGTCATCAAAATGTGCGGCTATCCTATTGGTAAACACTTTTTCAGGGTATTTTTTCACATCGTTTTATTAATTGAGGCACTTTTCATAAGTAGGAGTGAAAAATTTTCGAAATCTTGTATCACGAGTTGAAATTTTTATTACTAGAGTCATTCGTCTGTTGAGGTTCCATTGTACTAATCATTCAAAAAAATGTGAAGTTTTATATGTGATAAAACAACAATTGACACAAAAAAAGTAATTTTCAAATCACTAATCGAAATGTGGCACTTTGAATTAGCTGACTTTATTAACTTTTTATCTCCAAAGTAAGTTAAATTTATGACTAATACCATCATTGCTTCACCACAATATCACTTTACAAATACATTGCAGTCAAAATTAAATATTCTTTTATGTCCGTACTTTATGCCAGTTAGAATAATGAGGACGAAGGTAAGCATTAGTGGTAAGGGTAACAATGGAAATAACTACAGCTCGAATTAAGGTGGGTTACCTTGGCACTATAAATCTAGAATACTCTGTGCAATGTATTCTGTTGCTGTGCAACAGTAATGACATCACAATTTAGTTCAATTAAAGATTATATAAAATCATAACTTAATGTAAGAAATTTAATCCTCTGTGAGTGAACATCTCTTAACTGAATAAAACATGTAATACAAAAAGTATTTATTTTATAAGGCTTAAAATGTCATAAATACCACCAAAATTTGGTAGGTAGTTACTATGCACTAATAATAAAAAAATCTAATATGACGAATATAGCATAACATATCTTTATAAATCAATTTATGATTTTCAAAAAATTGCTTCGTCTCTTTTTTTTGTATTTATAACATTTTACACCTCATATAAAATACTTCTTTTTTCCAATTTATATAATGTACTTTATTATTCAATTAAGAGATATTCACTGAAAGATTAAAAGATTAAATTTCTTATGACAACTTACGATTTTATGCTATGGTACTATATTGTGACGTCATTGTCTTTTGTACTACATGGAACATACTAGATTAACTACGCCAGGTCACCCACCAAGATACTACTCATTTACTTTACCATCTATTCATTTATATCTGTTATACAGTCATTACAAGGTTAATAACTTCAACACAAAACTATGTTAGTTAGGTTCTTAAGATAAATTTTTTTTTAATAAAAAATTTCAGTTGTTATTATTAATTTCACTCATTAAATGTAACCTATCTAAGCAACCATTTTCGCAATGAAAAGTAATAATTGTTGGATTACAAAGGTAATTTTTTTCCAGGTAGGCCTAATTATGGATGGAGACAGTATAACCACTGTTAACTGAGAATTTTAATTTCTTTGAACATATGTTATTCTGAATATGGTAAAAAAATGTTTGTGGGGACTCAAAAATAGATGTTATAGCAACTTTTTGAAAATCGTTACAACACGGCTACAATTTTCGGTATTTCGGCATTTTTGGGTGATTTACTTAAGTACTGATCTTCATAATTTTTTTAAATTACGTACTTTATTATCGGATTAAGACATTCACCCGCAGAAGATTAAATTTCTTAAGTTAAGGTTGTTATGTGAATATTATTTGAAGCGTCTTATGTAAAAATGCTGATCTTATACCATTTTTAACGAAACTATATTGTAATGCCATTGATGGTTACTTTGGATACAACATACTATATTTCCTATGCAAGATTACTATTATTCTAATGTGACCTATTGTACTGCTCAAATGTGTTATTACATTTGATTTATAATAACTCAGTTACTATCTTGTTAATTTTCTTTAATTTTTCTTCTATTTAATTCCATTCTAATTTATTCTTGTTCTGTTTTCAATTCTTTATTCTATAATCTATAGTGAAAACTTGGTGTTCATTGGTGCAGCTTTTATAGAATACTACTTATATATCCCACAACCAAGTTAAATTACGTCTTGTTTTTAAAAAAAAAAAATATTGATATTCTTTTTATTATTAATTACATGTATTTAATTAATTAATTTCACTATGAAAAAATGTTACCTATTTTCACAAACAACCGAGCTGAGTTAGGTAAACACATAATAACCGATTAGGTAAACAACCAAATCAAGATAGGTTCTAAAGTTTTTTTTAAACAGTTCTTTTTATTATTATTATTCTTTTTATTATTAATAACACAAATTTAATTAATTGTTTTGGGAGTGAAAAAAAAATGTTATCTACTTCCACGTATTAACAATTTTGAGGTTATGCAGGTAACTTCTATTTTTCACTTTTTCAAACTTCTCAGTTCAGCACTTATATTTTGTGTTATTACTTTTGAGCATGTAATAAAGCATTATGGAAAAAAAATCATGAAAATAGATAAATTATCTGAAAGTGCAGATTTAACCAATTTTCAAGTTTTCCAAAATAATATTTTTCCAAAATAATATCATATACGAATTTTCATACAAAAATTTAAAAATACTGGATAACAGTGTTCATGCTATTCTCCCCTAGGTCTTAGTACCTTTTCCAATTTTTTCGAACTACCTATATTTTCACACTTTTATATTTTGTATTATTACTAATGGGTATTTTAATAAGCAATTAATAAAATATCCAAATGTACTGAAAAGACATATTTACCATTTTTTTTATTGATTTACTCAATAAAATAGCAGGCTACTTCATTCAGGAAAAAAATAATTTGGAAATGCATGGTCACATTGACTTAAAGTAATAGAGCTAATATAGCCTAACACACTTTAAAAACATATAAAATAATTGTTTTAGAGTAGGAAAACAAAAAGCAAACCATAAATTGGAAAATTAGAAAACTTTGGAGAACTGTCAACATTGATAGGCTCTACTCTTTGGCCTAATGTATAACAGGATCTAACCCACTTTTACTAACAATAATTTTATGCAATTAAAATGAGTGCACTTTGACCATTATTTTTGGATACAAATTACTAATATTTATTTAAAATTAATAGCGTATGATAAAGAAACTTACACTTCTAGAATTCTGTCACCCTTTCTAATCCCGGCCTTCTCTGCAGCACCTCCATCCAAAACTGCACTAACATGTTGTAAAGGGGCGTACAATTCCCCGTTAATACTTTTTAATTGCCCACCTTCACTAACTTGTCCTCGAACATTAAAGCCAAACCCTGTCTCAGTTTTATAAATTGTCACTACACGAGGACCAGATGGCAAAGACTTAATTTTCTCGTTTGGAGGACTTGTATCCGATTCACTATCCGCCATATTTACATTTACTTACTACGGTAATTAATTACTAAACCTAAACTGATCAACAGAACAGAGCGAACCTAGTAGTGACCTACCACAGAGACGGACAAATCAGGAATTCTCGAATTCTGACAGTGACACTCTGGAAGACAAAAGACTAATGAAATTTTTTTTTTTATTTAGTAGTTTATCTATGGCGTTATAGATATAACATGTCTTGTACACAGAAGTTTAGAATGTAATTTAGATTCAAGAAGAGAAGAGAATAAATCAGTGAAAATATTAAAGGCAAACAGGAATATAATATTCCGGGAGTGCACTAAATTGCCGAAAATCTTCGTTATACGAGAAGGCTGACTGTACGAAAATGGCTGATTTCCGCCAAGTTTGATTTTTGTACTAAAATAACATTGTAAATCGTGTAGCTCATAAAAAATATAAACCTTTATACTAGTATTCACCAGATTAAAAAAGTTGATTAACATTGTTATGGACATTAATGTCAAAAGTTGTCTGTTTTTTTTTATTTTATTAATACATATTTAGTTAGTATTCGTTTTTAATTATAATGCAGTGAATACTTGTACTTTGTGTTAAAAATGCTAGGTTAAGTTTCAAGCAATAGCCTTGGTTTGATTACTGCTGCTAGTTTTTAGAATGCTAATTTTATTAATCTGTTCTGTCTATAGAATATTACAAACGCCCAACACCGCTAAAGTTTTCAAACAAATTTTATAAATAAGAAGTTAATAAAACAATGATTCCTAACCTATATAATAGTATTGTGTAAAAGTTCCTAAAGTTTTAGTTTAATTAGTTTCAGGTTTTTTCAGCGAAAATACTTGAATTCAGTGCCTATAAGTAATATGCCGAAATACACAAATTAAAAAATTAATGGTAGACGGAAAAAAGAAAAAAACTAGCTATATAACCTAACCAATAAAGTTTGTTAGAGTTACTAAGGTTTTAAATGGAACAAATTACTGGTATGGATTGCATGAAAGTGTAACTTATTATAAGAAATTAATGTTACATTTATTAATATTACTTAATTAATAAAGTATTTAATAATAAAAACTTTAAAACCATGAAAATAAGTACCATGATAAATAAACCATCAAACAAATAGCAAATTCTTTAAGTAAAAATACCCTTAGGCATAATTCAAATATGACTGTGTTCACAGGCTATTTAGTTTCAAGCTAATGTATATACTTAACAAATAGTAAAGAATAGACTATATAATTGGAGTAATTTACCCTATCTACTTGTACAAAAATTAGAGGACAAGATTGTGAAATGTTTTGATTTACAAAATGTCAGAAATCAAAATATTCTTATTTTTTACCCTAGAAATGAAGCATTAAAAAAACTTATGGTATGGGTAGTGACATAAATTTGACGTACAGTTCAGAAACATATGATTCTTTGCTAGCTCTGCTGTAAAATGATATATTTTGTTTTTTTTATATTATTTTTATTTATTTCAGTTTAATTCAACATTTAAAAAAGACTAGGTACTAATTTTTAAAAAAATCAAAAACAATTTACTTATAAAAAACGAAAGTATTATACATAAATGAAAAAAACATAATTTTTAATAATTCCATGATTAAAGTTTTATTAATATATTTTTCAGATTAAAAGTGCATGTGCTAGTTTTAGTTTAATATATATTCTTTTAAAAAATATGGTTAAAATAATGTAATAGCTCTAAATAACTAAAAAAAATCTACTTAATTATTTATTTTTATACTAAAATGAACTAAAACGTCTTAAACATTAAACATAAGACATAACAGGAAGTTATAAAGAAGTTCTTGTAGAAAGAAAAATAAACGGGGACATATACTGTGACATGTTGACAGAGTATGTCTTTCCCAAAATAGAAGATATTGAGCAGGAAAAAGGGCTTGTGTTTTTCCAACAAGATGGCGCCCCACCTCATTACTATAACCGTGTGCACACAGCTCTTGACACTCACTTTCTGGGAAGGTGGATAAGCAGGGCTGGCCCAATCTCTTGGCCACCATAAAAAAATCTCTTGAAGACACATAAAAAATGTGTATGCTGAAAAGTTCCGAGACAGCAACCATTTATGGAAAAGAATCATCACGTCACTTGAGACAGTGACACCTGCTACGTTGGTGAACACCTTTTCGAGAAGTGGAATATTGTCTCGACATGTATAGGGCAACAAATGGATCCCACGTTGAAGTTTACAAACATTAAAAAAAAAACTTGAAGGTATTCTCATTCATTGTATGTACTTGTTGATATAGTTTTTCATTAAATTTACACATAATACTAGTGAGTTTTTTCCAAACACTCTGTACAATTAAGAAAAATAAGTGTTGAATCAAATATAGGAGCAGTCGAGTATTGATAAAAAAGAAGTATAAAGTTGTAAGATTTTTCACATAGTCTAGTCCTGCAGTTGAGAATCTACACCTTTTTGGGAAGTAAGGATAGTTCTGACTCGGCAAAGAATTGTTGCTAACAGGCAGGAAGACAGTCCAAGTGATACAATAGCTAGTAGAAAACAAAATGTATTTTAATTAACTACATCGACACATTGCAGATGTTGATCAAAGAACATGTACTTACTATTTAATGTATCCATTGCACCATTGCTTCTTATCTCTTCATTAGAAAACCAGAATGGATAAAAAAAACATGATATTATAAACATTATGAACACGAGCTCGGAGCAACAAGTAAAAAACAAAAAAATGACTTAGAAACTAAAGGAGCCCAAAATGCTGAAACAGAATACATAAAAACATATTGTAAACAATAAATTAACTAAAAAATATACATACTTAATATAATGATCTAAAATAACACTAAAACCCTAACAGGAACCTTGGAACTAATATTCAACCCCCCAAAGCTAATCCAGGACATAACAGATATTAGTGACCATATATATATATATATATATATATATTGAACATTTGTTGGGAGGACATAATACTGCTACGCCTGGTGATGGACCCAACAGGGAAACTAGGCGTCCCTGTTGAGCCAACACCTGAAATAGAAACACATGTTATTAGTCACTCACCTTCAGAATAAAACATATTGTTGAATGATGGTTGGTGTCATGAAGTTCAACTTGAAAATATCCCTAATTAAACGTAGAACGCATAACAAACCCCAAAGTTTTGTCTCGTATGGTTTCAAAACCAAAATTAATTAAGCTTTGAATTTAAATATACAAAACAGTTAACAACTAATTGTTACCCTTATTTAACATTTTTAACTCTTTGTTGATTTAAAAAAAAAATTTTAATGAATATGAATTTATAAAATGAAAAAGCTAAACTTATACTTTTTAAAGTATATCAATTTTATTCATTCTAATTTCTTAAGAAAAAATATCAAAATTTTTAATTGACTAACTTTAAGTAATAATAAAAACAAAATTAAAATAAATGTTTTGCTGAAAATCCTACGTGCCCTTCCCTTTCCCTAAGAAAATGTGCTTGTTCAAGATGATGACTCCTTGAAGTTCCATGTAGTGAAGGTCAACCTGAAATGGTATTTAAAATAATGCGAAAAACCACCCCAATTTTGACCTTACTTAAACCCATAATTTAATTTTACATTTTAAACTTTACTTAAAAAACGTAATTTTAAAATCATTTTACTTGAAATACATTTTACTTAAAAAACATATTTCTTTCAAAATATTGAATTTACAAAAACAAAATTAACTATATTTTAAAATGAACTATTCAAACAATTTACTAAATTTTATATAAAAAAACCCTCTTGAATACAAGTAAGTTCTTTAGTCTGTTTATTTTTTTTTTAATGAGTGAAATATAAATGATTGTACTTTATTTTGAAGAAAAATTAATCTGGTGCAACAATATTAAAATAAATTTGTTCAAAAAGTTTGCTAAACATGAAAACGCACCCTTGCCCTAAAGGGTGGACTGAAGAAAATTCACAAGATGATGAAGTGATGACCTGAAAGACATGTTGTATATGAAGTTAGTACAAACCAAAAAAAGTGAACATGTCAGCTAAACTTGTTGTGTTATTGAATTACAAAAAAAATTGATAATCTGTTTACAATTTTACAGGTCTTGTTAGCAGTATGAATAGCTTTCAATTTTGCCTCAACAATTAACTATTCTTATTTCTTTTATGGATCTTTCAGTTTAATTACTCTCTAATAATAATTTCATAAAAATTCATTAAATAAATTACTGTTAGTTATAAAATTATAATAACAGTACCGTAAGAACATATCATGTTATAGTAAATAATTTTGAATATTATTCATTAATTATTTATTTAAATTGGTTTAGTCTTTATCTTTTAAATCTACTTACATTTATCCCTAACATGTGTTTTAAACTTTTTTTCATAAAAATAAATAAATATTTATAACGCATATATTTATTTCTCTGAGCATACAGGAGAAAGATGCTCGGTTGGAAGGTCCCAGAGAATGAAATCCCAAAGAGAGTAGGGGTAAAATGGACGGAGGAGCAGAAGAGGATCCATGGGGACAGGATGAGGGAGGTGTGGAGGATTAGAAGGAGCAAGACATGAGTCGGAGTGCTTTGCGTGATCCAACAGGGTCTTTACGCAGATAATAATAATAATATATATATATATATATATATATATGTGTGTGTGTGTGTAAATAAGTAAACAAAAGAATTTATTATTATTTTATAATAAATGTTACTAAAATTGTAGATATTTTTAAAATTAACAATATTTACTTAAAAAAATTATAATAATTTTAAATTTCTTTCATAGTTCTCATTTACAAATTTAGCAACAATACATTAATTACTCAAAATAATGAAATAGATACTTTAATAAGTAATTAACAAAAATATATCTGAATGAATATTTTTTTAATGTTTCTCATTAAAACAAAAAATGAAATGAAACTTGTTGCCAAAAACATTAAAAAATCTGGTACTGAATGTATAATGTAACGAAATACAAGCTTTGTGAAAATTGCAACCTACCACGAGATATCTGAACGAATAATAAAAGCCTGATGAATAATAAAATAATAAAACTGACGAAATGTTTAGATCGATTTTGAAATAATATTATCTACACTAAGCTTGCATTTCATTACGATTAGGCTAGTTTCCATTATACCTTTGTGTTAGTAGGGAACAGAGGCCAGCAGGCAAAACAAAACATATAACATCTACATTGGGCTTCTCCAGACCTGAAAATAAACAAACCTGCCTAACCTCTGTAAAGCATGCACAGAGAGAAGCGAGCAAAGGTAATGTGGAGCTCAAGGTCAGCTGACATATTGGGCATTAACAAGCACTCACCCTACTGCTGCATAAGAACCTGAGACTGAAGTCTGTAGTGATGACTGTTGATTGTAGACTGATGACTTGATTGTTGATGATGACTTGGTTGTAGAGTGTTGAGATGTTTGTTGAGAGTATAATAATTTTCTTCTTTGCATCCTAAAATAAAAAGTTAAATTTTCACTTTAGGAATGATTGGAATCTTTTCACTTTTTCTATTAAAATAGTACTAGCTAATTTTTTTTATTTTTGTCAAAATTTTCAAAGTCTATTGTATTAGTTTGTCTAGAGCAGTGGTCTTCAAACTACAGCCCGCGGGCCAAATCCGGCTCACCAGTGTCATCAATCCGGCCCACCACAGCTAATGGCTTATTGTTGTCATTGTTGCTGTGATAAGTTGGAGAAAAAACAGAATGATTATAACTCGGTTTTATGTAATTACTAGGTAAAGCGTAATGACAAGTATAACTTCCAAATCTACTTGTAATACTAATGACATTTATGTAATTGTGATTTTCCTCTAACAATAGTTTATAGTTATGGACGAATTTACTTGTACAACTATTAAAAGAGATTTAAGATGCTCATCAGTTAACTTCCTTTGTGTACTTCATTTTGGAGAATGTTTTCTCACACAATGTCGTCAAGCATCACAATCACAAACATACACAATAGTAACTGAAGTAGCAAATTTAGCAAGCGTATGTTCAGTCAAGGCGCATACTCGGCGACTATCTAGAAATTAGAGATAATGGCTGGGAAATTAAAACAGTTTGGTCCTGGGAACTTACTGGAGTAATCAGTATGACCCGAATGCTGGAAAGTTTGGAGATCCCTGGTCTAGAGTAAACTATAATAATAGGTCATATTTTTAATTTATCCAACCTCAAGCCATGCTCTTCAGCACATGCACAAATGCTATTCAAACCTGACATGTCGACTTTAAAATGTAAATATATCTGTAAATCATCAACATACTCATGATGAGTTTACACAATTTTACTTCAGATCAAATGTTGTTAATTTATATAGCAAAAAATAAAGGACCAATCTTTGTGGAACCCACTCGTCAAAGTCACCCAGTCAGTCATTTCTTCACCAATGCAAACACATTGCTCCTTTCCAAACAAATAAGATCTGATCTAAGCTATGAATCACTGTGATAGCGCAGTGTGTTCTAATGTTTAAAACAATGATAAAATGTATGATTGATACAAGCTTTTTTTTAAATAGCTTTTGATTGATAAAGTTTTAGAAAAATCAAATAACTTTATCAGCATAGTTTCTCTACAATCCATCACCAATTTAACGTCATCATATGCACATACAAATGCAGTAGCAGTGCTATTTTCCTGGCCTAAAATCCTACTGAAAAAGACTACAGTATTATTTTTCTCCAAATATTGTGACAATTGTTCATGAACACAACATTTAGAGGGATGGAAGAATACTTATAAGCCTACAGTCAGCAGGTGTTACCAGATTGGAGATATTGTTGAGAGGATGAAATAATGCACGTTTCCATACAAAGTGCTACTTTTTAATAAGTTGCACAGTTTAGTGATAACTGGCAAAGTTGTTACAACGGTGCCCTTTACAAATTTAGTAGGAATATTTTCAGCACCAACAGCATTACTGCTCGTTCTACCAATAGCCCTGATAACATCCGAGCTCAGGAATGGAGAGAAATTGAAACCCCTGTCCAATTTTATAATATTGTTATAGTTTGGAAATTAAGATCTTAACAGGTTGGTCATTTATACTAATGGGAGCAGTAAAGTAAAGATTCAAATCATCCAACGGGATAAAAATAGGCTTTGGAACTTATCACCTTGCCAATACTCGAACCTCTAACACAACACCATAAAACAGATGAAGATATAGTAGAATTAAACAATTAATGGGAATATTTGAATTCTTAATGTGTAATTCCTTATTTTACTTTATTTATAAGACAATAGTACTTGCTGCAAAACCTGCCCAAATTACAAGATTTTATTCATATTTGCAGTAACACACACCATGACAATTCATGCTAACTTGCTGGCTATCTATTGGAGTGTGCTTGTCACATAAAAGAACTAGACATAAAAAATTTCATGTTAAATTTTTCCCTTCCTAAACTGTACTATTAAAGTTGCAAAGATGGAATTTGGTGTGTTGATACTTCTCACACAATTGTAGCAATTCCTAAATTGAATTTACAAACAATTGTTTTTAAGCAGGTTTTTGTTTCAAATTTTTAGACAAAAAATATTCCATTTTTATTATTTTATTTATTGTCTGATTTTAATGAAACTCAAATTTATACTAGCTGTTGGTAAGTACTAATGCTGAATATAAAACTTAAGTTATAAAATAATATGTTAGTAACTCCAGAGATAAAATTTAATTACATTGTAACTTGGTTAAAACAAGATTCAAGCTTGTTTTATGGAGTGATTATTACTTCTGAGTTGCTAGCTGGAAACATAAGTTTGTAGGTAGTCATATTTTAACAATTTAAAATAAAATCTTCCAAAAAAGCTTTTTCACAACACTGTAAAATATTGATGTTTTTGGATTACAGTAAAATTTTAACAACAACAAGTAAAATTTTAATGTAATTCAATTTTTAAACATTAATAAGTTTTGTATTAAGTTTTTTTAATAAGTTTTTTCATTAAAAAAATGCTTTGTAACTCTATAATAACAAATCAAATCTGTGTATGATTTCTTTCAAATACGCTCTTACGTTTCTCACGATTTCTCTGTACTGTGATGTTGATGAAGAATGTCCATGTTTTTACAAACATCTGAATTCAATTAGCCTTGTTCCAGTTTTTTTGGTTAAATATAACTTTATTACTCACTAACAGTTGTTTTTTTACGAATGACAATAAAAACTTAACCTGGGATAAAAATCTATAGAATCAAATCAATACATTATAAAAATTTGTAAAACAATATAGGTTTAAAATTACCCTGCATAGCCTAAATCTAACTGATCCAACAATAGACAATAACCACATATAGTTTAGCCTAGGCTGTTAATAATTTACTCACTTCATATTACATTTTTATAGGTTAACTAATTTATATAGCATTTTTGTTAAATGCTACTATTAATTGCATTTACCTACATAAATATAAAAAGGCCACAGCAACAGTTATCACATTTAGTCACCCGAAAAGAACTCAAATTATGGTAAAATCTTACAATTCTGCTAGTGAACACTGCAAGGTACATGAAAAATAAGATTTTAACATAAATTTCGAAAGTTCTTTAACAATGAATAGATATTAATTTTATTGGTAAGTTATTTTTACACTGTTTTACAGGTAATTATATTATAACCTGTACAGATTATATAAATAGTATGATGCTGCATTTTGTGAAAGTTAATTTTTGTTAATAAAAACATAAGTATTAACCTAACGTATGCACATATAAAATGCAAATTTGGTGGCATCAAATTTAGTAGCATTTTCTATTATAAAATGATTATTTCATCACCACAAATTATTAAGTGCATAAACAATTCAGTGGTTTTATTATTAATTACATAATAATTAATATATTATTTTGTTCGCATTTGTTTTTAAACACTATATTCACCCTATTCAATGACGCACTTGTAAAATACTGTACTTTGTTTATGTGATGATTTAGTTTGATCTAGTGCTCATAGATTGCGCTTGCTATTTAAATTTAATTCTTTGAAATACAGTACTACAGTAGTTACAGTACTAGTAACTTTTAAACAGATTATAATTTTCTTTTTAATGATATTTAAAAACAAATATTGTAGTTAAAATATTTTTTCAAAGTATAACTTATTTTATGTCACTGATTAAAAAAAAAACAGGCTGTGAGGGACTGGCCGACAGAAGTGACTACTTTTTAATAAGAAAAAAAATTATTTTCTTATTAAATTTCGCGTGTGTGTAGGTACACAACTTAAAAAATAACTGAAACTGTCACATACTATGAATTTGAGTTTCTTAGGCTATATAAGGGACTTTAATAATTAATCAGTTTATAACCCTACTTTTGACAGTTATACTGTCAAAGTGTAATAATAAATATAATACTTGTGATTCTGGCATTCAAAATGTGGTATAATACATTAAATAATTTTACAAATTACAATCGTTATTTACAAATAATTATTACAATATTTCAAATTTAGAAAATACACATTCTTAAAATGAAGAAGAGCAATAAACGATATTGAAGCTATTATGAGAAATCAGCTGTTTAGCTGGATGTCACTTCCAGTCTAGATATATACAAGAACAATATATGCTGTGACTAACTGTTACCCGTTACGGCTTTGCCTGCAATTATAATGTAGGCAATACATTTATAGTCGATTTTCAGAATCAGAATAGGTCATTTCATTTTAATATATTTCTATATACAATATTATACGATTTATGGTTTTCGGCCAAGACATATAAATTTTTGCTACTCGATACTCTAAAAAAGGGTCCTGTCATATTTTAATAAAATACAGTATTATTAAAAAGTTACTATTATACAATTAAACTGGAATAGTATTGTGTTTATCTCAGATACCTAAAGCGTGTTCACAACAAATTTAATCTCATTTGGTCCAATACTTAAAGTGTGATTGAATAACAAACAAATAAACAAAAACAAACTTTCAGAAATATAATATGATTAGCTGCTACCCGTCACAGCTTTGCCCGCAATCATAATATACATTAAAGATCACGCATCACTGTGTTAGGACCAACAACCGTGTCAGTTAGGTTTGGTGAATTTCTTTTTTAAAATAAAGGTTTTTTAACGCATCACCGTGTTATTTAAGTTATGGAGTACTCTTAAAAAAAATTAAGGTTTTTTTTCCTGCATCACCTTATTCGGCCCAACAACCGTGTCAGTTAGGTTTGGAGTGCTCTTTTTAAAAAAATAAATAAAGGTTTTTTTAATGCATCAACGTGTTAGGACTAACAACAATGTTAGTTAGCTTATGGAGCTAAAAAAAATATATAAAGTTTTTTTCAGACATCATCATGTTAAGCCTAACAAAAGTGTCAGTTAAGGTTTGAGTACTCTTTAAAAAAAATAAAGTTTTTTTCACTCATCACGGTGATAGGCCCAACATTCGTGTCAGTTAGGTTATGTAGTATTCTTTAAAAAAATATAGAAGTTTTTTTACGCATAACAACTGTGTCAGTTAGGATACGTAGTATTCTTTAAAAAATATAAAGGTTTTTTTACGCACCACCGTGTCAGGCCTAACAACCATGTTAGTTATTATTTCTTTAAAAAAATATATAAAGTTTTTTTCACGCATCACCACCGTGTCAGAGTACTAACAAAAATGTTAGTTATTATTTCTTTAAAAAAATATATAAAGTTTTTTTCACGCATCACCATGATAGGCCCAACAACCATGTCAGTTAGGATATGTAGTATTCTTTAAAAAAATATAAAGGTTTTTCACGCATCACCGTGTTAGGCCCAACAACCCTGTTTGTTAGTATATGTAGTATTATTTAAAAAAATATAAAAGTTTTTTTACGCATCACCGTGTTAGGCCTAACAACCGTGTTAGTTAATGTAGCCCAGTATCTTTAAAAATATAAAGTTTTTTTACGCATCACCGTGTTAGGCCTAACAACCGTGTTAGTTAAGTGCCATAAAAAAAATATAAAGGTTTTTTGTTAGAGTACTCTTTAAAATAAATATAAAGGTTTTTTTCACGTATCACCGTATTAGGCCCAATAACCGTGTCAGTTAGGTTATGAGTACTCTTTTAAAAAAATAAATAAAGGTTTTTTTATGGATCACAGTGTTAGGCCTAACAACCATGTTAGTTAGTTTATGGAGTATTCTTTAAAAAAATATAGAAAAATTTTTTCACACATCAGCGTGATAGGCCCAACATCCGTGTCAGTTAGGTTATGTAGTATTCTTTAAAAAAATATACAGTTTTAGGCCTAAAAACCGTGTCAGGATATGTACCCTAGTATTCTTAAAAAAAATATAGCTAAAGGTTTTTTCACGCATCACCGTGATGGGCCTAACAACCGTGTCAGTTAGGTTATGCAGTATTCTTTTAAAAAATTGGTTTCTCATTACAAGAAACCCGTGTTAGACGTATTTTTATTGTTTTCCCGATCTACAACACGTTACCGATTTTCGCCGGTAGCAATTTTGAGGTT
The DNA here is from genome assembly GCA_022606455.1 of Callitettix versicolor. Lineage (NCBI taxonomy): Eukaryota > Metazoa > Arthropoda > Insecta > Hemiptera > Cercopidae > Callitettix > Callitettix versicolor. The sequence continues at coordinate 69,585,338 of CM040190.1, read as the reverse complement.
ATGTTTTTCACTTTTATTTTCGATTTTTATTGAACTTCTCGTGCTTTCATATTTTGGATTCTTGCTTTTGGGCACATAATAAAGCATTTTAGAAACAAAAATATCGAAAAATCCAGGATATGCTACACTGCATATTTACCATTTTTTCATATAATGTAATTAAACAAATATTGGCACAGTAATATTTGTAATTAATTACAAATACACAGTAATTGTAATATTACAAATTACAATTGACACTCTGCGTAGGGATTTTTTACATTTAATGTTGAAAATTCAACACAAAATAACATATTAGTCAGTTTTGAAAAAAATTCAACTAAAATAATTGAAAATGTTACATTAAAAGCAATAATTTTGCAATAAATAAAACACGGATAAAGATTTGTAAAATTGGATTAGATCTATGTCCTTCTCTGGTGCCTAAATATCATGTCCTGTAAACATTAATTACACCTAAGTACAGTTAACACATGTTACAAAACTAAATACTAATAGTTATTTTGGGCTGGTTAAGTAGTATAATGACGTTTTTTTAAAACGGGAATAGGCCTATGTTTATCTCAGATACTTAAACCATATTCGTACCAAATTTCATCTCAATTGGAACAGTGGTTAAAGCGTGATTGAATAACAAACACACAAACTTTCAGAAATATAATATGAATTAGAATAGATTAGATTAGATGTATACATTACAGATTCAAGCGTGACGCGAAAGCAAATGTTTATTCCCGTGCTTTGTCAACAGCGAGCATACAAGTTTTCACTTGAAAAATACATTTTATTAATCACTGAACAAAAATTAGAACGTTCCGTGAATACAAACTGAATTTTTTCCCCGTATAAAACACATCCATACCTTGCGATAGGAAGTAGTCACTTCAAAAAATATTTATTATAGTGCTGTTAGTAGTTTTTAAAATTAATTGCTATAACTTAAATTTGTTAAAACTTCCACGTATTTGTTATAAAATACGAAAATATGAATTTAAGAAATTATTTTTACATGAAAGTAGAACTTTTTCCGGTTAGATTGATATATAATGTGTACATTATATGTTTATTTCAGTATAAAAAATAAAAGTACTTCTACACTAACATTTTCCAGATAATTTACTATATATACGGACGCCTATACTCAATGGTCTAATGTACCTGTGATTGTTTGCCATGTATTATATTTGTCGTGTTGACAATGTAACATCTGTGTTCATTGCCTTCAGTAAGGTTATTGTAAGCTCAGCTGTTTTGACATAAAAAAACAACCAAATTTGAGGTTGTTTGGATTTGTGAACATACTTTGTGGTGTGGTGTGTTAAATAAAAGTGACTTATAATACCTAGATTTACAGATATAATTGTAAAGTTCGCAAAGGTATTGCGCTAAAAACAAACTAGACATAATCCTGAAACAACTTTAAATCCTAGTTCTGTTCTGGTCCAAGGCTTGTTTGGAAAAAGAACTGGGCTTAGCCATTCCAAAAATCAGTCTAGTTCATCAAAGAAGTTAAGCCTGTCTTATACTCGCTGTGATAATTATACATATAAAGATAATTACAACCATGATATAGTAGTTTTAAAATTTATTATGTGAGATATATATATATATACACACACACACACACTTTTTAGGTTATAAACAAAACAAAAACCTAATAACTAGTAGTGGCGCAGAATTTTAAAAAAAATGTGCCGAGCAAAATGAAACAATACAAATATGCTGTGAGACGCTAATTTGTTCACGCAAGAATCTGGAGAACTTAGTTCAACTATTCAACGCAAGAAAAATTTGTTACTGAATTAAAAAGAAAAATCACATGTTTTCTCTTCCTTTTTTATTTTAATTACAATAATTTGCTTAATACTAAGGAAATTTTGAACACTAATTTAGTTTCACAAAATTCTTTTATTTAGTGACCTATATTTTGCATGCGGCTTCTTCAGACGTAGTAAAGCTAAAACTTATAAAGTATACCTATATACTAACATAGTTGTTATTAAAACTGGAAGGGAAGCTAAAGAAAGGAAGGACTAATAGGTATATAAGGTCAGTGAACAACACATTGGGATAACACTAAACAATAGGCTTGAATAAGGGAGAAGAGTTAAAAATTAGTTTATTTAAATTAAAATTTAGGTTTTTACAAATAGTTCTGCATATTCTCGAATTCCTAAGTTATGAAGTTTTATACAGTTTTGGTTTTTATAGATATGATTTGTTCAAATTAAAATAATGACCATACTCTTAATAAATGATTTGCAAAATTTCACTAATTTTTTGCATACTTCCAACAATTTAAATGCTCTTTAACACAAGTTTTTATAGCTCTTCCCAGATTGTCTTACATGTTCACAAGAGCACACTCTTCATTGTACACTTTATAATTTTAGCTTTACTATGTCTGAATATGCCTTATAGCAAAACATTTGTCACTAAATAAAAGAATTTTGTGAAAATATTAGTGTTTTCATAGATTTTCCTTGATATAATGGAGTTTCATAGATTACAGACTTTGTTGAATAAATAATTACTTATATAAAATTTTCATACAGTAATGTGATCCTCAAATTATTTTTGTGATGTTATATGATAAAATTAAAATGGTCATTATAAAGGCAACTTTCTTGAGGAAAATTCTTGGACTGCCTGCTTCCTTCAATGGTATGAAAAAGGGCTGCAAAAACTTTTGAGCCTCGAAGCATTCATACTTTAAAATCTGGCCCTGACTGTTGGCTTTTTCTGTATTGAACCTCTATCTTCATAATTTTAATTGGCACTAAGTAGATGTAAAAATAAATAAAGTGATCCTCCTGTGGATCAATCACCTTAAAATTTTTAAACTACTGTTCTCTAACATTTGCATTTCAAGTTTATTATGAAGGTATGATAATATGGGCCAACCATAAGAAGAAAAACTTCGATTTGCTGAAAAATGTTTTTGTCATGAACTAGTAAACACCCATGCAGGTTGTATCCAGCTGAATGAAAATATCAAACTATTAGCCTTTCGGTAGGAGGAAGCAAGAGGCAAGACAGTTTTGCCATTTCACACTCGTAAAAGTTTGAAGAAAGTATGTACACTACAAATCAGGATGTGTTCCTACAAACTGTTAAGTGTAATGAAGGCGTAACTGATAAGCAGATGTTCACACAAAAATTTAGAGTATTTCAGTTTTACACAATAAACCTTTAAAATATTAGTGTGTGTTACTCGTACTATTTGAGGAATTCATACATTTTGTCAAGAAAATTTGTTACTTTTTGTAAGCCTAATAACAAAATGGTGAGACAAATGTAAAAATTGAATTAGGTATAAAAGAAATAAAACTCGCCATTACACAAGTTATGGTAATTTATTACAGTGACTATACAATTATCCTGGTAGGAAATAAAGCACACAGGTTCCTTTTTTTAACCGCCAATGACTGTACACAATATTACAAACTGGTCCCAAAAATAAAACTATTTTTGTATAAGCACCATTAAATATTGTTAACATACACACACACACATGCTTTAAACAAAAGTTATAATACCCTTTCCCACAAAAGTAACCTGATCAAGACAAGAGGCTGCAGACCACATAGACCTCACCCCTGCTCCTCTTAGCAGTCCAGAACCATTCAGTGTTAGCATTAACATAATTTAAAAAAGAACAGTAAACATTTTTCTAAACTATATTTTAGGCTTTAACAGGCAAAAACCGTTATAATAACCTCTTAGAATGGTTACTTAGCAGTAGACTTTGAGACTGACTATGTCTGTAGACCCACAAATATAACATAAGAAATTAGGGTTGGTTAACTGAATTTTAAACAATTAATTTCAGTGATAAGATTTGACACCTAGTGTGCATGTCTGCTTATTTCATCATAGTTAATACAGTAAAACTATTGTAGAACTTTATGGCTTCAGGAATTTTGATTCACATAGTACTAGATGTAAAACAAAGGTAGGTCATAGCGGACTGATTGGGTCATATAATCTATAAAAGTTTTACTATCTGATTGAATTTTGCTAAACTGTTTGCACATAGAATTATTTGATATGTTTTTAATTATTTGCAATAATTTTTGTTCATTTTACTAATCTGGTTTATTTATAACTTTTGCACAATAGGTACTTTATGTGGTGTAGTTGTATAAATGAAAGTGTCAAATAGTAATAGTAACCAATGTTTTTGAAGAAGAAGTTTTTGTGAATTATATTAAGAAGAAAGATGATTGTTGATTATCCTTACATAAGAAAGACCTACTGCTTCAACTCCCTGCCTACTTGTTCCTACATTCAAAGGTCAAATCATAATTTAATAACAATAGTAATTATATCGTAATCTGCATATTAAATAACACTAGGGTTATATCCAGCACAGAATTCCCAGAGATGATTAGTAGGAAAGGGCTCAGGTAATATCAGTTATTTAAGAAATTAAATACTTTGAAAATTATTTATAGTAATTGTCACACACATGTGTAGCTGACAAAATTAAAATATTTTAAAAATACTTGGCTTTCTAATAATATAATACTAAGTTACAAAATATATTATTCAATTAAACTAAGCCACATGTATATAAAAACATTACCAATGTAATAAAAAAGTGCAAGAATATTGCACAAAATTTCTCAACTCCAGTATACATTTCTTGCTTTTTAAATGGAAAATGCAAACAAAAACACAAAGTACAGTCAACTCCTAAGTACCTGCAAAAAAAATATTTTAAATATTTTTTTTTTGTACAGTGAAACAACTAAATCGTACACTTTGCCTTTAAAAATAAAAAGTAATTTTTATATGCAATGGTACACCAGGAATAAAGCTGAAATCAAACAAAACTTGCTTTATATTTTAAAACAATCCAGGTATCAAATATAAAAATGTTAATACAATTTTGTCAAACAATACGCACATGTTCAGTTATACAGTAGTAATTCTGTACACTGTAATAATAGTGTATAGGATTAAGTGTGCTGTACATGATAAATACTTAGCATTTTTGTTTCAGATATCGTACTGGAAATAAACAATGATGTATGATGTTGAGCCAATAAATAAATAGCAATATGTTCCCCTAGTTTGTTTCTCACTTTACTAGCATATGCATCATAATTCTCTTTTTTATAACTATTATCCTTCTTATAATTAATTTATGAATGACGTAGCCATTTAAAAATACAGTACATATAGTACTTGTTGTCAAATATGTTTTTACTGGTTATAAAGTGTTTTTCCTCTATGTGAATTATCCACAACAAGCACCCCCCCAAGTCCTGTGGACAACCAGGAGTTGACTGTAGTTAAATTTCAAGAATTTAAATAGGTCTACTTTAAAGGATTAAAACAAACTTGATGGTTACAATTTTTCAAGTTAGGAAACGAAACAATCTAAACTAAATTAACTAGGTTATATAAATTTTAATCTTTGAGTTGTAAGAATTCATATAACTCAAAGTCGGTGAATCGATTTTTAAATAAAGTTATGCATTGAGAATAAGTAGTCAAAAGTAACAAGTCATGTGTACTTGCTAACTATAACTTTTCTACTTCAAATTTGGTATACTTACTTTGGTTTATATTCTTTCTTTACCAAAATTTTTATAAAATTTATAAAAACTACACTTAATAGATTATAAATAAATTTGAAATATTGAAGTTTTACTCTTTGAATTTAAAGATCACAATTAATAATAAATTTTAAAACTTTACTTTTAAAATATAATATGTTTTAGGGCTGGTTGTGACGTTGGATTTTAATGGGACACATGATGCGAGGAACATGTTTATATTGATATATAACAGTATATTTTGCATGTTGCAGGTCTCATATTACACCTGGCATCAAACCAGATACCTTGTGTTTGTGAGATGTATTTGATAACCCCTGAATTATGGAAACTACAAAGAAGGTTGACCAATTTTAAGTATATGAAATGAATCGTTTATTTAATTTTGGTAGTTACAATAAAAGATCAGTTGTTTTATATTAATTTGTAAAGATCAGCTGATAGGCTATACAAAATTTTAGGTTACGTTGTTAAAAAGTAGCTATGATAATATTTGTCGTTATTATTAATTCGTAACAATCAGTTGATTTTATTGATAGGCTATAATAAGTTTCAGGTTATGTTGTTGAAAACTGGCTACGTTAATTTGTCGTGTTTTCGAAAAAAAGTATAAAATAAAAAAAGAAGAGAAATTTCATAAAAGGAGGAAAATCATGATACATGATTTTTATTTTTAATTCAGTAACAATCTTGTTTTTTTTTAATTGAGCACAATCATTTTACCATTTTGTCAGCCAAGTAATATAAATAAGATATTTTTCCAATACCTAAACCTAAAAACTAAAAATGTCTATCACATTTATATAACTGCAAAAATTGGCTGCACAGATTTTAATAATAGATGAAAACTGTATATTCATCATCATCATCATCACAAATCATAGTAGGCCTACACCAAATTTGAAGTAAAAGACAGTTATGTTTTGTAAGTAAATTAGAAACTACAATATAAAATTTGACTGCTTATATTTTAAGAAACACCAAAATCAACAACCTCTTAGTTACTAATTGTCTTCATATTTTGGTTGAGTATCAGTGGTCCAGCAGGTAAAAACCATTGAAAAACTATTAAAGCACAGATTAACTTTATTATCAAATTCTAGACTTGATTTTCTAATAATAATAATAATAATTTAAATAAAGAAAATTTCTAGGATATATTTATATACAAGTTTGGCAATTAATTTCAACTAAATATATTAATTCATCCAATATACAGATATTGAAATATAGTAGACATTGGAAAAAAAATTATAAATAAATAATGCCCTTTGCTGTAAATAATTTAATATACTTGGAATAACTATTAGAAATGTTATATAAAATTGTTAAATAAATTTTGAGAAACTTTGCAGTAGAATTAAAAAACAAACAAGTTACTTCATTGATATTGGCATTAAACTTGCCCGTTTCTTAAGAGTAATCAATCGTGTAGCCTTTGAAAGTGCAGTGATATTCTAATTAATTTATGAGTTGACCAAATAGGCAGACAATGTAGCCTGATATTTTACAACAGATCAGATTGTCTATTGTACTGAAGACGAAGGAATATTATTTTGTCTGCAAATTTCCTGAGCAGAAGTTTTAACACAATATTCGAGTAATATAAAATAACAACATTAATTTTACACATCCTTTCAGTGTTGCCTGTAGAGTGCCTTATGTTATATTATAAGACGTCAGCAATGAATGTTCTAATACTGTCATGTCGTACATTAAGTTTAGATGGTGGAGGTTTCATTTCACATCAGAATCAATATATACTAATAAAATTTATACCATCAATTAATAACTAAAATGTGCTCTAATTAAATTCTACAGCCAAGTTTCTCAAAACAAAAGGTTAGGTACTTCGTTTAGTATCAATAACACAATATAGTTTTACTTACCCACAAAAAACGTACATTCAAACCAAACCAACTCATCCTTAGTAATACATCCTATTTTTTTATAAAAAGAAACAGATTTATCACAAGGAAATCATAGACAAATGTAGTATATACATTGTACCTGATGTTCAATACAAGTTGGACATGCGATATGTTTGCTCAATAGCTCAAAGGACCATTACAGTATAAACAGGATTTTAAAATATTGGTAAAAGTACATTAAAATATTGTCTAAATTATGGTCTTTATTTAATAGTTTTATGTCCTATCCAAAAAAATGCTTTGGTTTAAAATAATTTCATTTACACTATAAAGTAGAAGTTTACGTTGGTAACTAATAGTATTTGAATTGTTTACAGTATTAAAAGTTGTTTTATTATCACAAAATATTGCCTTGTTACTGTTAATCCAATGTGTAGTAAAAATTGCTAGCTTCAGTAGAAAATGAAATCTATTTAAGGTACATTCCTATAAAGCGGATGAAACATATTCGTTTCTTCTGAAGTGTCAGTCGTGTGTGGCCCTTAAACACCTAATTCTCAAAGAAATGATATTAGAACGTGTTAGTAATGCTACAGGCCATACCTTAAATACGAAAAAAAGAAATATTATGATTATTTCCAAAGTTATCAATCAGCATTTACTGAAAGATAATATAAAATTCTGTGAATTATTAAATTAAACATAAACATAGTTTAAATTAAATTAAATTAATCATAGTTTATTATTTCAAGGACATTATGACTGCAGGTGTGCCAGTACTGCTGTACGAAAGATGTAACCGCAAAGTCTCTATCACTGCCAGCTGCTGAGCATGTGGTGACGCTTCTAGAAAATTATTTCAATTAGATTGCATTGTACTATTATATCACATCAAAAACTGACACCAGCCACTTCAAAGTAAACATGTCTTTAATGAGCACTTATCAAATTTTAATGAATATCTTAAGATTTGGTCTGTAGTACAGCAAGGAAGACGATTTAAAAAGATCAGGAATCATACAGTAAATAGCAGATGGACACTAAGCTTATGAATTAAGACATAATGCAATAGAGTTTCATACAACTTGACCAACTAATAAAGGCTTTATTTGTTGATTACAGTTTGGATGAGATGGTATTTTAAAAGTAATAAAATTGGCAAAAAGAAATGTAAGATTTGAACAGCAAATGATGTAAATATTTACTAGATCATATCTATAATTTGAAAGGAAGAGAAAGTATTATATGTAAAAAAGTATCAACCGATCCATACAACATCCACTTTATAGTGTATTATAACCTGTTTTCATTTGAGTATACGCATTCTTTTTTTTAACAATGACAAATAATTGTTAATATAAGATAAACAAATTGTTTCTTACCAGTACTAATTTTTTGTTAAAACTATACGGAATCAGTAATAAAACTTAATCAATATTTACTTTTACCAATATATGATACTTAGAAAATGTGTTTGTAAAAACATTATAAAATTTAAGAAATAAATTCTTGCCATCAAACCAAATTTATTTTTAAGAAATCAGATTTTTTTGTATGTTGTATTAACAAATTTAAATACATTTTTTAATTGATGATTTATGAAACTACCATGTGTCCGATAAAGAACCCACACATTTTAAGTAGTAATATCACTGGGCAGACTATGTTGTTTAAAAAGAGTTGTAGCTCAAAAAACAAAATCAGTTAATTTCAATCAAATAAGAATTTTACACATGTATAGCACAACATTTTGCAATGATAGCCGTTTTGAATCATAGAATATCCTGCGCATAGCGCGAGAACATAGCCAGGCTGGGTGGCCAGTGGAGTGCACTACACATTCAAAACTGAAGCTATTGTTTTTAATATCAGTGTGACCACTGAAAGCATAGCGGAGCTATGTGACGGTGCTTGACTCCGTTTCACTTTCATTGGCCACATTACATTAAATACAATAGGTTAGGTTTTGAATGTGTAGTCAGCTCTACATTTGGTAACCACCTACCTGAAACATGTTCCTTCTGTGCAACATAAATAAATCAGTACATATACAAGATATTCAATTCATTGTATTAGTCAACAAACATTTCTAAAGGCACAGTATATTTATAATCCATTATCAATGTTCCTGCTGTATGTGTAATCGTAATTCCCAACTTGACATCAACAGAGTTGCTTGTTAAGTTTAGCATGTCTGCTGGGGGATAAAAAATATAAACTTTTACGAACTGCCACAATTATCTAGTACTGGCATCAAAAAAACCAGTTGGTATGATTTTCTGTAACTGTTCAACATTTTATTATAACTGGTGCAGTATTTTATTATTTCTCTCAACAGACAATTAGAGTGACAAAATTTGAATATCCTAGAAATTTTTGTTTCTGTGTCTCATTTTCCAACAAGACTGTTTACAAATGTCATAAAATAACTGAATTAAATACTAGGGTTCTTTGTCGGACACTGTGTACATTCCCATGCTTGTCAACTTTACTTATTTACATACATTACATTTTCTGAACATGTTCCTAAATATCCTGACAGTTTACAAATCTATGAATATCTCAAGGAAGATTTAATATAATTTAACGAATTCAAATCCAAACTGATTGCAAATTTTATTCAAAAAATGTTGTGAAACTGATCTTTTGAGGTTAAGTCACTGAGCAGTGAAAATATACACATCACTTGTTTCAAAATAATAAAAACATGATTTAGTATTTTTCTTCAAATACTACAATTTGTCAAAATGTACAAAATTTGCAACATATTTAAATTTTACTGGAAGAACACTAGGCCTAGATGGATAGACAAAGTTTATCCTATTGAAGAGGATACATCCATTTTGTAAAAATCATAACCAAGTCCAGTATTTGAAGTAAGGTATTTTCTAACTTCAACAGACAGGAAAGAGTAGAAAAAAAATCAAATCATGGACTTGGTTAAAAATTTTCTTGCTATTTATTTACATGTGTAATATTTATGTAAAGTAATTTATATATGCTATCAAAATAATAATAGATGTAATTTACCTCAAGTAGGAAAGACATGTTGCACTCATCTCCTATATAATAAGGTATTTAAAATATTTTTATACTGGACGTTTCTGTTACGAAAACATTTTAACAATACCAAGTTCATGTTTAGCCTAAGACTGAGTTATAATTTTTTCTGCCCATAGTCACTATTTTCTAACAAATGTTTAGCCAATGTCGTTCAAAAAGTAAAAGGGAAATATTTAAATGTAACTTACAATAATCAGTTAAAGTATTTTGACCTTGGAAGTAGATACTTCTACTATATACAGCAGTTAAATTGTCTGCATTATTAAATTAGCCAATCTTTGGCTACTAGCAATGGACTTATAACTTTTGCTGTTTTGGTTTATAGTGTAAATAAATATAGTGGATACTTCATGTGACTCTAATTCGATGAAAACATTTTTTTTTAATTTTATATGAAGAAATAAATTATAGTATACTTATTGTTTGAAATTAATGCACCTGATTTGTGAAAAATTAATTAAATGGAATTAAACTTAAAATCGAGAATTGGTAGAAAATTATGTTACAAAAAATATATAATGATGCATAAAAAGTATTGCTTCTTTTAAATGGTGGATTACATTTATATTTTTAATTAATTTAGAATAATACTACATGTGCTCTAAACACAAAAGAATAACATTTGCTATTACAGAAGAAATTTGGTACACTAGGTATTTGAAATTCCAGCAAATATGCAGAAAGAACATGGAAAAGAGTTAAATGTTTTAGTAACATACCAGTGAATGCAAAAATACAGCAATTTATAAAATCTGAAATGAACTAAAACTCAAATAGTTTAACTCTTTGTCACATAAGTTTTCAGTCACTAAGAGCTGAACTTCAGCCTACAATCTTCTGGAACATGTTATTCTAATGTCTTTAGTATGCAAACTATAATTTGGAAATATTATTTAACATATTATTAATCCACTATTTTAGAGTGCAATTCCTCTGATTAGAATTAAATTTTCAAAAAAATATTTCTTATATCTAATAAAGACTAAATAATCAGGTTTATTAATTTCGAAAAATAAATCATCGATATCATTGACAGATTAAAGTATCTGCTATATTATTTGTTGATCAGAGCATAATTTATAATAGATTGCACAAGTTGCAGTGTATAGACTTCTTCATTACAAATGAAAAAAAATATTGTAAATAATGAAAATGGATCAATTACTTCAGTAGTGTATACAGTTTTAAAAAATCAAGCAGATAATATCTACTTTCAAAGTTGAAGACCAGAAAGGCTCTAATAGTAGAATAGTGTAACCCCAGTGTTGCTGTTACACTATATCACTTTTTATAGCTATTTACTTATACAGAATTTATTAGCAAACTGGTACATTTAACACTGGAAATTTTTCTTGTAATTAAAGCACAAAAGCATTTACAACTTTATTAAAATAGATTAGAAAATCAAACTTTCTAAAGTATCCATTTACTTTTTGATCGACTTAACAACTTCTTGGCAGAAGGTGTTTTTTATTAAACTCATGTCCGATGAATTTTTATTTCTATACAAAAACTTGAAAAAAAATGCATTCCATTCTTCACTGACTGCTCAAATCAATTCCCCAAACTATACAACTTTTCAACACCATACAACAGAGCGTTCACAATATGTTACGTTTCACTATTTACACTTCATTCAGAATCTTCACTTGGAGTGTTTTCGAAACCTGTGAGATCGGGAGTGGGAATGAGGCCTTTAGATAAAGCGTATTCAATAAGCGCCAAATGACAGAAGATATACTGATCAGGCATCTGGATTGAGAACGCACGTTGAGAACGTATTCTTTCTACAGTCCCACGTACGTCAACAGTGCCAGATTCTTCTAATCGTGATATACAAATGTCCAGTGTGCAAAACGTACCTGAAAAATGTAAATAATAGAATTATATACATATGAACAGATTTCTTGTGGCATACACATTCGTTTATTTTCATAGAAATGTATGTGAATTTAGCATTTTTTCCAGCTAATATTGACATCATAAATACTCAAGGACTGACAGTAAATTTAGAAATTAAATGCATTATACTGCAAACTTCCCTCAATACTCATTTTTAAGTAAACAAAAACATTATTTCCCTTCTTTCTTCCTAGAATTTTATAGAGTACTGCAACTGCACAAAAGTGGTTTATCAATTTTAATTTACAGTACAGCATATTTGAAAGAAAAAAGATGTGCTAAATCTACGTTTGGTGAGTTTGTAGTTGTAGAGGGATTATTCTGTAGTTTTTCTAGCCTCCTCTAAATAAAATATATTCCACAAATTCCTTTTTGTTTCTCTATAGAACTTTTTTTTAACCTTAATTATATTTTATTGAAACATTAATTCATTATTTCCGATACATTTCTGATAACCAGGTGTCCGTAACCAAGGGTCTACTATAGGCTGAGAAGATTATGGGAGACAAATATAGTTGTCCAGTATAGTATATTTATGATTATGCTCGTTTTAGACTCTGCTAGGAAAATAAATGACTACTGATAGTCACTGATGATTAACTTCAGAAATATCTGGTGAAACTAACCAATATGCACATGAAAAGAACACATTTTTACAAAGGGAGTCAATATAGAATATATATATATATATGGGGGGACAATGTTGATCGTGTCCGCAGCATACTTTAAGCTGTACGTGTCCCCTGGGTAGTGCTAAATGATCAACAGAGCTGGCAAACGCCTCCTAAGAGACTTTCCTGGATTGTATTGGGAGGCAAGATTCAAAATGGTGTGAACCAAAAGGAGCCATTGGAAGAAGAAGAATATATATATATATATATATTATCTGCATATAGACCCTGTTGGATCACGAAAAGCACTCCGACTCATGTCATGTTCCTTCTAATCCTCCACACCTCCCTCATCCTGTCCCCATGGATCCTCTTCTGCTCCTCCGTCCATTTTACTCCTGCTCTCTTTGGGATTTCATTCTCTGGGACCTTTCAACCGAGCATTTCTCCTGTATGCGTTCCTGTCTTCAACGTCTGTTGAGTCTATATATATATGTATATATTGACTGATGTTACTTTATTAGAGATGAAAGCTATGTTAGGGTTTATTATGCTATAAATATGGCCATGAATGACAAACCTGAAATAAGAGCTTACTTTTTTTAAGATTTTCCAAAAAAAATTATCAGATATATTTATTTTTTTAAATTGGGCATTGCATTTATATGCATCTAATCTGAATAATCCTAATGCTACTGCAGCCAAGAAAATATTTTTAAAAAATAGTTATTTAGATAGTAAGTACAGAAAGTACTATTGCCCTAACCTTATCAAACCAATAAAGTAGGGACTCTGGATATAAATCCATTATTGTATGATTCAAGTAATGGATACACCTGTGCTCTTGAACCATAGTTTAGTTCTAATCCAACAAATACTTTAGTAAGATCAGACCAGTCCTTCACTGTAATGATAGTTTTACACCTATTAAACAAGCTGAAAGAAGCAAGTAACATATTTGGACTGCACTTATTTACATGATAGATTACTTTTTTTTAGCAGAAGAGCTGCATCTGACTGGAATAATAATGGTATAAAAAAGTAGCAGTAGAAGATTGGAAACTTATGAAGTGAACTTAGAAGAAAACATGGATCACATGTGTTAGTCAAAGGGCACACATATTGTGACAATGCTTATCCATATTTTATGATATCAGTAGTCAGATAATTAAAAGGATGGAATAGTGGAAGATATTTTAAAGCCTAAAGTAATCTATGAACATAAAGCAGAAAACAATATTGCAAATTATGGCTATACATGGAACGATTTCTGGTTCTGCTAGAAACTTTTATTATGAATACTATCTTGTCAGTTGACACATTCAATACAGATAATTTTTTTTTAAAATCCTGTGCATGACGTAAGAAATACGCAAAACCATTCACATTCGATGATGAAGCGAGATTAAATGGAGTTTCATGTATACAAGTATTTTGCTAGGAAAACAAGAAAATGAAAACTGTGCAGTTACAATGGTGAAGGAAAGAGTAAGCAAGACCTACTAAAAGGAACCCACACTTCTCTTTGAGGTATTTTGAAACATACAATACACAGTAAATTTTTTAATAAAAGTAGAAGTTTTTTTACTTTGCTATACATAAAACAAGTTTTAATTTTACAAACTTTGTTTGTCTCATTTAATTTAAATAACTACTTAACTAAGTAAAGTTGCTGTGCTTGTAATAATCATAAAACATGGTTTTGTATTTTTTTCCTTTTTTCTATTTATATAAATAAACTTCATTACACTAGAAGTATATTTTTTCATATATTTTTAATATAATATGGATTGAAGTTATCAAGTAACATGTGTACCATATTTTTTTATTTATCCTCTTACATCAGTTGCGTAAGTGTACTATTAAGGATTACGATTTGTGAAAAAAATATACTTGCTGACATCAACTTGTTCAGTATAATCACTGTGTATTATGTGGAACAAAGGTGACAACTGTTGTGGAACTAAAGATGATAACCATATTACTGAAATATGTTCAATTGATTAATTTATTAATAAAAAAAAAATTATTCTCTTTCTACAGTTATTACAGGGATTCAAAAACTATGTTGTATTTATTTCGTAATTACTAACCCACCACTTCTAGCATGTATCAATACCTGTTCTTCCAATTCCCGCAGAACAATGTACTATAATCGGAGGCCCTCTTGGATGACCAGCCCAAAGGTCACCCAGTGCCATTAACATCTCCGACTGACATATTCTGACTCGTTGCAGAAAATCCAACATTGCCATTGCGCTCATTGGCACTCCATAGTCGGGCCATGATATGAACTGGTAATGGCTGACTTCTCTACTCTCCTCTGTCTGTTAAAATACAAAAAAAATGTTATTTCATTAAAATACACTATCACACACACACTGCTTACTGTTCCTTCAATGGCCCTGCTAATATATATATATATATATATATATATATACACACACACACACACACACTAGACAGCGATGATAACCTTAACGGTTTTTCGCGAAAAAAAAAAAAACACACACACACACTAGTTGTTACCCGTTGCGGCTTTGCCTGCAATTACAATGTAGGCAATAAAATTTATAGTCGATTTTCAAAATCAGAATAGGTTCATTTCATTTTAATATATTTCTATATACAATATTATAAGATTTATGGTTTTCAGCCAAGACATATAAATTTTTTCTACTCAATACTCTAAAACACAGTCCTGTCATATTTTAATAAAATACAGTATTATTTTAAAAAGTCACTATTATACAATTAAACAGGAATAGTATTGTGTTCATCTCAGGTACTTAAACCGTGTTCATACTGGTCCAGTAGTTAAAGTGTGATTGAATAACAAACAAATAAACAAAACAAACTTTCAGAAATATAATATGATTAGCTGTTACCCGTCACGGCTTTGCCTGCAATCATAATATACATTAAAGATCACGCATCACCGTATTAGGACCAACAACCGTATCAGTTAGGTTTGGTGTATTTTTTTTTTTTTTTAAATAAAGGTTTTTCTTAACGCATCACTGTGTTAAGCCTAACAACCGTATTAGTTAAGTTATGGAGTACTTTTTTTAAAAAATTAAGGTTTTTTGCCTGCATCACCATATTAGGCCCAACAACCGTGTCAGTTAGGTTATGGAGTACTCTTTTTAAAAAAATGTGGCCGATTTTGGTTTACATAAAAATCATGTAAAGGTTTTTTTTAATGCATCACCGTGTTAGGCCTAAGAACCATGTTAGTTAGCTTATGGAGTATTCTTTAAAAAAAATATAAAGATTTTTTCATGCATTACCGTGTTAGGCCTAACAACCGTGTCAATTAGGTTATGTAGTATTCTAAAAAAAATAAAGGTTTTTTTCACACATCACCATGTGAGCCCAACAACTGTGTTAGTTGGGATATGTAGTATTCTTTAAAAAAATATAAAGGTTTTTTCACGTATCATCGTGATAGGTCCAACAACCGTGTCAGGATATATAGTAGGTTATTTTTTAAAAAAATATAAAGGTTTTTTCACGCATCACCTTGTTAGGCCTAACAACCGTGTCAGTTTGG
Source organism: Callitettix versicolor (assembly GCA_022606455.1). Taxonomy (NCBI): domain Eukaryota; kingdom Metazoa; phylum Arthropoda; class Insecta; order Hemiptera; family Cercopidae; genus Callitettix; species Callitettix versicolor. The sequence continues at coordinate 69,568,771 of CM040190.1, read as the reverse complement.
TTATGCAGTATTCTTTTAAAAAATTGGTTTCTTATCACCCAAAACCCGTGTTAGACGTATTTTTATTGTTTTACCGATGTACAACACGTTACTGATTTTCGCTGGGTAGCAATTTTGAGGTTATGTTGGTTATTTTACGATTTTATCGTACTTCTCGTGCTTTCATATTTTGGATTCTTGCTTTTGGGCACATAATAACACATAGTAACAAATTAGTCAGTTTTGAAAAAAATGTCAACTAAAATATTGAAAATGTTACATTAAAAGCAATAATTTTGCAATAAATAAAACACAGATTAAGATTCTTAAAATAGGATTGAATCTATGTACCTAAATCACAGGTCCAGTAAATAACTACAATTAACACATGCCACAAAACTAAAAAACTGATAATTATTTTGGGCTGGCTAAGTAGTAAAATGATGTTTTGTAAAACGGGAATAGGCCTATATGTATCTCTGATACTTAAACCATATTCGTACCAAATTTCATCTCAATTGGTCCAGTGGTTAAAGCGTGATTGAATAGCAAATAAACAAACACACAAACTTTCAGAAATATGAATTAGATATGATAAGATTAAGATATATTTTAATCATATTCAAGTCCAACAAACAAGTTAGTTCAAAATTTTAATTTATGGTAAAAATTACATGATATTAGCTGCAAGTGTGTGTGTGTAATGCTTGGGTAATTATAACATGAGAAATGTGTGATAGCAGAAATGGTAATGTACGAGGTATGTTCAGAAAGTAATGACAATTTTTAAATTTTGCGGGCTTGGAGAGTCCGATTGTCAAACATTTTTTTTTATTATGTTGGTATACATACCCTTGAAGTATGATAAAACTTTCAGCTGTTTTCATTGTTGACTTTGTCTGTGGCAGCCACTAAGGTTAGACGTGTTTTTATGAGCTCGGCGATTTTCATTTGTTAAAAGAAATGGATCAAAGAATTTGTATCAAATGTTGCGTAAAAAATGGAATAAAGTGTAACAAAGTGTGTGAAATGTTAACAAAGGCCTATGGTGAGTCTGCTATGAGTAAAACAAGAATTTACGAGTGGTTGAAGATGGCAAATGCCCTGGCCGCCCCAGCACATCAACAACCGGTGAAAACGTGGAAAAAGTGAAAGAAATGGTTATGAACAATCGCAGAATCACAATTAAGAGAGGTTACTGATGATATTGGCATATCGATTAGATCATGTCATGACATTGTTTCCATTGTTTTGTGTATGAAACGTGTGGCAGCAAGATTCGTTTAAAAATTGTTGAATTTTGAACAAAAACAGTGGCGAATGGAAGTTGCTCAGGAGTCACTAAATGAAGTCAACGACGATGCAGAATTACTGAAACATATTATAACAGGTGACGAAACATGGGTTTATAGATATGCTGAAACTAATCATCCCAGTGGAGGCATTCTGGCTTGCCAAGACCGAAAAACGCTCGACAAGTGCGGTCGAACTTGAAGGTTATGCTCACTGTGTTCTTCGATATTAATGGCATAGTGCATCATGAATTCCTGCCACCAGGTGAGACGGTCAATAAGGAGTACTACCTACAAGGTCAACGCCATTTGCATGAAGCAATCCGAAAAAAACACCCGGATTTGTAGAAAAACAATTCATGGCTTTTGCACCACAATAATGCGCCAGCTCACACTTCATTGCTTGTTCATGAATTTTTGGCCAAAAACAATACTGTAACGATGCCCCAGCCTCCATATTCGCCAGACATGGCTCCGTGTGTTTTTTCCAATTTCCAAAAATAAAAAGAACCTTAAAGGGCCGTCGTTTTACATCTCAAAGATTGAGTTTGAGAAGTGTTTCGAGGATTGGAAGAAGTACTGGCACAAGTGCATAATCTCCAATGTGGACTATTTGGAAGGAGACAACATCAATGTAGAAGAATAAATATTTTGTTCAAAAAATTAAAATTCTCGTTACTTTCTGAACACACCTTGTATGTCTACTATCCAATAGATTAAGCTCAAATTTATATATGAAAAAAATTTAGTGTATTTTAAATATTGTACAGTAGAACTTGATTAATTCAAACTTTGTAATTATCATCACTGACAATTTAAATTCTGTTTTGGTTAATTTAAATTTTTCAATAAAATAGTAAAACTTTACCACATTTTTGAGTATCTCAAGTTGAATACAATCTCATTTCCCACTATATCCATAAATAAGAAAAGCAAAATTGAAAGTGGTCAGTGCCCTCTCCCCATTTCTTCCACCAGTCTGTATGTTCATCAAGGTTTCCATGTTATGAAGCAAATATGCTGTGCTTAACATTCAATTGTTTGATTTGCTTGTGAATGTGGTTTTCTGTTAATAACACTAAAAACTGACGATAAAGCAGGCAGCAATAACAGACAGTGTGTCTGTAGCATTGAGAGGAAAGGGGAAGAGTGCTTTTGTTTGTTGAAATTATGATTTTGAAAAAAAATGTATTATATTCCACCAATAAAAATATCATTAATAACAAAATCTTCTTTTCTAAACATATAAAATTATTGCAATTTTCATTAAATCAAATTTTTTAAGTCAACTTGAAATTTATCAACTTTTTATTATATGAATAGTACTGTTGCAAAGCACTGGTACAAATGATTGGTGTTAATGTATTTTCCTCCACTGGCTGAAATACCCAACATATTCACTAAAGAGTTATTATAATTTTACAAAAAATAAATGTTTACAAAAACTCAAATAGGAAACAGTTCACTTTCTAGTTATGCTTTCTAAAAACAGCACCATCAGTAAAGCATATAGGACTACAACAATTTGTTATAAAAGCCCTTATAATACAGTTATCATAACAATTTATACTTTAAATCAAATAAAATGTGCTCATACTGAACAATGTACTGAACTATTATTGGAGAGAATTAAGTTTTGGAAGTTGGGGGTTAAGTCATCTACATTTCGCAGAAGCGATGGACGTCTGGCTGCCTATAGCAATTTTGGGTGGTACAGAATTAAGATTAGGCCTAACATTATGTTGAGACATGCCATTTGTCCTTCTAAACTTACAACTGCATATCCCTAAAAACTTGTCAATTCATGTAAATATGATATATAAATTATAATTTATCTTGAAATTCATAACAAACAAGATATATATATATTAAATTGTATGCTATTTTCATTTAGCTAAAACAAAACGGTGATTATAACCTTCATTATTTACAAAAAAATTTCGATAAAACAAATAACATCCATAAATATGTTTATTTTAAAGATGTTTTCATTTCAAGATAAACGTTTTCCTTTAGCATTTTGTTGATTTCTATATACCTATTGAATTCAAATATGTTCTTACTTTAATATAAAAATAAATATTAAATCAAATGCGGCACGCCACTGTCTTGCTGGCATGATAGAAGAAAATTTCTGGAAAAGTATTTATCTTACCCTTTCTGAAATTATGATTTCACTATCATAATCAGCATTAAAATACGCTGATATTAGAATTTTAAACTTTCAAATTACAAATATTACTCTGTCACTGAAGCAAACACAGCTTATGAAACTTACTTTGAAAACCCACACTCTCTGATACTCAACTAAATTTTATGCACCATATGAATAGCCTCTTATCCACTGCTTACCAAATTGTTCTTCAGCAACAAGGAAGATATCACATAGTCAGGATGTTGTTCAATGGCCTGAGTGGTCACCTTAAAGTAACCATGATTAGCTGAAGCACCTTCCTCTTCTTGCCAATACTGGGCACATTTTGTACGGCCACGTTCCATCGCACGCGTTGTCATAACAACAACTAAAGCCTGTTGTTCCCACACCATCCTCCAGAAGTCGCCACATGTTTTTGGTAATGGACCTGGTTAACGAAATATATTCTGTAAAACATGCCTTTCTGATAAAAAAATAAAAACAATATGAATGTGCGCTGCAATCACATAAAGGATTTGTAGATGTTTATTGAAAACTATACAATGTAACTTGTTTAACAACATAACTGTTTAGTACACACTTAAGACTTTTTTTTTGCCAAACTGAATATAATATTTTTGTAATTGCAATAAACTTTGTTATACAGTAAAACTTCTATTAACTCTTTCCCCTCACACAGTTTGCATAATTCCATCCACTTTTATTCAGCCCGCAAATGTACAGCGCTGAAGTTACAGCTTCTAAAATTTGATCTTACAAATTATTTCTTACAAAAAACCTATAAAACAAGATGGAAGGTATGCATTAGTATACAAAAATTTTGATGTTATACATTTTTGTAATTTTTATAGTCATTTGTAGTTAGTCGATGATAAAAAAGTACAATTTAAATTTTATTTTGTCCTTTTTGTATATATTTATATACTTTTTTAACATTTATTTACTTTTTTTAATATTTATCATTATTTTGTTAATTTTTTTGAAATAAATTTTAATATAAATTTTGAAGATTTTGATCAATTTTAATTTTTAGTTGAATTTTGAAGTGAAGTTGTCCTATTGCCATTTTTTGATAAATTCCCAATTTTTTCTTAATTTTTCCCAGTTTTTGATAAAACTGTAGCAATAAATCGTGATGAATGTGTTAAAAATACTTACAGACCTATTTTAGGTAGCTAAAAAAATAATTTTTTTAAAACAATTATTATATTGGGCTAGTACTGTTTTAAATATAGGTAATAACCTAAATTTATAACAAAACAGTGTTGGCAAATACCAACACAAAACTTCAAGTTTCTAAACATACAGTATTCAATCAAATAAATATATTTTCATAACTAAAATTACACATATGCAGAATAAATATACTAAGAACTGTTAGAACATTATAAACTTACAGAAAACAACCATCCACGATGCAAGGTTACAAGTGATACATGAGTATTGATTTCATTTCCTAAAATATATAGCATTTTCAGTAAAGAATTGATTCAAAATTATATTCACTACAAAGCAGCAGAAAATACTGGTGAAATCATATAAAGCGTTTAGAAGACTAAAAATTATAGCAGGCAACATATACAAAGCACCGTTGCTATGCAACAGCGATGTCAGATCAAGTTCGACTTTTGACCACTAGTACGAATTTCTGATATCGGCTAAGTCCAACAAATGAGAGGACAGGGTTAACTGTTACTTTTTTAACCATCAGTCCATTATTAAAAGTTAATTATAGTAATTAAACATTATTGAAAACAATTTTTTAAAGCATAAATCATAAAGAAAGAATAAAAGCAATGAATATAAAATTGTATATAACAATTACTACATAATACATATTGTACAGCAGTATGAAATTATGTATAGTTTATCATAAAAAAAACTTTCTATATACAACAAAACGTAAAATGTTAAACAGTTTCATTACCTCAAACACTTATTTATTGATAAACATGTTGTACACAAATCAAATATCTAACACATACCTTGAGTTGAAATAAATGCGTTCTTTTGCTTATACCCATCAACAAAATTTGCGTTGATATAATCTGTGGTAGAATCCCCATCTAATTGTGACAGTAACACTCGACTGTGGTCATAACACAAGACGTCTGTGTATCTATTCTTCGGTAAGTTTGGACGAAGTCTGAAACAATTACTTTCATTAATATTTTTTTTAATATATATTTTTAATATATATATATATATATATATATATATATATATATATATATATATATATATATTTCTTGTGGTATATCCCGGCTAAATATATTTATTTATTGCAATTATTAATGAAATTAATTGTTAACTGCTTACCATAATAATCTTTTATACCAAAGTATATTTAAAAAAATGTTTACACAACCTTACAATGGATACCTCTTATGATTATATTATTTTGTTTGCAGAGAAAATTAAAAGGTTAGCGTGGTTTGTATTTGTACTGTATTATATTTCTACATTATTTTATTTTGTGGCTGACGTTTATATTGAAAACATTTTGTTTCATTTTCTTAGTAACTATTTTTAGTTTCATTCGTTCTTTAAATTATAAATTTTTATTAATATTTTGTTTTTCAGATATAACAGTTAATTTTATCCAAAACCATCCAAGAGTGTGGACTTGGAGTGTTGTGAAAAACCCTTTGAACTCAGCAATCTCCAACACTTGTTTTGCAATGTTCATTTAATTTTTTTTTAATGTTTTACAATACCTTTCAGAGGTTTTTATTGAACCACCTTCAAGAAAATTGACATAATCAAGAAACAAGTCACCATAGGTCTCTAGAAATGTGAACAATGTTGCAGAATGCGGTTTTTTGTAACCTTTTGACAAGAATTTTGGTAACCATGTAGCACAAACTTTATGGTAGCCTAAATTATCCTTTACAGTTTCAAGCAACAAAACTTTATGAAGTCTGAGGTAACTCAAACAAGTTTCAAAATTATAAAAAGGCGGTTTTCACATATTTTTTATTCACTATCGAAACCTGTTCATCATTCAAATGCACAGTCAGTCGTTTCACTCTTCATGAACATTAGTACGGCTATTCACCATTGTATCCCTCCGTCATCACTCATTACATTATTTCCATATGCTTTACAAAGTTTCTAATGAAATTCACTTGGCATGTTGTTTTCTGCTAACAAAAACCTGACAACCAATCACAGTTTACAACTGGTAGGGTTTTTCTATTGCAGCACATACTATCACAGCTGGACGCATACTAAATGTGGGAACACCCATTTGATGGCGGCAGTAACACAACCCTTTGCTACATCAGCCCGTAAAATAAGTTACTTTTCGGTCAGCTCTTGTATACTCAACTCTTCATATTCATAGAAGAAATACATGGCAAATAACTAATTATTGTATTTATTACTTGTATTATTTACTTGCTAATTATTTGCTTAGGTACAGCATAAAACATATCTGCAAATAAAAAAAAACAAAACTGAACTACAAGATACACTGCTGCAGCAGTAGTTTTATGTTATATTACTTTAAAAATAAACAAACAACATGGTAAACACTGGAAACTGACATGTTGGGATTCTATAAACAGAATCTGAGCAACACTCACTTCGGACACACAATACTCAATATACATTTGGATTGTTTACTGAATACTGTACTTTTGATATTCCAGTCACAACAAATGATTATCCTACTTTATTCTCCTCTATTAAAAAATTTTCTTGAAATAAATGTTTTTTCATACATTTAGCGAAATTACTAATCAAAACATGTCCTAGAAGCTAGGATTGGTGCACATTTTGTAGGCTCAGTTCTATTTTCACTGAGAAATTGCTTTTATCAACTTCTTCAATCTAAAACAAACCTTACCTAGCGTGATTAAACGACCCTTCAGGTGGTCTTGCTTTAATTTCAGAATATTCTGCAATAAGGCCACTCCTTCCTTTTGACTGCACCATCTCAACAAACTGTTCTAATGTACAGCCTTGACTAGCATCACAGTGTAAGCTGTCATCATCAGAGAAACCACTGCTGGCGGAGGAAGGTGGAGGGAGAGGAGACACTGCACCTGTAACACAGTTATGTTGATTTAACATTAATATCAACGAATAAAGTGACAATTGAGACATTTTTGAATCATTAGAAATATAAATAAAACCAAAATACAAATAACTAATTGCAAAAAAATGTTTGTTCACTAAAATATATATACACATTAGGGACGCAATTATTTGTATCGGATTTTGTAAATTTTTGCTTATCTGAAATATTTTAAAAAAATCTTAAATAAGAAAAGATGTGTCATTTCTGTGATGCCAAGTATACTATTTTAAGTTTACTATTCTGTATACTATTTAAAGTGATATTGTGAATTATTTCAAACTACAAATACTGAAATGTAAAACTTAAAACTGTAATGTTTATTTTTGTTTTGTATTTAGCCTTGTTAAATAAATAGCAAAGGTGTAATATGTTACCTTTGTGATATGTTATAAGTTTTACTAAATACTCAAAAACCCGTTATAGGTGACTTTTTAAAACAACAAAACAATGGCAGTAGGCAAGACCTGTCTTCGGCCTATAAATAACGCTACGCTCACCAGCTTCAAACATTGACATTGCTTTTATATATATACACACACACACACACATATGTACACATATACAAACATACTTTCTAATGTAAGAAAGTTAATGCACTGCTTTACATAGTTCACTTTTTATCATATAATACAACTGTGTCAGTATAGGCTTTAAAATTGTTACAAATTGTTGCCATTGTTTCCCCTATGTCAATGCCATTGTTTCTACATGTTTATGTCAAATGCTGGCCTATTTACAGACTAGGCCTAATAAAAAACATTATAACCAAACCTTTATTAATACCTAATTCTCACACGTTAACTATTTAATTGCAAGTAAATTCATAACATTTCAAAAAAAATACGGTACCAAATTTTAAAACTCTTCTAACCATTTGTCTAAACATAACCTCACAAATTTAATCTTCTTTCAAACGAAAGCACAACACTTTATGTTTTATCTGTTATCAGGTCATAAAAGATTAATTTTTTTTCTCCATAGATTAGACAAGGTCGATGGGAGTAAAATCTTTAGATAGGCCTAAAATGTGTCATGCTAAAGTAATTTCACTGTTATTGTTTTAAAAATTGCTGAAACTGCTTTAATCTATACGTTATCAAATTAACATTCATTAGGGAACTAACAGCTGTTTCATTCATTAACTAATTTGAAATGTTTGATAAAAAAATAAAGAAAAATTGTAATGCAAATATAAATATTGTATACATACAAAATAAATTATACCTATACTACAAAGCAAATTTCTTTGTACAAGATCTTTGATTAAATTTCTTTTATTAAAATATTTGGTAAGTGTAATATGTAGTTTTTTATTAAAGTTAACATATATGTCAAATTCCCTTGGTAAAAGGTTCTAAGTGACAGAACCTTCGATCAAAGATCTTAAAAAAAAGAAATTTAATAGTATAAAAGACACCATAGACAAAACAAAACACTATCTACTATTTATATCTTGTACAAGCTGTACCCGCATGTTTTAATTCTCAACGAAGCAGAGAAAAGATTTAGAAAAAGAATCACGAGGTGGGATTTTACTGATTTTGTTTCCAATTATTTTTTTTATGAAAAAAATACTACAAAATGCCTAACAGTTAACTAAATAAAAATGCTACACAGTAAACAGTATTTTTTTACAGTCCAAAATTTGAACAAGCAGTCAAAATTGTGCGGTTACAAACGGTCCAAAATTGGTATGTCAACTTCTATATTATATAACATTTTTTTTACAACTATAAAAGTAATATTCAGGAGTACATATAAATTTTTTTCTATAATTTAGATTTGTCTTAAATGTGGCTGCTGAAGATGCAAACATAAATTTTTCAAAAGTTATAACTTATATTCCATAAAAAAAAATAAATACTAATAAAATAAAAATTAGCAATATGGAAAATTTAGAAATGAAATAATATCTAAAAATTAATAACTAGCCTACACTATAATTATTAAATTACTGATGCTACGTTAAAAGTTCATCTTGTGGTTGGTATTTAATTACAATGTAATTCTGGACAGTATCCTATCTTCATATTTTAAATCTCCAACAGCCTCTTTCAACAATTGAAGAAACAATTGAAGATGGGATACCGTCACCAAAATACCAGATTGCCTTAATTAATTAATTAAACAACAAACTGAAGCCACAAGACAGACTTATAAAGTAACAATACTTAAAACTTATTATAGGTGACTAGCTTGGATACAAACATCTCTACAAGATCATTTTTTTATCAAATTTTAATCTTAGATCTTAAATAACATAATAAATAACATCACATACACATTAGAAGTACCACAGTACCACCCACACTGATCAAATTACATTTGTAATTTTTTTTTTAGTTGTATTATTATTTTCATTAAAATAATCATTTTTTTCTCTAAAGTAACAGATGGTATGAGTATAAAATCAGCTGTAAACATATACAGATCAGCTGTTGGGTAGGGACATGAAAAATTAATTGTTTATTTATGAAACTAAGAATTAATTAGTAGCTTAAACTCCATTAGTTCAGTTAGAGAGTAGTTTTTAAGAAGTACATAATAGTTCTTATTTTAATATAAAGTACAATTTATAGACTAAATAATAGCATCATAATTTAATATGTACGTATACAGTTCAAAAACAGATGTAAAAAATATACTTATTACACAATAACTGTTATATATGAAATCAAAACTCTGAAGTGTTTTCAAATCATTCATCATGATTCATATTACAGTACTTTTCCCATTTTTCTAAGAAACAAATTTGAATGGAAAAACTAAAACAAAATATTTGAAACCTACAAACAGAAAAAAAAACCTACCTGAGTTATTAGCACCACGTTGCCAAATCTCTGCCGAATTTGTTGTTTGTGTTGTTATCTCCAAATCTTCTTCATCATCCGACAAACCTGGAGATTGATTGGTTTTCCGTCTATCCACACATTCATCTCCATCATTCTAAAATTTTTAATTAAATTCTTGTTAAAATCACATATTTAGCTTTATCCAATACTAAATTAAATTGAAACAATTGTTACAATATCAATTACATAACCTTTTTTAATACTGTCATGAAGTGGTAAGTAATAATAAGCAAACACTACATGCTCGAAAACAATACCGTCAGATTTTAAACCAGAAGCTCTTTCATTACATGAAACATAATTAAAAACATGTTAACATGATTAAAACGACAACTCATTTTAAGGTTATTTTCAATATCCGTCAGCATATATAATTTTAAAAATTACATAGAAAAGTGATCTGTTTTTAGCAAGAGTGTGGAATAGCAGCTATTTTTTAAACATGCAAGTTAAATATATATTGGAATAGTCTGTTTTATTAATGAATGTATATTTAATATATAAATTAATCTTCTTTTGTTAGTAGTTAAATAAATCAATTTTACGACATTTAGTCCTCAGTTACTTTTACTACAAATGTTTTGTCCACTGGATGGTTTATCAATACCTACTTATCTGTAATATATACTTTTTGGTCATAAAAAACTTTTGATCTAAATTACTGTCTCCAATTGGTTTGCAATTACTCTAAGGCTATACAGATGGTGGTAACTAATCTGACCCACAACCAAAACGTGTTTGAAAAGACTTGATTCCAAAAAAAGCATTTTTGTTTTCAAGAATAAAATAATTAATTTTAAAACAATAAAACTATGTTTAGATCACAAAATGCGGTTTATACAAAATTTTAGTTATTTTTCATATTTCATTACACAGTTTACATTTTTGTTTATGTTTTATAGATTAAATGTTTATTTGTAGACCTGATATAAGAAATATACTGTAACAGAATTGACACACAACGAAAATAAATTATAACAAACAATTACGATAGCACGAAAGTTTCAGATAGTAATGTTACAAATCATGTATACAAATTCATCGCTTACCTGTATGTCTATACTATTTTGTCGTGCGTCCGTCAATCCGTTGTCTTCTTGTCCTGGTACTCTATTGGCCATTGACTTAACACAATGAAGCAGCCAAACATGATGCGCTATTTCCAGAGTGCCCCCGAGCTGGGTGGGGAGTGATTCCTGAGGTATGTGTATAGTCAACTGCAACAAAGGCAATCAATCGATCGATCAAGCATTGGCCACAAAAATAATGGAGCAAGGAGTATTTATAACCTGCAGTATTTCCATGCTATTTCTATGACTATTCTATGACTATTTCCATGCTGTGAGACAAAAAACTTCATAAAGACCCATCATGATATGACCTAGACCATAAAATAAGCTTTTGATAATGACCTCTAGATTCATTCATTCATATCAAAATGGTAGTGATTCGAAATTTTAATAAATTCATACCATGTTTTATTATTATTTAAAACAATATTAAAACACATTTAACTCATATCAGCATTTTTAATTTGCAAATTTGATTAAAATAAATATGTATGCAGACTTTATTTAATGGTGATAATGACACTGAAATTACATTTTCAAAAAAAGTGAAAGATAAAAACTCTGCTCTGCATGTGTGTGTGTGTGTGTGTGTGTGTGTGAAAATTTTAATAACCCCTCAAAAAAGTGATCTAGAAATCAGGATTGGTGGTCATTTCAAGGTCCTGGGTCCGTGTCTTCCTCGCCAATAGCTAATTGTTTCAATTAAAATTTGCTAACAATGTGTGCATTTATATTATAGTGAAGTTTTTATTACTGACTTTATTTACCATTTAAATCTATTTGCTAAATTATTTGTGAACTGCATTATCTGCAGTGTTTGTACAACCCAATCTCATGGATAACTGGAAGTCAGCTGTACATGGTAAAATTTCTTTACAGTTAGAAAAGTACGAGATTTTCTGGAGCATTTATGTATGGATATACCAATGTATTTTATATTTAAGTCCCTCCATGTTAAATTTTAATTTCAATGACTCGCTGAAAATCCTTTTTAAGATTCCTTAAACTTAAAAAGTGATTTTTGTCGATACTTGTCTGTGTGTACACAGAGCCAAGGCCTAAATGGATTGATTGATTTTTACCTTCTTAGTTTTAAAACTTGTTAAAATGAACCAAAACTATATTTCCTCAAAATTCCATCCCTCCGCACATTTTTTTTTTTTTTTTTTAAAGCGAAAAGCACATTGAGGCTATTATTGCCTCCCTAAATGTAAATGTGAGTGTAAAGTGTTACAGTCGTAAGTGTAGTGTTATAAGTGTAAGTGTGTGTTAGACTCGGGTACTGCAAGGGACGTCTAAATCCTCTCAATAGGTGCAGCTAGTCTGCATCCCCTTGCGGGGCTCCGCACATGGAAGGACTCGAGCATTTTCCAATTTGTTGGCTGAGATATCTAATAATAATCATAAATATTTGTTTAACTGAAAGGCTAGGCTGGTTTTATAGCATTACTTAAATATGGTTTTTGAAAATAAAGTAAAGAAACAAACCTGAGGAACGCTGACTGTGTATACTCGGTCTCGGAGTTTTTCACGTACAAAAAGTCGCAAGATCTTGAAAGGAGCTTTGAACCACAGTGGGGCAGTCACTATTAGCACTTTCTTCAGTTTTGCTGGATAACCTCCCTGCAAATGCAAATGTCAATAATGTAATAAATGTTAATGCAAGTGCAATGTTAATAATTACAGGCCATTAATGTACCTGTATGAATTTATATGATATTGATTTTTTTGTGCGTTTTAAAAATCAAGAAGGTTCCTCGCTTAATAAAAGTAAGAATACTAAAATTTTTGCTCAAGTATCCACTAATAATTGATAATTAGCACTTAATTTTTCTACGAATAAACTGTAAATCAATTGTTTTAGGTCTGAACCTAAACATAGGAGATGTATACGTGCCCACATAATGCATAAGGAGCTTTTAAGTAGATTTGAAAAGTAATGTATTGTGAACAAATCAATTAAAACAGGCGTGGCCAAAGAGTCAATACATGAAGAAAGATTAGCATGTCATGGTTTGTACAAGTTCCGATTGAACTTTAATAATAGAGGCCTAGTATTCATATTATTTAATAAATTATCATATTAGTACTATTTTAATAATACAAAATACTTTAATAACTATAAATACAAGTAGTATAACTGAATATAAATAAAACTTTTATACTTATAAAATGTAACATAATTTAAGAACAAAGAAATTTAGGTTTTTTCAGTTGCAAACCACTACAAATTCAGGAGCATTTATTTTCAATTATATTCATGAAATATGAACAAATTCTCAATATGACTACATTAATGAGTTTCTGAATCACAACTGAACAACACTAGTAATTAAAATAGTGCATAAAGTAGTACATAAGTTTTAAAAAGTGATATCATAAGAAAAGTGAATAAAAAGAACATTGTTTCTGCTATGAAAATTAACCAAACATATTTTTTTTAAGAACACAGTGGTCAAAACTAATAACGAAATGACAATTGGAGTTAGTTAAACTAAACAGTCTATACAAAGAGTTTGTATAGACCCTAACCTAATGAATCCAAATAGCAAGTAAGTTCATGCTAAAATGTTTTGTATCTTAATTTTAACATACTTAAGTCTTAGTAAGTTTTAAAAATCAAGAAGGATCCTCGCTTAATAAAAGTAAGAATACTAAATTTTTTGCTCAAGTATCAACTAATAATTGATAATTAGCACTTAATTTTTTAAAAAATAAACTGTAAATCAATTGTTTTAGGTCTAAACCTAAACATAGGAAATGTATACGTGCCCACATAATGCATAAGGCTTTTAAGTAGATTTGAAAAGTAATGTATTGAGAACAAATCAATTAAAACAGGCGTGGCCAAAGAGAAGAACCAATACATGAAGAAAGAAAAAAATAACCTTCTTAGAAAAAAGAAATTTTTATAAGGATATGTGTCTGTGTGCATTTTATTCATTCTAGGAGAAGACTTACAGTTCAAATTTGGTTTGAACAGTAAAAATAAGTATTTTCCACCCCAGAAAAATAAGTGTTTTCTTTTTAATTACCTATGTATACTAAAAGCAGTCAACATTAAAATAAAAAAATGTGTACATTTTTTAGTAATGGTTTCAATGAAGAGATTACGGACACAAATAAATACTGGTTGCTAACTCCTCAAATATTTCAGTTCAAAAACTAAAATATTTGCAATAGTGGAAAACCTCTGATTTTATTAATGAAATTTAAAAGCATTAAAATTACTAAAAATGCTATTAAATATAAATTGGAAAAAACAAAAGTTATTTTCACCTTCACTGATATCAAAATTAATGTTTCTTCTGGCAGTTTTCAAATTTATATATGAACTGCAACTTGTTATTTCAAAAATAAACACATTTTTATAGTTTATAGTTGTAAAAATTAACACAGTGTTTTGCCTAAGACTGTTGTTAATTGAACAAAACACCATAACGAACAAATAAGTTTCAAAAATGTGTAATTTACAAAAATTTCCTGCAGTAATGTATTGCACAGCCTTGCCTCATAATCTTTTGTCCTAAAAATAAAATGCCCCTCCTTCCCTGTCAATTCCCCTTACAGATAAATAATGACCAAAGCAGTCACAAATCATTGAGCCAAGATTAATGAATTCAGCCAGATTGGGAGCCAGAAACCTTATGGTTGGATTTTATAGACCACTTATTCCCTTAAAATTAGAAATCACAAAACCAGTTAATAAATTTAAATTGGGGAAATAGTTCATATTTAAATTTAAAATATTTACAGATTTCTTATACTATAACTTTCTGTAATCTGGAACAGTAAGTTATCAAATACTACAGTATAGCTGGACTGAATGAATTGAAGTGAAACTAAAAATAAGTCTGCCAAGGATTTGCTGCAGACTACAAATCAAGTAGTAGGCACATTAATAAAGACTATACAATAGGCTTGCTTGAATTAAATTTGTTACTTGCATGTTTATAAAAAAAAAAAACAGGTGCAAAAATTGAAAATGTGTACTACAAAACTAAATATTCATAGTAATACTTTTTCAACACTTAGTGTCAAAGTAAAGAAGGAGCATAATTTGCCAATTTTCTTGTACTCTTTTGTCACCTTATTGGTTAAAAATAATAATAATAATAATTACTAGTTATTATCAGTAATTTGTTGTCTTTATTCTGATGTTAAACACAACTCAACTCAAAAAAGCTTTCTTTTAATCCCACTCTTTATTAATACACCATTTAAAAAATAAAACTGTGTTTAGGCTACCATATAATTATTTCTAATTTTCCGATCTATTGCACTTTGAGGGCATTACAACAGACACATAGACGTTAGCGTAATACACACAAGTCATTGGTACTGACATATGGACCTTAAAAATAAGATTTAAAAAACAAAATTATGTTAAACCCACATTTTATTTTTTGATCAAATACTATCTAAATTAAAATTATTGAAAATTGTATTTCAATTATTATTTTACTTATCTACTTAAAATAAATTACATTAGTCTACTCTGGATTAAGTAAACTCCATTATAATGAACACTTGCCTAATTATAGCGAACATAAGTCAACAATATTCTAGTCCACATACATTAGAAAAATCCATTACATATATATATATAACTTGGACTACAACTTTCAAAAAATGCAAGTAATCTTTTTAAATTAATTTTAAAAAATGAGTTTACAAAAAACAATCAAAAAGAACAAAAAGAGTTGCAAACAAGCCAAATCATATGTCACAATATGAAAAGTTTTATACAGAAACTGCAAATCTGTTATATTACTATTATTAAAATAATTTTGGTAACTTTATAAATGCCATAAAAATAGTTTTTTTTTAATTTACAAAATTTAAGGCTTACTCCTTGGTTTTCATAGTCGTAAATAATTTGAAAGGAATTTTTCAAAGCCATAAGCAATCAATCAAAGTTAAAAGATAAAAAGTCATTATAAACACTGTAAGGCCAATACTGTCCTGAAAGGGAAATATTGATTATTTGTAAAACGGTTATTGATAAAGAAAGTGATTAATGGTGATTTTGATGTAAAACTAACCATAAAGTTTGACTTGCCAAAGTTAAGTTCAGTGCACTGTGACCATGGATCATTTTGCTGATATACACTTGTGTATTTATTTAAGACTAAAAAATATCATGTTTCTTATTGAATTCTACCAAAATAAGTAAAACAAGGTTTTGTTAACATATTGTACAAAAATATAAAAAAACAAACACTTGTTTATTAACCTAATAAACTAAAACTATACTGCCTCAAATTTGAATGAAATACAAAAATGTGTTGTTTTTCAAAAATTTTAGTAAAAATATGTTTTGTCCTTGTTACATAATATTACTAGATGGTAGTAATCTAGCCCCAAAAATTCCTGTACTTTTCAATCACTTTCTTATTTACAGCAAAATGTAAAACCAATTTTAAGAAATTGAGTTTTATGTATTTTTTTATTGTTTTTTTTCACAAACTGGAATATCATAGATTGGAATAAATTTTGTTAAATATATTTTAAATACTACATATTTTTTAGAACTTTTACAATGTAATAATAGTCTCTGTGGTTAGTTTAGCAGTTTACTGAAAGACCTTTTGAGAATTAACTGTCCATGGCACAAATTCAAAACCAGTAAAAGTAACATTTTTTTGCAAAAAAAAAGAATAATAATAAATAATAAATTAACTGTTGCTAAGTTACATTCCAGCAGGACAAACATTTTACTCCCAAAACAATATTGGCTTTAAAAAAATTGAAAGCAAAATGGCACAAATTGTAAAGCAACTTTTCCGACCAAGGCGGCAGGTAAATTTTGTACTGCATGCAGTCAAAGCAGTTTCAAAAGTTCAACAAGATCATGGTGCTTCTATGGGGCAAATCATCAAAATACGTTGTAAAGCGATCACAAATCGCATGATTACAGTACGAGTTAAAAATGCTTTGAAAACTGCTGTTCAACATAAATTTTTAATTAAAAAACTTGGATGTTTTAGAATCAAGAAAAACAAAATGCTTGAAAAATTGGCTCCACCGGTGACGCGGATGATTCAAAGTAAAATCAGTAACACTGTTAATAGTAGGAAGAGAATATCATCCAATGTAAAATCTAATATTAAAAAATTATATCCATTATTAACAAAATCTCATCTACAGTCAAAAATTAAAATAAAGAAGTGGCATGCTTTGAGAAAACAAACCAAATTCATGGTAATGAAAAAAAGAAAAATTATAACACCTCCAAAAAGAATGAGGAAAGGAAAAACAGTGATGAAATCTCTGAAAGCAGCAAAACCAAAAAAGCAGGGCAATAAGTCTGAAGAAAACAATCTGATTGGTAACAATGGAAATGTCAAACCAAGAAAACATTGCTACATCCCTGCAATCTACATTGGTTGTCTGACTAGCTAGATGAAATTTGTAATTCAACAACATAAATTTAAATGTGCCTCCGTGAATATATTAATATTTAAAAATGTGTATACAAAAAAAAACTGATTTTTGAATACTTGAATAAAAAGTGTGTGTTAAAGCATCTTTAAATACATTCAAGTTTATTTACACGACACAAGTAGTTATATGTATCCAAACTGGTTACCCCTTCTAAAATATTTTAACACCTTTTTCCAAATTGTTTAACATATATAAATTACATTTTAAAGTCCCGTGTTTCGTTATGATGAAATTAGACTGTCTTATTAACACTATTTTGAAAGTGGTTATTGTCTATTGTTTCTGTTTTAATCATAATAATTAAAAACAAATTTTGTAATCTTATCAGAAATTAATACCACAGACATATTTGGCAATAAGAAAGACTGCTCACTGAAATGGGATTTTTGTAACAACTGGACATTACATTATTTCATACTGTTACTGTATTTTTGTAAATCCATTAACATATGCAATTTCAGCTTTTTTTGCTGTATAATCAATTTATTTACAGTATTACTATTTACTAAGTATTGTTAAACAAGCAGATACTCAGTGAATTTCAAATTTCTTAATACTTTAATGCTTTTTTAGTAAGATAACTCACCTTCTTTTTAAATATTTAAACATTCTAGGGTTTCTACCACTAACTATTTATTCTTACCAATATGAGTGATTCTTTGAAATTTCAGAATACACAATTTACAATATAACCTGATGTTGCCACTGGTTAAAACAGTATCACAGAAATGATGTCAATGGAATCGTACTAAAATTCTGTTTCAGACTGGTTAACCAACAGCAGTCAAAGGTCACATCATAAAGTGTCCCCAAGCCAGCCTAAAAACCTCACTTGCTATCAAACATAGCTCAAGTAACTTTGCTCCTATGATGCTCTTGCAGCACTTACAACTGAAAACTTTAGATTTTTTACATCTCCAATAGTAAAACTTGGAGATTACGCACTTAAATTAGTGCAGTAATCTTTACCCCCTTTTTGACTAACACAAAATGTGTTCCCGCCAGCAGATAGTTATGATACTTCTGAAGTAATAACAACAGATTCATCAAAACCCTGTACTATACCTCAGCCAGACAGAACAGTATCAGTGCTTATTACAAATATAATCCTAAAACCGCTGAACACATTAACATAAAAAAAATTCACTAAATCACAAACTTTTAACATATCGTGCTATAACTGAATCAGAGCTCTTTTGTATAAAAAATCAACATCTCCTTACATGAATAATGTAAATGGAATATTGGTGTATATAAAATTTTGTGTACTTTAAAGTGTTAAGTTTAGTTGTAAAGCTACGAAGCACTCACCCGACATTGATTACTGGCCATCCATCCCTTCTTAAGGACTCACAGAGGGAAATATTTAAGATATTTTTACTTATTAATGAGATTTTTAATTGTATATACTTAATGTGTTATAAAAAATGCTCAATAATGGCCCTTCTGTTACATACATACATTCACTTCATTCAAAAATAATGAACCACTTTCAAGGGAATTAATTGGACTTTCATTCGATTCAACAATGCTGATTTCTAAAAAAATGAGCTATTAAAGCATTCGTTTAGCAATAAAGACATTTTAAGCTGAGGTAATTCAAAACCTTTTAAATGTAGGTTATGAAAATATGTGGTTATGCAGTTTCAATTTTGGCTCAATATGCTTCAAATGTGCCTTAAAAATGAATTTGGTAACATAGATTTAAAAAATTAAATATGTTTGGAAAACAATATTTGCAAAATCTATTAATCAGGTGCAATTTCAGTAAATTCAGAATTTTAAAAGCACTATTTTTTCTTATGTATTATTATTACCTTTTTTTAACATTATACCAGTTTTATTAATGAAGACTGATGAATTAGGAACCAGCTACGCTACCCCTTCACTATTGTAATAAATAAATTAAGTTTCTGTTTCATGATTGGAGCCACCACTTCCTATGCTCCAGATTCCCCTCTGTGGTACCCTAGGTGGTCACCTACATCCCCTATATGGTTACAGATTCTACTATTGTTGTAAAATTACAAAAGCTTGTTAAAAATAGTTTCCATAAAATTACAGATAACAAAATAAGAACTTTTTGCCCCAAATCTCCCAAACTTGTTACAAATGTAGGGATGTACGTATAACAGTCTGATGCTATATATAATTATAGTGCGAAAATTAGCGAAGTTATGATCCCTTAAAGTGACATTTTGTCTACAGTGTAAAAACCATACTTTTCAGTGATTTTACTTAACATTTAAGATATATACTAATACAGCTTTGTAGAGTACCTACAATTCAGTTAATTCACCTGGTATAGTTGACAAATATGTATGATGACCAACTCAAAGTTATAATAGTCATAAATTCAAGGTTTTTTTTATTGTAATACAGTACACTGTTTCGGATAAAACAGCTGTACAATAATTTGTAAAAGTATAATAAATGTTACACAATTCGTGATACATGTATTCTAATAACCAAAACTCAAGCTGCTGCAAATTTTGTTCATACAAACTTGTATATTTAGGTTTTTAGCATGAAACAATCACCGTAAGCACAAAATCTTAAAATGACTTGTCATTCTATATTTTAATAGCAGTAATATTTCCGGCTTGGAAATGACAGATGCAAATGGGCGTCATCATGCCAAGAATTGTAATTTTGTAATGCAACGTCATGCGTAAATTTCGCAATGCCATTCTAGGTTATTTATACTTTTTAGCAATTCAAAGAGTAATACAGTTGTTAATCTACAAAAAAGTGGCTTATTTTCATAAGCTTTATAATGGATTTGTTAGCTCCAAATGCAAATAGCAAACTGTCTTATAGTGCATATTTCTTAAGGTTATATGTTATAATGTAACTTTTAAAACAATATCACTAAGCTATGAGTTCAAGTGACATGACAACCACATTACTCTTTGTCACTTTAGTTATTTAGAAAAATTAGCAAAATTAAATACATTAGGATCTCTTAAAATTGACATATAAGTTTTAATACTTTCTTTATACTGACAAAAGTAAATATCGCAATAATTGACACATTAATCAATCGCAGCACTCACTATCTTGTCTTGCGTGCAGAGCTTAAAATTAATGACATGTGCATTACATACAGTACTTCGCATGATTGTAGTAAACCTACACAAAAATTTAGTAATTTCTATTTCACAACAAAAGAAAGTCAATTTTAACAATTTTAAATGCTTAATACACACTGTTGTTATTAAAATATATCCGCAGTATACTTCACTGATTTGATAATCATTAATTGGTAATTTATCATTTAATAATTAGCACCATTAAAAGGGTTAACACACTGTTTCACTTTTACTGGCCAAAACTTATGTCAATACATGAGACATATATACAGACCTGTACCTATATGCAGTAATAAACTTTTGTGTATTAATGCATCAATACTTAATCTATGTTACGTAATTGATTCATACCACTAAAAATCTGAAAAAATGTCTTCTCAATTTTAAATGTAGGTTATGCTACAATAATTGAATTAAAACAAATTCAACATTTTTATTAAAAATTTTTTTAAAGACTATGCAAGTGAGTTGTTTGATTAGCATTATCCAATCAAAAATGTGAAATTGTATACCAAACTTGTTAAGACATGTTTTAAAGACTTAGGCCTATACTCTACAGTATTCTCACACTTTATCAACAATGTGACTATAATTTCTAATTATACTGAATATATATCTTTCACAGAAAATAATTTTTTTCGATTTTTTTATTAAATTTTATAGTGATTTACCAATTCTCTGTGTCACTTTGAAAATAAATATCAAAGGACCTTACGTATTGAAATAAAAGAAAACACTCACTTTATTTCTTGCCTATTAATCCAACAAACAAAAATCTGTGTACTTGGATACACAGATCAGTCAGCTTAGGTCCTACAACAGATGGTTACGTTTTCGGTCGACCGGTCAAATATTTCTTGGCAACAACGGCAGTGAGTTCCCAAGAACATCTGGCTCAGTTTCGAGTCCATTTTGCCAAGAGTAATAGCGTCATGTTTATATCTAATGTTATACGTACGTTACAATGATAAATCAAATACAGCGTGTAAGTGAAATCCATATCCCCGCAATTGGGGAGGGGTCAAAGTGCACCTAAGGGAGTCCTGGCTTGAGATCTGCAGGGGCCCATGACATTTTTTTTTTTTGGTATTTCAGATAAAAAACTTTGAAAATACCCGTTAATTGTAAAATGATTAACAGAAGATAAAACAAATTAGTAAATAAAATGTAACCCATTCTGGGAGTAGGGAGACCAACTTTTTTAACGTCATACAAAAAAAAAAAAAAATTATTCCATAAGCAGCCCTGTTCAGATTTTGGCAAATTTCATTTGGGGTGGAATGGAATCTCCTTGTGCTATTCTTAAGAGCTATACATTGTACAAATGTTTATGGAAATTTATGATAGAAATCAAGTAAAAGATAATCGTAATGCTTGTGTACCAACCTGAACTAGATTTCACTTTTATAATAAACCTCGTGCATTGTTCAAAACTTAAACAAATATTTAAAACACATCAATTCTATTTTTTTAATGAAAAAAAATTAATTTCATACTGCAATGCAAAGAATGTGAGAGAATTGTACTATGTATAATTTTACTGATCAATGTAGTCACATTTCTACAAAATTTTGATTTATTCAGAACTTTCAAATTTATTAGGTGATTTTTCAGAACTTCTGAACTTAGAATTAGGCGATTTTTTTCTAGATAGGTTTTAGTAAAATTCTCATAAGAAATTTGAGGAACATGTAAATAAAATATTTGGTTTTTATGGCCGGTACTCTTAAATTTTGAATTTATAAGTTTTAAATCTGTTCAAATTTTAAGGTAAAATAAATACTCCATATTTTAAAAAATTTCTAAAATACTGAACTAACTGATACACTTTAAAACTATATTTCTTCAAGGGTTAATAATGAAAGAAATTGTTAGCCTACTTTGATTTGAGCCTTTCAACAGTTTTCTACGCCTACATCATTGCACTAAACAAAATTAAGTTTCAAAGACTCGCTATACTAATGAAGTTTTACATTACGCCTTCCCCTTCAAATCTCCAACATGCAACTACGCATCACAACTGTAGACATTTTGCCTTGATTCAGTTTGAAGGGGCGATTAAGCAGTTCATAGAAGCAAATATGGAAATACATACGTACTGTATGTGCAAGTGCAAAGATTGAAAAAACATGGGTTGTAAAGTACGCTGGAATTAAAAATGCTACTTCCTTTGTACGAATCGATTTTAATTTCAAACGAATTCAATATTATACTTTTTTATGCTATGTAAAAAAAGAAAATGCAATCATGTTTTAACGGTAACAAACTTGCATTCCTCAAACATTTTCTTTTCCGTTCGTGCCCGCCTGTCAACGTTTGTAAATTAACGAATACAAATTTCTAACCGGACGCACAAAAATTTAAAAGTGGCATCAGAAAGACAAAATTTAAAATATTCTCAAAAATTGTTCTAACGATTTTTATAAAACAATTTTATCATTGTTCGGGTGCCACATAATTATCTCGATGGTACGATCGAAAAGAATTTACGAAATCTGACAATATCGCATAACAAAAACACGTGAAACGATGATTCTGATTTGGATATGCAAAAATCAAACTTCGGTACACAAATTAATTTTGGTGTTGACCGAACATTCTTTAACACATTTTAAAATACTCGTTTTATGTTTACAATTATGTAACACGTAACTGTTACGTCTTACACCGTACTTCAAAATTTGATTTCATCATCGCAATCAAGCGTTAAATTAGTATTTTTAATTTTCAAATTCTATTGGAAGTACGAAATGAACCTGATATACGAAAAGGTATAATTTATGGTTAACAAAAATTGAGATAAAAAAGTTTACGATTCCATAATCTGTGAT
This sequence comes from Callitettix versicolor, assembly GCA_022606455.1. NCBI lineage: Eukaryota > Metazoa > Arthropoda > Insecta > Hemiptera > Cercopidae > Callitettix > Callitettix versicolor. The sequence goes on along the minus strand of CM040190.1, from coordinate 69,544,969 downwards.
GGCACAAATATACAAAGAAACAATAATAACATAAATATTAAGTAACTTGTTAATAATATTGTGCACACTTGGGCTAATGCAGACGATGGGATGATTTATAGCGTATGAAAATGCCAAGCCCTGGCCGGGAATCGAACCCGGGTCCTCGGGGTAAAATCATTAAGTAACAATGTATTTAAAAACTAAAATTTTTAAAATTAATTAGTATTTTAATAGGCATTTATTTTGAAACCTATGAACTTATCCAAGTCGGGTAATGACCTTATTTAAGCTATAATATTACCAAAATATTGTTATCAAAATGTTTACGTGGAGTTTTATAAATAATGTAAATATTTATATAGTATATTCAACTACTTTTTCGCTATTCTAAAGGAAGAACTACAATCGTTCTACAGTACAGAACTTCACGTTTCATAACCTACAAATACAAAAAAATCAGGTTCTTTTGTGGAAGCAAAAACTACTATTCCGATTTGTTTCAAACTGTAGAACTGTTATCTCAAGGGATTTTTTATTTTTAGATTGTGCTAAATTTCAAAATATAAATTACGATAGTAAACTAAACTAAACTAAAATAAAATAAAATAATAATAATAATAAGCCCTGACAAGCAGTCGCTTCTTTTGTTTTTGTTGTTTTACTCTTGAACAGTAAAAGTAAATATCGTTCATTTTCAATATGTTTACACTTCTTTTTATAAAACATCGTATTTAGTCTCCAACGATTGCAGACAGAAGAACAAGTAAAAAACAAAACAACTTCTTTACTAAAGAGAAATGAAAATTCTTTTTTTTTCACGATCAGTTTTTTATACACAATAGTGAGAGAGAAAGTAAAAACAAATTTCATTTTTTTATAGTTTTTTATCGCAAATTTGATACAATGACTTTATTATTATTCCGATCAAGTGTATCACATCTATCAAAGTCTATCGACGGTTTTTAAAGATAGTCTTCTTAGATAGTCACATAGCCTTTTTTAAAAGATTTTTTCGAGATTGGTCATATATTTGTTTAGAACGTTAGTGCTATTAACCATTAAACGTATTTTTGTATTTCGAGATAATTGACAAAAAACGTATATAGTTTTAAAAATGTTCAAAATAAAGGTCTAGGTTTTTTTGTAGTAGGGCCTAATGGTAAAAATTACGTAAAAGACGTAATAACAAGTTTGAACAAAAACATTTAGTTATTTTTACTCTTTCACTAAACACACGGCCTGTATGGTGATTGTAAAATAAGGATCTTGAGATTTTGATGGTTTTATCCGTTTTTAGAATCCTTGAATCCAAAGAAGTATAGCGCGCGCGCGAGTCTACGCTGAAATATAAAATAGTTTTTCGGCACATTTTAAAATCGGATTTTATTGAAATAGTCCCAAATTCTTCTTTCTTAATAAAAACCCAAACAAAATAGATGGGTTCCTGTATCTTTAAAAAAAATCTGGTTTCGTATTATCTAAAACGAAATTTCTAAAATTTCACTTAAATTTTAGTCATAAATATACACAAATCAAAACCGTGAACTTGAAATAAAATAAATTTATAGTTTCAGAGTAAATTAAAAAACACAAAAACAGGTCGGGTTTATTCCGTGTATTTTCAATTTACTCTCGAAATGTAATTGTCTTTTATTATAAATTTGGTACACTGACTCTGTTTTTTAATAGTGTGATCAAAATTTGAAGCAATTTTTTAAGAAATTATGAAAATTTTCTGGGATTTTATGCGCAACTCCCAAACGGGATTTTTTGGAGGAATAACTGAATGTTTTTTTTTTTAGAACTTTTTTGACATTTTGGCGCCACTTTTTTCTTTTATAGGGTGTTTACTAGGAAGCGCATGTTTTTTGTATTGGGTAGTACACGGCAAGTAGTGGGGGGGGGTTGGCGTTTGAGAAGGTCCTATTGTGTAGAGGGGAGCTGGAAGTTTTAGTTACACTCAAAATTTGGGACCTTGAGCATCGCGCCTTTGTTATGAGACGGTTTTACGCTAAAGGTGAGTCCCAATTGCACTTTCTCCGGCACTTCCATGTACCGTCGCGTGGGCCGATTCCGGATCGTAACACAATTTTGAGGTGGATGCATAATGTGAACACAACGGGTTCATTGATGAAAAAAACCTCCAGGGCAGCAAAAACCGTTCGTACACTTGGGAATGTTGAGCGTGTGCGCGTCGCTACGTTGGAGAGCCCAAACGTTCGCTAAGGAAGCGAGTCTCAAACCTCCGCATTTCTGCCTCTACGGTAAGAAACATTTTCATTAAAGACCCCAAGTTCCATCCGTATAAGGCCCACACTGCTCGCATTTCGACGGAACGTGTCCGACAAGCTTTCCCTGGAAAAGTAATTTCTCGTTTTGGAGATGTTCCTTGCCCCCTCCCCAGTTCCCTGATCTGATGATCCCGGACTTCTATCTTTGCGGTTTCTTAAAATAATTGTTTACGTTGAAAAACCACGCACATTACCAGAGTTGATGGAAGCCATCCGAAGAGAAAGCCAAACCATTCCACGAGAAATGTTACAACTGTTACAAGATTCAATGTGTAACTTCACGGAACGTCTGGAAACATGTTCAATCGGAAGGGCGCCATTTATGCGATGTTATTTTTGCTACTTAATTTTTTGTCAGATTTTCTTAAAATTCCAAGCTTGTCGAACACATTGTTTAAAAAAATTAATTTTTGGTTCAAAATTTTAAAATGTGTGATTTTTTGAAAACCATGCGATTCCCGGTAAACATGGAAAACATGATTCCCGATAGTTGTATTTGCAAAAATTATCTACTAACGGAGAAGGAAGAATTTCCGGATCTAAGTGAGTATTTACTTACTTAGAAGTAAGTGTTATGTTTCCCTTATTTTTTTTAGTTGTTAATTAAGTATAGAATTAATTAAATATATTCGGGCATTTGCCATGATTTAAATACAGTATATGGAAACAAAACACACCGTATCGATAGTATGGATGAACTATCGCTCAAAAGTTTATGCTTTAAGTTAAGACATTGGATAACGAAAATTAATCCATTCATAATACTTTCTAAACGTCCTGTTGCTGGTTGATTCCTTGGCTTTGTTAACCACCTGAAAGTCTGTAACAGTCCGTAGTATTTGTCAAAAACATTGTTTATAAGACGCAAAAGAAGCACCTCCAATAAACACTTAGTAGTATTGGTGACAGGCCAAGTCTGTCTTCTATTTCTGGACCACGTTAAGACGAGGAAATAAATCCTGCCTCGTAGTCTGCAGTAGTTGTCTCCGAGCGTTGTTGTCTAGGAGAAAGTACCTAACGGACTAAATAATTCGATAACGCCATAGTGTATATCTGTACAATGGCGTAACAAATCATGCAGTTTGCGCTACCCACGAGAAAAACTACATTTTACTTCCTTACTTACAAAGTAGACAAATTTTCCTTGAGATTTTGAAAGATCTGCCAGTTACCAGGGTTGTCGCTAGTCCGTCCGTCTCAACACATAATGGAAACTAATCGAATTGACCGACTTCGATGTAGATCTATTTCGTCTATTTCGCAAAACGTAAAATAACTGAACAATTGTACGAATTTTTAACGATTTGAAATTACTACCAATTTTAAAATGTGAACGGATGTACGACTAAAGAACCGCCGCACGAAACTATCTCGTTGACGTGATAGCAGCGAATTTATAAAAAATAATGTTTCCTGTTTCTAAAAAATAGCCTTATTAGCATTTTAAATTTTCAAATACTACAACACTGAAAATACTAAAACGAACCCAGACCGACGTTAAAAAAATGTCTTAATTTCAACGGATATTAATGACAATTCGTTCAGTTTTTAACGCTGATTGCGATGGTGAAATCAGATTAAAAGAAAAAATTAAGACTAAAAACGTTAAGATTTTTTAAGATTTGACACGTCCGCCATTTTGAAACTGATGAACGAATTTGGCCGAGCTATTGCTAAAATCCAATTAATTTAAATTAATTACGAACGTAAGAGTGCTGCACACGCACAATTTTAACTACGACCTCAAAAAATGATCTACAGATCAGGATCGGCGCTCATTTCAACGTCCCGGGTCCTGGGTCTTACCATGATGGTGGCTCATTTTCCAATACAAATTAGCTAATAAAGATCTAAAATAGTTTTAGCCTTGAGTCTAAAATAAATACATAGAGATCTCACTGCACAGGAAATTGTGTGACTGAAAATGGAGAACGCTATCTGTTAGAAGAGAAATGAACCATGCACTTTTAGGTTAACTTTTGAGGCTACAATTACGTTATTTGTTAATGTAAGAATCACTTATAATATTAATTAGACATCTTAATCGAGTGTAAGGTAACTTCACATCACTGGAGCAATTTATAGACTCGGTAGAAAAACGATTACAGAGCGCTCTGATATCGAGTTCTGGTACTACGTGTATTTTAACTTTCATTCTGGCATCCTGATTGCAACATTGGGTGGGAGCTTTATGTATTATAGCCTGAAGGATTTTAGCGATCAAACTATGTAGTAATTAGACGTACACAAATATTTTAAAACCAAAAAAGAAAGGATATGTAGTTATTTGGTTTTCGTGATTTCATTTTGGTTATTAATTTTCGTATGAAAGTTGAAAATCTTTACTTTCATGTTTTTCAAAAAAGCGCAAACAACTAAATATAATTAGGTTTCGCATCGGATCGGAAATGCAGCTGCACGTCACCATTTACATAACACAAATAAGGTTACAAGTTGTAAAACTAGAACACAGTTAAAATATCGTGTTCCTTGTACATTGGGGCCAACAGAGGAATAACCCATAACTGGGGTTGTCTGGCACCTCCTTACCCCCTTCACTGACCTCAATGTAAGTGAATCATTGTTTACTCAGCCCTTATGTACATTTTGGCGTGAAATTGCGCATTAAAATTTTATAACTACAAGAGTGTCCCGTGATCTCGTGAAATGAACAGTGTGAAAATATAAATGTTCTCGCGTCTAAATTTTTAAATTATTGAAACAGGTTAGAAATATATCGCTTGGCGTCTAAATAAAACGCATTTGTTACTATCCCCCCAAAAATATTAAAAACCTAAAAGCTGATTTTTCTAAATCATTTCATCTGGTTGTACTCAAGTCAGGGCATTGAATTTGAAATAATATTTATAATTCGGAAATAAATTCAAGTCAGGGCATTGAATTTGAAATAACATTTACAAGTCGGAAATAAATTCAAGTCAGGGCATTGAATTTGAAATAATATTTATAATTCGGAAATAAATTCAAGTCAAGGCATTGAATTTGAAATAACATTTATAAGTCGGAAATAAATTCAAGTTAGGGCATTGAATTTGAAATAACATTTACAAGTCGGAAATAAATTCAAGTCAGGGCATTGAATTTGAAATAACATTTATAAGTCGGAAATAAATTCAAGTCAGGGCATTGAATTTGAAATAACATTTATAAGTCGGAAATAAATTCAAGTCAGGGCATTGAATTTGAAATAATATTTATAATTCGGAAATAAATTCAAGTTAGGGCATTGAATTTGAAATAACATTTACAAGTCGGAAATAAATTCAAGTCAGGGCATTGAATTTGAAATAATATTTATAATTCGGAAATAAATTCAAGTTAGGGCATTGAATTTGAAATAACATTTATAAGTCGGAAATAAATTCAAGTTAGGGCATTGAATTTGAAATAATATTTACAAGTCGGAAACAAATTCAAATAATAGCTTTCTTGTTGACGTGATGGAAGCCAATTTCCAAAACAAAATCATCTTTTTCGCCATTATAATCTGAAGTTAAATCTACGTAGGCCTACATTAGAATTGTTAAATTGTCACTTTACAGTGAAAATTTACAATGATAAATTACGCAAATATTAAGCCAATTATTGCAATGGAAATAAATTTTCCAACAAAATTAAGAAAAGTTGCAAATTTTACAGATTTGAAAATACAGCTATTTTGAAACGGTTGAAGGAATTTTGCTGAAAAACTTGTTCAAGCTATTACCGAAATCGATGTTTCTGTCGAGTTTAAATCAAATCTGCCCAAAATTGGGAGGTAAGAGTGCACACACGTGCGCGCGCGCTTGCCGTTACGAGCTATTTGTTGCGCGGTCATCATGGGCTCAGAACCGGAAACTATAAATGAGCGTAGGACCTGACCACTAATACACTTTTTGAAGGAGAATGGGTAGTTAAAAACTGTATACATATATATAAAAAATGCATATGTTGTATATAAATTAAAACACATATGGGTATAAAGGTACATAGACTATATAAAATTTTCAACGATCTTCTCAAAAAAATGGATAGGCTCTATAGTGAATCATTTCAAGGTCAACCGAGCGTTATCATGATAACCACTTCCATAACCAGTTTTCTAAAAAAATTCGACAAAAACCCGAAAATAAAAACGGTCAGGGTTTTTACGTTTTAGAAAACACTTCTTAATTCTATAAATAGTGGAATAGTTTTAGCAAATTCCCACTGGAGCTTTTTCGGAGCCGTTATGGTAAGACCAAGATCCGGGACCATGACTTGAGTGTCGATCCTGAACTCGATAATGTTTTCAGGAAGTCGTTTAAAATTGTGTGCTCTCTCCCCCCCCCTTCGTGTACAAATTTTAATGTCTCTCACCCAACACATTTGTAGAATTTAGATTTGAAAATTGTAAATGCTAATTTTTCAGATTTTAACCTTATTTACGATGACGAAATACGGTTTTCAAAAAAATGTAAGAAAAATTATGATTTTTTTTAATATGTTATCTCTAATAAAGACAAACAGATTTTACTAAGTAACGAACTGTGTCCAAGCTATTACCACATTATATTTGTACCATGTTTATTCTTCACGTTCAAGTGATGTGATTCTAAGTTGTAAATTCGTTTTCATTACGTCAGCAAGACAGCTGTGTGCCGCGATTTTTTAAGAAATTTATTACATAATAAAAGCATGATTAATATTAATAGCGTTTATTCTGATATTGAGTCATTTAGTTAATCAGAAGCCATATTGCTATATAATCTAAATCTATTTACTTATTAATGAGTATCAACCGTTATTTCGGGTGGAAAATAAACGAGTTCTAACAGTGCACAAACTTTCTAAAATACGATTAAATTTAAAATGATTTAAACGGAACACTCCGCCTAAACGTAAAACAGACGAGACGATATTTAAAACAAAAATTAAATCGGATATTTTTTTAAAATCCGTTTATCACATTTTGATTACAAAAGGTGATTCATACTTTAAGTCAGTGAACCAGATTTTAAATAAAATTAATGTACACTGTAAAATATAAAATCCGTCTAAGTTGTAGGCTATTTTCGATTTTCTAAAAAATGTTACTTTTGATTTTTTTATTTTCACATTTAAACACTGAACTCAGTTATAAATGTACTTATCTATAACTCCGCATTGTCACTTATTCACTTTATTATAACATACTATAATATAGTTTACAGATAGGTCCAAAGACAGCTGAGGGAACTACTACAGCCGGAGTACTTGGGCCGAGAACCAAATACTCGACAATGGGAAAATACCCCAGTATCTTTCTGGCAGAAGTACATGTTGTTGACAGATATGTGCAAAGAAATCTTGACAGGCAATGGGAAAATTATCGCTATTATTCCCGATAACAGCCATTAAAGCGCTTGAGTTCTCCAGTCATCAGATCAGCAATGATCTGGGAATGTTTGCAAAAGTTAAATAGGCTGGGCCAGAGCAATAAAGTTACACTTCTCTGGGTAGCAGGACACGCTGGGATAGAGCTGGCAAGGAATGAACATTGAACTAACTTGTGGGACCAGAACCGTTTTGCTGATTAGACAGCTACTTCAAGATGAAGGTGAGAGGAAGAAGAGGCTACAAGATCTAGGCCTAAGCTTGGGAGGTTTAAGACAGATCAAAGAGCTCCTACGGAACTTTGACAAGAGCAGAAAGATTTGTATAAGCCTTAGTAAAAATAATCTAAAATTGTCGACGGATTTTCTTACGCGGCATGGAACCCTTTAGTAGAAGATCCAACTTGCAGACATTGCGAGAGGGAAAAGGAAACCCACTACCACCACTAACAAGTAGACTGTGAGATGATTGCTAAGAAAAGACTTACTATTTTGTTAAGTTACCAATTTCTCTTCTCCAGATCCTCAACTTCATGAAGAGTCTAGGACTGGATAAGATAACGTAACTGAGAGTTTCAGGAATACATGAAGCGGGCTGCTACATATCTACAGAGGTTGTAGTGTGTTTGTAACCCCTAATCATACGTTAATTCATTCTACTTACTCACTCAGGTGTGTTGTTCATTTCACTAAAGATCATGGACATGAAAATGGTGACGAGAAATGTTCGAACTACTTAGGCTATCTTTTTAAAAGAGTTTCGCTAGCTCAGCCGGCGTACTAGGCTTTCACCCCGAGGACCCGGGTTCGATTCCCGGCCAGGGCTTGGCATTTTCATACGCTATAAATCATCCCATCGTCTGCATTAGCCCAAGTATGCACAATAGCCGGACATTAAAAAAAAATCTAATGAACATTTGTTACTACAAAATAATAACTGCTGTTTTAGAACACAATAATCACACTTGTAGTTGACTGTACTATCCACACCACTACAATCTTTATGACACCAACTCGCACACATGACACAGCGAAAACATCTAGATTTGAGGGGCGATGAATCTCATGGCATTGAAATAAGGTTTAGGTCTACAGTGTTATTGCTTTGGGTACAGTTATTAGAATTCGTCAATTGATCTGTACATCCGGTTCGTGTTTTTTCTGTTCTACAATTGTTGTGAGGTCTCCTTCAGCATCTTGAATGTTAACTTCAGCAGATCTACACAAGTTATCTGCAGAAATAAAATAATCTTGTGTATGCATTAGGATTTAACGGCCAAATGCCACTCCTTTCGAATCCTTTAGTTGTCTTTTCCAAAGAAGACACTCTACTATAGGCTTAATTGAAAAGATCTTCCATATTATAAGGAGTTATTTTCTGAGATCCACGAGTTTTCATAAAAATATCACATTCTTTATTAAGAGCTGTTTTTAAAGGCCCGTAAAACGTAAGGTCGAGAGGTTGCAGTCAATTTGAAGTATGAGGTGGAATAGAAACAACGTGGATTTCTTTTTTTCGGCAAAACGGGTAAGACTCTCGGCAAAAACAATGCCGCTCACAAAGCGGGCATTGGCGTGATTACCCGACGTTGCCATCTTGAATTTATTTGGTTATGGTTTCTTTAAAACTTTGTTAAAATAACAAATAAAATCATGAATTCAAGGCTAAAAACATGTTGTTTATGATTATATTACCAATTATATTTGTAATAAGTTATATTCCTACTTACCTTGATTTTGGATGTTGAAGATTTTATAAGAAACGAACACTAAACTGAATATCATTCACAAATACCAAAAACTATTTCTGGCGTCATTTACTCGACTGGTATATATTTACTACTGTGCCCATTAGGTAGCAACACTATTCAAACGACCCTTAACAAATATCATTCTGGAATTATTTAGGTGAGCGGCATTACCCTTCTTTCCCCTACCCAGTGTATTTGGCAAAACATTTTCATAAAATTATGTTCCGGTCGACTATTTTGAAAAGATTTGGAATAATAGTTCGGATTCTGAAGGATGTTGAAACTATCTTGAACCTTCTAATAGTTTCTTCGTTTCTTCTAAGTTAAAGAAGAACCTAACATACAAGTATTGGATGAAAGAGATCCCTTTTCATCCATTCTTATGTATTCTAAAGATAAATACGGTGAATTCCACGCCTTTCTTCCACAATCTGAAGACAAGACATTTCAAATTTACTGAAGAACAATAAAGGGCTATTTTCCGGATTTGCACAATGTAATTTAGGAAAAAATTTGAAAAAAATTCCAGTTATTACTGACGAGCAGTTAGCTATAGCCTATGTATAAAATAAGAAAGACAATGTAATATTTAAGTTATGTAAGTATTTCTTCCTATTTATTTTAGGATTTTCATGCGAAAATCTTAATATTACCGGTGGGGAGAAGTAGTGGGCAAAGATAGCGTTTTGAAAACACCCTCATTGAAAGCAATCCCAACAAAAACTCGTTGAACACTCAACAGGCTCGCTTACCTCATCCCCGCTTAAATGTATAGCATTATATTTCAAACAAATTATATCGAATTTACACATTTCACATCTCGCATTCCTCGGTGAAATGGAAAACAGGCCCAAATCATCTAAAAATACATAGCCTCAACCAAAAGTCCCCCGAACATGACAGTTAACGTGCTAATTAAAAAACTTTAAACAAAGAGTAACACTTCAAAATTTGACGGAATTTAATAGTATAATAATTTTTTGTTTTTTCACAAATGAGGAACAATTTTTTTTTAACTCTGTATTTTAAGAGTTACAAAGTTTTACGTGATCCAATTCCTTAACAACTTTTAATTTATTTTCAGAATATTTCCAAATTAAAGTTAACGTGAAGGTTATTAAAAGAACTTCAAACAAGGGTAAAATTTCAAAATATTTCGGAATTTAATAGTGTAATACAGTTTCTTATCGCCTAATGTTGTTCACAGGTAAGACAAAACATTATTTTTTAATTTTATATTTCAAGAGTTACAAACTTTTAAGTGATCCAACTCCTTAACAACTTTGTATTCATTTCCAATAAATAACAAGAAACGTGCATTTTTAAACTACCTTTAACGAACCAAGATAGGGTAATTTTAACTAAAATCCATGAAATTAAAAATTAAATAGTTATATACGTAAATAAAAATTGTATATTCCAAAAATAGTTTTTCCACTTAACTTAAAATCCTTAAAAAATACCTGTTTAGGGCAGAAATATGTTTAGGATATATATATATATATTTTTGCCCGAATTTACGAAACTTGGCATAGAGTAGGCCTAATAAAGTTTTCATAATGTCACAAATTAAAGGGTTTGGGCTAAGAAGTGATCAAGGTATCCTCCTAGTCTTCAAAGGGCATGACCAAACTTTAAACAATACAGTAGGCCTACCTATATTTAGAATTTGATGTATGTCCGACTGTGCCAGCATACCCGTGAGGATTAAACGAATTGACAGATTTCAAAGAAATTTTTCATGTAGTCGTCTTTTTTTATATTTGATCACATTTTATTAAAGTATAGCCGTTAAGTACTTAAACAAAACGTACGTGTCTTCACAAAAAATCAATACGAGTTACTGACCAAACGCCGAAAAAAAGCGTAATTTCTGCAAATAGGTTTATCGGATTCTTTTAAAATTTCAGTTAACCTTTAAAAACTCAAGTCTGTGTAATAAATTTAAAACGAAGGAAATTCACAGTGTGGAAGTAAATAGGAAAAACGTACACAGTCGAGGTTTATTTTGATTTACCCTGATTTATTTTGGAACGTTTTCCTTTCAGATTTGATACAGTGACTTGAGTTTTGAATATTCACTGTAAAATATTTTGAACAAAATCTGATAAACCGATTTTTAGAAATTACGCTGTTTAAAATCTTACTTTCGTACCGCTACTTTCATGCCCGGACCGAATTATACAAAAATGTATGTTAAAAATAAAGAGACGCTGTATTAACATCGAGGTTTGCATTTCTTTCGAAGGAATCGTGTTGTAAGTTAGAGATCAACCTGTATTAATTTTTTTTTTTTTTTTAGTTTAACGTTCGATTATTGTGCACACGTGGGCTAATGCAGACGATGGGATGATTTAGCGTATGAAAATGCCAAGCCCTGGCCGGGAATCGAACCCAGGTCCTCGGGGTGAAAGCCCAGAACGCTATCAACTAGGCCACATGTATTAGAGGTTCTGTACTGTGTATTAGCATCGAGACTACAGTGCCGTCAAGTGTGTTGCACCGTGTGTATATATGTTGCCGACGCCGTCGCTTGCAGGAGCAATGTTCCCAAATAAAATAAATATTTGAGTTACTCCATACTAACAATTTCACTATGACCAAATTTTGAGAATTATTGCAGTTCTGAAAAAACGGTTTTTAAAATTTGAGTTACAAATTTTATCCTCCACCCCCTATAATCCATCCTTATAATAAAAAAGGCATTGGACATAAGCATTTAAGAACAAAACCTATCCAAACCAACTTTATATTTTAATAATATATTTCTCTTTAATTAATTAAGCGAGTTTTAATCTTATTACCTTAACCTCTTAATCTTAATCTCTTAACCTCTATCTTATTACACAGGTCGATCTCTAACTTATAACACGGTTCCTTCGAAGGTATTACAAACCTCGGTGTTAATAAATCTCTAAGTTATTACACATCCCGATAATAAATGGTGCTAAAACAAGGCACACACTTTCTCTTATTCAAATGTTTCCCCCCAAAAAAATCCGTTTCGGAAGCTATCGACAAAATACCAGGAAATGGGTCTAATTTCTTAATAGCCGACGGCGGTCAGAGTTTATTTTGGGGATTTTTTTAATATTTACTACCATTTTGAATCGTGTATTACTTCAAAAATACTGCACTTACTTGAATTATGTTTCTTCAAAAAACCAAAAACTGAGCATAAATGAAAAAAAAAAAAAAAAAAAAACAATTTTGAGAAATAACTTTTGTTTTTAAGCCAATTACTTTAGGCTCGAGCGACATGTACAGATAAGCCAACACAAAGTGACATCCAGTAAAAACTAATTTTAAGGATTTAAGGAGACTAAAACAAATCAATCAAAATCTCAAGATCGGTTTTTTCCACCCTTCTTTATAGCGAAAAAGTAAAAAACAATATACAAATATTTTTCTGCTGTTAAAATTTGAAATTTCAACCTAATAGGTTGTTTTTTCGTTTTTTTGTATATGAAAAAATGGGAGTGAAAATACTCCCAGTATGCAACGATGTACTGACTAACACTATACAAACTTTAATATAAAAGCTGATTCTAGTAATGCCGCAATGAAAGCTACTAACAAAATCAATTTTTGTGCAGAATTTGAGTTTAGCTATCACAATGTGCGTCCGCATGATTTTATCAATATTGTTAGTTTTTAGGAAATTTGTTCCAATGTTATAAGTACTGCGTGCTCCGGTATTTTCTTTTCAAACTTAATAAACTATCGCAGATTTTGTACGAATTTTTCTTCTTGTTTGTATAAGATGGCTAATAAAAACTGACAAGACCTACTCGTTATCAAAATATAAATACTATTGTAGTTATTTTCAAAATAACTTACGTTTCATACTTCGTTAGGAAAAACGTGTAAAAACAAAACACGAAATTTGAAAATGAACAAACTGGCAAAATATTATTTGGATAATTACCCAGAGGGCATTAAAATCGAAAACGCCTCTACAACATAAAAAAGCTGAGTAATTTTTTATCTACCACAAAATTTCCTCTACAATGTAAATCGGCACAATATTTATCTACACCACGAAAAAACAGCGCTACCATTTTCTAGTTTTTTTTAATATTCTAGTTTTTTCTAATCAAAGCAATTTACACAAAACCACAACAATGAAAGAATAATTAAAATATAAAAATCTCTTCACTTACATTTCGAGCGGTAAAGGTAACAATATCAGTAACAACATTCACGCGCACTGTAAGCCGAAGAATGAAACAATGAACGCTCAATATAAATACTGACGCATGCGCAACACGACCCTTAAAATATACTAAGCGTTCTGAAAACATACGATCGATTAGTAATCACCGATATCAAAATGTTTTGACACGATACTACAATGGCGGTCAGAGTTTGTTTATTGTTATTATAGGTATGAGCTAAAAGACTTTCTGTCGGTCACGCCCCGATAACGTTTAAACGGTATCTCTGACATTTTTGAAAGTGAGAAAATATATACAATACTTTATTCACAATATTTCGATACGTTGTATATGAAATGGAAAATCGACTATTAAGTATTTTTGTTTTGAATATTTTAATATAACTGCAACCAAAAACGAAAAAAGTAAATTTATTTGTTGTAATACATCTATATACTAGGCATATTCTTAAAAATTTCTAAGTTGTGTTTTTTTATTATGACTTTTTGTAAAATGACAGATTAAGTGAATATTTTAGTTTCCTCCTAAAAATGCCAAAAAATTTCTATGCTCGAAAATGTTTGAAAAAGACATTTGGCAAAATTGGTTTATAACTTTTCACCCCAGAAAAAATGAAAGATGTTCAAGAAGGTAACCCCTTACATAAAAAACTAACTCGAGTTTTAATATTTATAATATTAAAAAACCACGGCATGAAATATTGAAAGTAAAAAAATATAAAACGGTTCATAGATTGCAACGTATTTTTTAGACGTGATAAAGTGATATCATTCCGTCAGAGTGCGACAGGAAACTGTGATATTTACATGTTCACAATTTTGTAATAAATTAGCACAAAACTATTTTGTTGTGTTTATTTCTACAGAATACGCTAAAAAAGGAACACCTTTTGACAGTCGTGCATGTAGACGCGCCAAAACAGGTGACAGCCCGCAATTTGTGTTCAAATCCACTGCTGACTTGACAGTATCACGCCTGAAATCTGCAACTGTATCTATCGACGCAGCTTACACGATTTTTTTTTATAGACATTACGAATGCCATAGATAAACCAATCAGCAATAATAATTAGGGTTCGTAAGTGATCATTATGGACTCACAAATATTAATTCATTTACGTTTAAAAATAAATTTAATGTTTATAGGATTTTAATCGGATTTAAGTAAACAAATCTATATAATTTTATAATTTAAAATTCAATTCGGCGCTCACAGAGCATGACGACGCTCTTGCAATCTGAATACCAAGTAAACTAAAATGACACAAAATATCCACAAAGGCCTAATTTATCACATACCAACTGCTTTTTAGCGTTTATTAATTTATTTTAAATAGCTTTGGAATAAAGATTTCCTTAATAAAAACCAAACTTATGTATAAACGAATATGCCTACAATCGGTTTAAAATACTTGAAATTACAAACATAGTGAACCAAAAGTAATGTATAATCTAGAAGCGAAAATAATACATTGAGAACAAAGTCAGAACCTACTTGAAAAACTCAGTATGATGCCTCTATGTCTGAAGGTACTACTGCAACCTAGTAGGCCTTAAAGTTTTGTAGGTACTATTTGTTCTACGCTTTCTATTTTACAGCACATTTAGGCCCAGACCTCTTTATAATATAGCCTACCGACGATTTTTTCGTTTTGTGTTTTAAGGCCTGAAGGATAAGCATAAAGAATACTTTAGGTTCTCAAGTCCTCCGCATTCAGAGTTGGTAACCTTAGTACCAAGCAGGACCGTGTCCATTCCTGACGCAATTAAAGAGTTATTTGTGTTACGAAATATTAGCACTGCATAGGCCTATGCAAATTTCATTTAAGCAGTAGCAGTTAACATTTGAGCAAAAAGAATTTAATTACATTATTTACCAGATATAAATTGAAGTCGTTTAAAAAGTGAACAATAATCGTTAGCAGATATCCTAAATCACTGATAAATAAATCACAATTCACATACTGTATTCTGTGCACAGCAAGTAACAATAACAATCGCTGATGTCGCAGCCACAGTTTATATTTGAGCAGTAACAGTTAACAATCCAAATCACTGACATCACAATAGCCACCTATACTTCCGAAATAACACTTAACAGATACAAATAACTGATATCTCGAGAATAACAAACAGTTGTTAAAATTGCGTCACTTTTGGCACAGTAGTTATACTGTTTTTGACATGCAAATGACTGAAGTTCGATTCCCATGGGCCATGAAGTATTTTTAAGGGAATAACAGTATATCTTTATTATAGCAATCACTCAAATCTATAACCACCAGAAAGGAACCAGATAAAATCCATGCGTAACCAATTAACGTATTTACTTAGTGTACATTTCTATTGCAATCTGCTAATATCACAGTAGTCGTTTACAATTGTACAGTAACAGTTACGAATCACTGCTACTGCAACTACCAAGGTGACATAATCATTATAAGAAAATTTGTGTTCTACGCCTGCTAATATTACAGTAGCCGTTTGCATGCACACATTAATAGTTAAAATTTACCAATCATTGTTATCGCACCACCAAGGTAACATATTTATTATCAAAAAACTTTTGTCTGTTCCTGCTACTATTAAAGTAGCCGATTGCACTTACGTATTAATAATTAACATAAACAAATCACTGTTATCGCATTAACAAGGTAACATATTTATTATCAGAAAACTTATGTTCTGTGCCTGCTACTATTAAAGTAGCCGATTGCATTTACGCATTAATAATTAACATAAACAAATCACTGTTATCGCAACCACCAATGTGACATATTTACTATACAGAAAGTTTCTGTTCTAAGCCTGCTAATTTTACATTAGCCGTTTGCATTTACGCATTAACAATTAATATTTACAAATCACTGTTATCGCAACCATCTAGGTACGTGCCAAAATCAAAAGGAGATGAAATCAATGCGAACTAGGTGCATCGAGTCATCACTTTCTTTGTCTGATTAATGATACAATCAAATATACGTCTACTATTACTGTCTGACTTTTTTATTACAGACCCCTGACTTTGATTAGTTCTTACAAGCAACAAAAAACAATGCAATAAATGTAATTACATGTACACGTTTTTAATTATATTTTTTATGAGCAATATGTTTTAAAAACACAGTTTTTCGAAGTCTTTTTGCTGTTGTTAAACTTCAAAGACTTTTTTTGATAAAAAATTCTTTTGCAGCTATTTTTACCTGTAATGTCCAAAATATAACTGAAATTTTTAAAATTTGTATTTTGATTTTATACACAATTATTCATTTCTTCTGATACACTGCTTATGCCGCTTGTAATAAAAATGATATTTACATGTACATAATCAGCATGATATCATTAGTATAAATATTTCACAAAAGAAAATACTGAACAATTATTTAAATTATTATTGAATTACTATTGATAATTTATAACTATAAAAAATACGCTGTGAAAGTACAGTCTGGGTATAGCAAAAATGGATACGCAACGAGTCTTGGATTTGTAAAACGACTGTACATTGGACTTATACAATCTTAGTAGAGTACTTCTCATTTTCAAAATATGAGCTAGCATTAAATATAAATGCTTTCGGGATTAAAGAATATAAGGAGATTTTGGCATATTTTCGTAAATTACAGTCTAACAAATACACAGTTATATGAATTTAATACACTGGGGATTTCACTTATAACCACTCGTATGTCATAGACACATCAAACAAAGACACTCCCTGGATAAACGCCACAATTCACGTAAGATAAATGTTTATAACAGAGCACGCACATTAAGTATCAAAGAATAACTAAGAATATGAGTGACACTGATAAGCCTACGTAGTATTTGATAATGGAAATGTGTGAGGATGGTCAAATTAATGTCACGTCTACCACAGTTGTTTGTAAACAAAAATCTGGTACTGTTACGGAAGTATAACACAGAATACCCGGCCCCGTGTGGAATTTCGCACCATGAAAATTATAAGCAAAAACAGCATTTTGAATAAGTATTTAATTTTCTTCAATCGAAACAAACATGTCAGTTGATTTAGTTACCCTTGAAAAGGCTAACTACCGTTAGTAAAGACGGCATTTGGTAATACAATCCTGCTCTTTTAAGTGTTTGTCCATACGACTTGTTTATAGTGATAGCAAAGACAATTTCTACAGACTAGCTGCACCTATTGAAAGGATTTAGACGTCCCTCACGGTACCCGAGTCTAACACATACTTAAACTTTTAACACTTTACACTCACACTTACATTTAGGGAGGCGATAATAGCCTCAATGTGCTTTTCGCCTTAAAAAAAAGCAAACGCAATTTTAATAGGTCTTCTAGTCAATTAAAAAAGCATGATTGATGACCTCTAACAGTATTTTGACATTTTATTTGTATTTCATATTTTATGACGTCCGTATTAGCAATAGATAAATGCACGATGGCAGGAGAAATCAGAAATGTATTCGTGTAAAAACGGTGTCCAAAACATGTGTTTGGTATTCGAAATGCTTGGCCCGGCTTGTACGACGGGCAGGGATAGGGGACTGTCAGTAGGGCCACATAACCTATATGTTTAATGACTTTTAAGTAAATATTGCAATGGTTCTAAGCACGTTATGCAAACGAAATGGGATTGTATATTCGTGATTAAATAAGCTTCGTAAAATATACGAAATATTATCTGATTTGCGATGCCGCGCATACGCATCCAAGATGCCGTTTTGCCTATGCAATTAAAAGTAACTTTAAGTTAAAGTTTTCCACAAACCGTTTTGCAATGTCAAAAGCCTGTTATATATATATATATATATATATATATATATATATATATATATATATATATATCGTCTGCATTAGCCCAAGTGTGCACAATAGTCGGACGTTAAACACCAAAAAAAAAGTATATATATATAATATTCTATCTTTTCCTTTTCTTGCAAATCGAGTTGTTTCATTTCACAGAACGTTTCATGCACACAAATGCTGTATAAATATACATAATAGGCAGAACAAGAAAAATTTACGGTTTTTTTCCTTGTGGTAGGTTAAGGTAAACGAAAACCGAACTTTTTTCAAAGTACACAAATGGATATCAAGTGGAGTTGGTTGAAAAATGCAAGTTCGGTTTTCAACCGCCTCGGTGGCCTAGTGGATAGCGTACTAGGCTTTCATCCCGAGGATCCGGGTTCGATTCCCGGCGAGGGCTTGGCATTTTCATACGCTATAAATCATCCCACCGTCTGCATTAGCCCAAGTGTGTACAATAGTCGGACGTTAAAAAAAAAATCTAAACAAATTGTATATGTGTAATTGTTCAGGATAAAACAATTAAGGTAAAATTTATCACAATATTTTTCGTTTGCTTGTAAACGAATCAAAGTCAAGGGTCTGTAATAAAAAATCCGATAGTACGTACGTGATCCAAGTATAAATAATAGCCTAACCTGACCAGCAGCTGCAATAATGCTGATACTGCAGACGTCTTCGAACTCCAGTCACAATATTCAGAATAACAACTGCCACCCAGCCATCACGTTATCACAACAGTTCAAAGAAGTAGCAATTGTTTTTTTAGTGTAAAATTTTGTCAAAATTTTGAAACAAATAAATTTTTATGAACTTGTTTTAAAACACGTATCACTATTAAACTCCAAAAATGCAAATCAGACAGACAGTGCATAATTTCTTTGTATATGCAATTTTCCAACAAAAGTGTGTTTACGAAGACATTGATAGAGAATGGCATTTCATTAAATCAACTGAATTTGAAAGAGGACGATGACTTTATACTGTTCTGAAATAGTGTTTTCGATAAAAAACACAATGCTGAAGAACAAATATTCCCACACGACAAAATTTATAAAGGCTATTATGTGCTTTGTTTACCACGTTCGTCAGACGCAATAGAAAGAATTTTGTATTCTTTCTTACCATAAATAAAAAAAACCGGTTGCCAAATAGGTTACAAATGCCAATAATTAATGCTCTTCTTTTAAAAAAAGGGCAAGTGAAACGCTCAACTGCTGCTGAATTTAAAATATCACAACTGATAGCCCTTGCAAAGTCAACTAAAAACACTAGTTAAATATTTAAGACCGCTTTTAATTTAATAAAATTGTCTTTTCATCTTTTTTTTCTTTATAAAATTTGTAGTTGAGTTCATAATCTTAATATATAAAAGACGAAGTCCTGGCTGACTGACTGATTCATAATCAACGCAGAGCCAAAACTATTTTAGCTAGCGACTTGAAATTTTCAGGGTACATTTATGTTACCATATAGGCGTGCACTAAAATAGGATTTTGCAAAAATTTGATTTTAACGCCATTAAACTACTTACCCAGTCCAAATTTAATAATTAACGTACAGCCAGAGCTATTATATATAGCTAGAGACTTCAAATTTTCAGCGTAACTTCTTACAATGTCAAGGTGCACAAAGAAAGGATTTTGCCAAAATTTGATTTTGACACCATTAAACTATTTACCCAGTCCAATTTTATTAATCAACGTACAGCTGAGACTATTATAGCTAGAGACTTGGATATTTTCAGAGTACCTTTTTACAACAATTTCGAGATACGCTAAGAAAGGATTATGCAAAAATTTGATTTTAACGCATATTGGAGTTAATTTTTTTCGTCTGACCTTCTCAAAATGTAACATAGTCACTCTTAAATATAAGTAATGAAATACATTTTTTATCATTTCCCAAAACTCATCCCCTAAAAAGATTGAAAGGGGGTAGACAATGTAAAAAAGGAGTATACAATTTTGCACTGAAAAAATATTTGTTTTGGATCGTAAATTCTAGAAATATGCTATGAAACACAAATAATAAAACACACATTTCAAAATTTTTCCGAATTCAGCCATAAAAGATTAAAAATGTAAAAAAGAGGTAGCCTATAATTGGAGAAAAAGAGTGTTTTCATTGGAGACAAATATTTTTTATCTGCTTTTCTTAAAAGTAAACAAAATATTCTAAAACACAAATTATGATATACGTAATTCAGCATACAAATTACCCCCAATTCAACCCCTAAAAGGACAAAATATAAAAGAGATATAAATGTTTGTATTGAAGAAAAATATTTTTAATCAGATTTTCTTAAATTCGAATGGAACACGTTTGAATAAAACAACGTATCCAGGTTATAATATTTTTTCATATTCGCTGTAAAATAATCACGAGTTTAGATGATCACGCTTTTATTAATATATTTTTTATGTTTCTAAATTATTACATTACTGAAACAGTAAGTTTTGTGGGCGAAGCCACCCCACGACGGGTAATGCTAGCCATTTATGAAGTTCAAATTTGTACTTTGGGTAATTTAAACCAAATTAGTTTTAAATAATTTTTTATTAATCAAGAGTGTTTTAGAAAACTTTATAAAGTGCACCGTAGCAAGAAACAATAGCAGCTTTACTTTCACATAGGCCTAACTTCTATTTTTGACTGAAATTCCGAAAAATTTCACTGGTGTTTTTTAACAGTAGAATTATTTGGGTTAACTTAATGCTAAATATAGTAAAACTTTATTAAGAATATGTTTTCAAAATATGTTTCCTTCTATTTCCTATTAAAAAATGTACATTATTAACAGATCCAGTGAATTTTTTAAGGGAAATTTGGTACAAAATATTTCCCAACGTTGGGCAATATTACCCATCGCCTACTATTACACTCAAACGTTTCAAATACAGTCCGCTTACTTGGGATATTTAAAATGAATGGCGCAAAATTGAACAAACTCCCACATGTTGTGCTTTTCCAAAAAAATTCAGTTCAGAAACTAAAGACAAAAAAACGGTCTGATTCAAAAAACCACCTAACCAGACTTCAGTTAAATAAACATTAAAAAAAATATAAGAATTTCAGTCAGCAAAGCAGATTTAAAAAAAAACGCGAAACGCAGCTGTCTCGTCGCTGACGTGATGGAAGAGAATTTCCCAAAATATATTTTTTATATTATCCTAATTTTGAACTTTCTACTTCATAATCACAACCTGCATTTAAAATCACTATTTTAAACTTTCAAATTACATTGAAAATATAATACATGACCACTGTCAAAATCAATTTCATATTTTGTTTACGGATTTAGAAAATTCAAAATGCTAAGTTACGCATTTTTTTGTACTTAAACATTTATTATGATGACAAAAATTAAAAAAATGAAGACGAAAAATACATGAATTTAAAAATAATTAAAATGGCCGCCATTATGAAACTGGATAATGAATTTGTCTAAGTTATTACAAAAATAGATTTGTAGGTCGTCTGAATCAAACTGGACCAAAATTTCTAACGTCAGAGTATTAACACTTCCTCTCTCTCTCCCCCTCCTCTCTCTCTCTCTCTCTCTCTCTCTCTCTCTCTCTCTCTCTATATATATATATATATATATATATATATATATATATATATCAAAAATTGATATTGAGAGATCAGGATCATTGCACATTTCAAGGTCTCAGGTTTGGATCTTTCCATCCTTTACCTTTTCTAATTGAAATTCGCTATTAAATGAAATTTGGCGGTTCGAAACTTAAACGACATATCGGCCGTTGAGAATAATCGAAAATGTATCAGCAAAACAAACGAAAATCGATAATGGTGACAATCTTGGTTTGACTGATTTTGTTCACACTATTAATTATTATCTTACATACAGAATTATAAATCAAGTTAGTATGCAAAATTTTAAATAAATGCAAGCTACAACTTATAAAATATCGAAAGAAAATCAATCCTGAGTCTTGGGTTTTAGTGAACTTCCTTCGACTTAAAATCTTGACATTTGACATGGGTCATGAATCTACATGTATGATTAAAATCTATTAAGCCGAATAGAAGAAATCTGTTTTTTTTTACTGTGATCGCTGCAAACTGTTTTCGAAACGGATATTTGTGGATTGGTTATGAATTTGCAAGAAAGTTAGTGCAATTGGCCTTATCATTTATTTATATTGGAAAATTCGATGAAAAAATTGGTAACTCCACTGCATCGACCCAAAAAAGCTTTCTCGTAATGGTTGTAAAATCGAGCACAATGTCGTAAATGTGATTTTGTTTTAACAAAGGATTGCTGGAAATGTCAAAGGGGAGATTGTGGGTTTGTGAAGAGAAGAGGTGTACTGTATTTAGTACACAATAGGGAAAACACTGCGCAGCAATCTAAGAAAATACTGGCAACTAGATTGAATACCCGTGTGTCGCTAGCGTGATATACACAGACTTCCGACAACAAAATAACACTGAATAACATCATAACAAACAAACATTACGATACGCAAAAATCAAAAATGTTATTTTTAAAATCTTGAACAAATATTGCATTTCATAATGGCAACAATTCAAAATCTTTATAAAAACCAGTACGCTTTTATCATTATTTATATAGTCGGACGTTAAACACAAAAACAATTTTAATCTTACTTAGAATCGTAAACAGCTTACACACACACGCACACGCGCACACACACACACACACACACACACACACACACACACACACACACACACACACACACACACACACACACACACACACACACACACACACACACACACACTTACTATTTTAGCCGCCATTTCTTCAGTATTTACACGTGTATAGTGTATAAGAGTTTCGTAGATTAAGTTTAGTGATACGTTTCTCGCCATCAAGAAACATCCCAACTGACGATATTCATCAACAGATGCTAATATATTTAGAAGTCCCACAAAATGTTTTATGAATCTTTCACATCCCAACAATTAGTTTTGTGCTTTTTATACTTAATATTAAATTATTTATTTTAAGATTCCTACATATAGGCCTAGACGCGGCTGCGGTTACTGTAATATAATTTGAACACAAATATAATAAATATACTGCAGAGGTTAGGCTGAAATAACGCTGAAATAAATGACTTCTTGAGAGAACAAGAAGAATACTATTACAAACAATTGGCCTTTGTTAACCAACTGTCTGCAAACTACTCAAAAATAACCTCATCATTAATCACGAAATCAACAATGAAAACTGAAAACATCAATTGTCAACAATCTTATCGTATCCTCAAAACAAGTCAGTAACACAGAAAATTAATTGAAAAGTAATAATACTGGTGGGTGCAATTTCACAAGTAGCTACTTTCAGAACTAAATAGGTCTAGGCATAATACTTTTTATGGGACAGAATTTATTTTAAGGATTCCAAAATTATACGTTTTGAATTATAAACTAAACTACAGTACAACAGTTATCATAATACAGTAATACAGAATATTTCAACATTAAACAATTAAAAATAGTTTACTAATTCTTCTATTTCATTCCACCTTATTACTCATTTAATATTCCTTGTCATGTTTGAAAAAGTTGTAACGCAATCAACGGGTAAACCAAACAAAATGCGGCCTGACCACCACCGCGTTTTGATCGCTGCAAAATTAAAATAAAACGCCACGCCTGCCTGAATACATAAACACAACTAATGAGTGTGAACACCTGATCGCCACCGACACCGTGGCCGTCACCATCGCCACCGCGGCAGTCACGTCACCCCTCCAACGCGGCCGTCATGTCACTACCGCCATCAAGGCCATCACGTCGCCATCACCACCGCCACCGCTGTCGTCATGTCACCACCACCACCGCGGCCGTCTCGTTGCCACTGCCATCGTGGCCGTCATGTCGTCACCGCTGCCGCTACCGTCATGTCGTCACCGCTCCCGCTCCCGTCACGTCACCACCACCATCGCTGTCGTCACGTTAACACCGCCATTGCGGCCGTCACGTACCCATCGCCCCCGCTGTCGTCGCGTTACTATCGCCACCGCCACCGTTGCCGGCACGTTACCACCAAAACTTCGCAACCACCACCGAGGCCGTCACGTCACCATTGCCACCGCCACCGCTGCCATCACGTTACGTAGCCATTGCTACTGCAGCCGTCACGCCACCGTCGCCACTGATCTTGTATAAAGCTCGAAAGACGTATGTGTAGAATGTTTTCCCATTCACTTCCGTTTCAAGATTGCGAACTTTGATTCAACATTGAGAGTATAATTGCTGGTTATTTCCTGTAATACGGCTGCACAGCAGAACCTATCATAATTTTGACCACTTCATGGAGAAATGTTATGACATTTCCAATAAAGTTGGGCCAGTAACATTTTTCGTAAATATTACTGTTACAAGTTAAATTGGCGGAAAAAGTTACGAGCACTGTCGTGAAGCGCTCTGTATATTAATTAAGAATATACTTCGAGGTCTACTGTTGTTTGAACTATTGTCATCTCTACTGTCATATCTGGCAACAGCAGGACTTTTCTCACCCGCCTGATTTGGTAGCAGCGAGTTTGTTATTTAAATATCTGTTTAATTACCATTCACTAAAACGTTGGCCTATGGCATGTTAAGATAATATTAGTTGCTCACACTGCGTGAAGAAATTGCGTAGGCCTACTCAAAGTTACGGCTCACGGCCTACACGTGACCTACAGTCGACTGATTTGCAACTTGTAAGTGCTGTACCAAAAGAAACAACTGTCATTTATAGTATAATCAAAAATTGACTGTAATGTATTCCATACTCTGCACCACTCGATATCGTTTACATGTACAGTTCATTCCATATTAGCTGACAGTGCGTCCTAACAAATCATTCGCTGTAGGCATTGATTTTTTTTTTTAATTTTAAGGTGAAAAGTACATTAAGGCTATTATTGCCACCCTAAATGTAAGAGTGAGTGTAAAGTGTTAACGTCAAGTGCACTTGTAAGTGCAAGTGTGTGTTAGGCTCGGGTACCACGAGGGACGTCTAAATTCTCTCAATAAGTCCAGTTAGTCTGCATCCCCCTGTGGGGCTGTAGGCATTGAATATAAACGGGCTAGATGTACAACCACATGTATAAAGATGTATAAAGAGTGCTCGATATCAGCGCCTAAAGTCCAAGTAGTTGGACTATTTGCCGCTACGAACGCTGCAAGCTGCAAGGACAGCGAGTGGAGACGTTTGATAAAAGAGTCAGCATTATTACCAATTTAACTGTAGTTGAACACTTCGCCGCAAGATGCCACCACTAGCGAAAGTTCACGTATATCTCATAAGAGTTGTCATTCTAGTACGTTTATTTTTAATGCTGTAGAGCAGGGTCTCCAAACTACGGCCCGAGGGCCACATCCGGCCCGCGGACAGATTTTGTCCGGCCCGCGGAGAGCTAGCATACTTGAAAACTCCTTTTAGAGAACATATTTTTTATAGCAAATTAAATTTAGTTTACTGAAGTATTCTAATTTTATGTTGAATAATTATTAATATGACATCTACATTGATATGGTCATGGGCTAACTACTCATAACGTTGTTATAGGCTTATTGTTATTGTTTTTGTAATAAGTTGGATAATATGGTTTTGGCCCTCGGAACTTACTGGAGTAATCAGTATGGCTCTAAGGCTGGAAAGTTTGGAGACCCCTGCTGTAGAGCATTGAAATTTAGCGCGAGTCCTGTGCAGGGTTGCCTTTTATGCAGGTTTTGCAAAAAAGTTAGTACATTACATTAAATTCAATAAAAAACCGTTGGCAATACAATATAAAAGTTTCCACTACATTGACTTAATGCAAACACGCTTTTTGTAAAGGTTCGAGAGCACAATGTGGAAAATGAGTTTATTACTAAATAAAGATTTACAGGAAATGTCAGAGGGGCGATAGCAGGCAGAGCTGTACAGTACATAATATACAATAGGGAAAACGTTATCATTGAAAGTGCAGTGCAAGTGTTGTATTGAAACAATAGGAAGTTCACGAGACAGGCTCACAGCATGCGTGTTAGACACAATTATATGATATCAATATTAATCATGATTAAATCCAGTAATATCGATCGACATAATGGGAAACTACTATTAGACCTATATATTAATACAACTATCATTATATTTAGCACGTATTTGTTTACGAACATCAACAAGGAAAAAAGAGAATTACCTAAACTATTATTGTTCCTTTTTTTTAGAAGCAAATTTCCAAAAGATAACAAAATTTGAAAGAATGACAAACATTTTAATATGCAAACTTTTTTTTAGATATATTGTAATAAAAAACTAAATGAACCCAAATCACCATCGGACTTATAACTTAAATCATACTGTTTCTGACACTTTGATTTCATTGACTGTAAAATATTAAATGTACACAGTAGTATGTTACATTAGAAATATAAAATGAACCCTAAGTCAGGTCTTGGATATAAAAACTTGTTTCATGCAAACTAGGTTTTATAATCCTATATTTTGTTTATACTCTGTAAAACCATGATTAATGACACACTTAAATAACACTACTTAAAGGGCCACAATAAAAACTAAACAGAATAAGCTCACGCATTAATGCAACTTGCATTATATATGCTGGCCCGGTTGTTCTGCACAAACAAAAATTCTGTTTGTTCTTCGCAGAAATTCACACTGCCGTACAATACTAAATTTTGAATGGTAATTTCTTGAAGCCATAAAAAACATTATATTAATGTTTTTTTGTAATAATCAGGCAATAATAAACAGTGTGTAGGTTCTTCGTAAAAAAGTTATATTAAAAGTTTATACCTAATTTCCATCTCTGTGTATCAACCCTTATCTTCGCCCAATTATCGAAATATCAAAGAAAACTATAAATTAAGTAGAGAAAATATTTAGATACATATTTTGAAGATTTACATCTAAACAAACCCAGACCTGAAAAATTTGGATATTCAAATGCACGGAAAAAAGATAAACAGGGATGAGAGGATGTATAGTACTTCCTTAAAACTACAAGAGGATGATTGTATACATTAAAAATCCATATTTGCTTCCCTTCTCTGGATACTAACACTTATCTCTCTGTCCAGTTATTGAACTATCCTACCAAACTATAAACACAACATAGAAAGTCTTATTATGTAGATTTCTATCTAAAAACAAAACTCAAACCTGAAACCACATTTAAAGGCTTAAAATGTAAATGAAAGATGGTAGATTAGATGAAGGAATTAAAGAACGAACAGTATTTGGAAGGAGAGCTGTATCTATGCTGAACGGGGTGTTGTGGGATCAAAACATTTCAAAAGAGAATAAAAAAAGAATTTACGACACAATTGTAAAAATCATTATAACATATGGTAGTGAGGTATGACCAATTAAGAGCAGAACAGAAAGAATGCTGTTGGCTACTGAGATGGACTTTTGGTGGCAGGAAGATCAAGAAAGAGAGAGTGAGAAATGAAAGTATACGGAGGATAATGGACGTACGGCATACAATTGTAGAGGATATAAGAACAAAACAACTGGTTTGGTACGGGTATGTACAAAGAATGCCGGATGAGCGAATTCCCAAAAAAATCATGCAATGGCGAACACCTGGAAGAAGAAAACGAGGAAGGCCGAGACTGAGCTGGAGAGAGGGAGTCGAAAAGGAAATAAAAAAAGGGATCTACCAGAAGACCTGTGGTGGGACCGCGATCGGTGGAGGTTGGAGATCGGAAGACGGCATAGAACGTTGTAGACCGAATTATAGATAGAAATGTAAATGAAAATTATGAATGGAATTTTTATCAAACTACGGATATCAAGTTCAATAAAATTTTTCCATCTTTCAACAATATTTTCTGTCAGAATCTATCCCCTTTATACAATGCATGACATAATTTGAAGACATTTTCTTTTTGACTCTCTCCAATGATTGAAAATGAAAATGTTTTGAAACAACTACTCTTCCTTAAGTTAGGATTTTAACATTTATCTAAACTGCAAAAGTTATCATTTTCCAACTTATTGTACCTGTACGTTAGAAATAAGCATTGTCAACTAACAGAAGGACAAATAGAATTTTTGTTTAATGAGTGGTATTCCAAAACTAACACAGTTAAATTTAGCGAAACGTTTAACAATTAAACTTGATACAATGATTAATGATTCAAAATTTATTGTCAACATCCTACAAACAATCCGATCTGAAGCTACTGTCAAAAATATATATTTTTTTTTTTTAGGCTTGTCAGCCAGTTAGGCTGCTTTCTTCCAGTTTTACTTCCAACCCTCAACATATTTGTTCAATAGAGCGATCCCACCATACCTCTAGCTCATACTACTCTCACTCATCTACTCAAGACACAACTCTAACTTGCTTGGCAAGTGTACAGTGACCTGTGCTGACTTGGTGAATGGCACTGGCATAAATATATCAAACAGAGCCCTGGGATACCTGACAAGCTTCCAGCATACATTAGCCTTACCCACACAAGTATGGTTCTCTCTGGATGGACATTTCCTTAGGTACTCATTCACAGGATCATAGGAACAATATAAGAATTAAAATGAACACAATTTCGCTATAAAAAAACTGGCCAAATGGAGTACAACAGTCAACAGAAAGGAGGGAAAATGAAAATGAAACAGCAAGCACCTTAATAACAAATTGGGAAGTCACCAATTAGAAGTTAAGGAGTGATCTTGAATCCTCTTCCAATCCTAGAGTTTATGAAGAGGTCAGGGCTGAAGAAGGCACCACAACAGATCATCTTAGGAATATAGAAATGGAGCACAATAAATCTACAAAGGTTGTGACCTTTGTATTATTTGTGCAATAATAACTTTAGAAATTCATTCACTCATATACAACCAATCACTGATACATCTAATAACAGCATTGATCCATCTAAACACATCCTTTCATTCCTTGAAGGAATCTCATTTTCTTATTACCAATGAATTGCTTTCATATTGTCAAAGTGGCAAAGCCACTAAAATATTTTAATTTTGTCTTTATTTGTCTTATTTTGCAGCGTTCTAACTTACATACAGTTCTAGTCAAAAAATAAAAAATCATAATTCTCTATGATTCAAATTTAGTTTATATATCAAGATTTTAATAAACTACATGAAAATCTACTGTATTTCAAAGGAAAGAGTATCTTGAGCAGTTTTTTTGTTTAAAGTAGCCTACTGTATATATTTGTATACTGTATATCTTATAACAGTATATTCAAGTACTGTATATTAATAAAGTTTGTACAATATTCTTGTATTAATTTTTTTACAAAACGCAAAGACAAAACTGAAAAAGGACAAAATCTGCAAGAGTAGATTATGTTACAACTTAAATGTTTGTTGGAATTAACCCAAATTAGTCTAGGGAAGCTTTACAATGTAAAACATAGGTTAAAATATTTTAAAACAATTTGTTTAATGGCATTAAAAGGCTATACTCATTTAATTGTCTTATGGCATAGGTATTATTCAGTAATTTTTTAAGACATTAAATAAACACAGCATACAAAAAGTACTGCATTAAAAAAAAAAAAAAAAATGTTAAAAAGCAGTAAATGTCAAAAAAAGAACCTTACCTTTAAGCAATAGAAAAAAAATCAAACTAGTTTACTAACTGAGATTCAGACCCTATCTTTCTAACAACAAACTCACCACTGAAAGGATTTAACAGGGAGTTTCCCCTCTCCCTCTGCTATGGTTACTATGGTTACCTTTGGTTTCCTAGCAACAGAGGGGGAGGGAAGGTCATCAGTTTCCTTCAGTATATCAGAAAATTTATTATTTACACTTGGCAGTTGGGGTTAAATCTTATTTGACTAACTAATTTATGCCATTCTGATTTGTTGATAAAATTGTTATACTTATTTGTTGCAGTGTGGCACTAAAAAAGTTAAAATAAAATAACAAAAACAATTACTTTTTAGTTTTAATTTTTGACTTATCTGAACAATATTACTGTTAGTTCAAAAAGTAAGCAATACAAAATCAGTGATCTTTTACATTCATTTTAATTTTATTTGTATAAGTTATGTAGTAAAATTTAATAATCATGGAAGTTAAACAAAAGTAGGCTAATAATAATCCACAATATGACAAAAAAATGGTGAAAATGAATGGAATATTCATGGATAAGGTTAGTAAACTATGTTTACCATTCTTTAAAAACAAAAAACAAATAGTTATTTAACAGTTACTGAACTGTTGATGTTATTTTATTTTAATCCTAACTGGTTATTCAAATTCCTTACTAATTTCACAATATGACACAAAATCTTATATGAAAATAAGTACTGTTTATTTTTACATATTTGCTATAAAAAATTTAAATTTTCACTGAGATAAAAACAAAACATAAACTTCTCCAATAAATCAGCTAACTCAAAAAGGATTTGGTCCCAACTACTTCGGAAAACGAAAAACTGTATATTCAAAAAGCCCTATAATTTAAATCAAACATGTGGAAACAGACATGTCAACAAAAACATATTAAATTACACTCAACACTTCCATATTTTTTGTTGTACTTTTCACTTAATCAAAAGTTACAATGGAATAAACTTCTTGATCACTGTATACATCTCTTCTCTTACTGAATAACAAAACATGTGAAGCAACAGCTGGGAAATGTAATGCACTTAAGACAAATGACATTAATAAAACATAACACTTAACCTTAGATGACCAGCTGCTAAATAACAAATCTTACCCTCAACACAAGTGGCTAATGTGCCAAACATAGTAAAGTAGGTTTTACTCTCTCAGTACAGCAATAGAGAGCATTTTGATAATTAATTTTTATATACAGTTTTTATTATTATGTTTACCTGAGTATTCATCTATAGAAAAAAAAAACAGATCAATTTTCATAAAATTTGATATCTATATTAATAGAAGGAAATATGAGCATGTGCACATGTACACGATTCACAGCCAAATTTATGACACATGCAGATCTGAAATTTTTAACATAGGTGGACAGAAGTCAGGCAACATCTCAAAGCTGTCTGATTAAAGCTGTTTAATTAAAATTTTTAATTAAGCATTTAGCTTAAAATTACACTTATTTACATAGAACATTTAACAGTAAAAATGTTTGAGTTTTAATGGGCAAAGCCATACAGGTACTGCTAGTATACGATATAATTAATTAATTACACGCCTACATTTCATCAAAAATATCTCGCAATTTTAAATAAATTTGGCATAAAAATAAGAAATAAATGTGTTAGTCGCTACATAATTCAAAAAATATGTTTGGTACCTAATCAGCACAAAACTGTATCAACTAATCTAAACTGGCTTTACCAATTTCGGTCTTATGTTACAGTAGAACCCCATTTGTCTGAGAGCAGTTCAGATTAAATATTTTTTTAAATATATGTTCTGAATACACATACATGAGTTCTAAATATTATATACTAAAACTTCCTCTAATTTTTTGTTTAATAATCCAACTATATACATTTTTAATTTGTTGAATTACAAAGCAAGTATCAAAAAATACAGATTATCTTCTTTTACAGATTATCTGCACAGTTAGTGCTTTTAATATACTATTTACACTGTAGATAAAAATAGTTGAAAATGAACACTTTCTTTATCACTAAACGGTAAATATGAAATCTAAAATGTTTAAGTAAAGGTGAAAATTAGACAAAATTATTAGATCACTTTTTTCATGAATTTAGTTAATTTTGTTACTTCTAGTTTCAGGATTGAATTTATGATTTGGGTTAGTGAAATTTTACAATACATAACTCAAGTAGTTTTACAAAATTTTAAATGAAATGTAGTTTTGGTAAATGAATTGGGAAAAAAACAAAGCCTGCCCCTTCTAACACTATGTTTTTATCCAGTATTTTTTTTACAGTAAATCCAACATTTCCATAACTTGCTTTTCAGTTGAGCTTCTTCACTGATTTCAAGATTAGAAAAATATTACAAATATGTTCTTTTATTTATTACATATATTTTTTTTTATTTAATGTCATTGAAATAAAGAAAGACAAAAACATACTAAACAGGCCCAGTAATTGCTTTAGTAACATTATATTCATAAACACTGTATGAAAAATAATACCACAGAAAACTCTTTATTGACATTCTTTTTATTCCGGAGGTCAAAGTAGCAAATGAAATCCACCAGGGTCTTATAAATATTATTTGTTATCATAAATAACTGAACAAACCTATTCAATTCATCTATAAATTTCAAACTTATATTCATATCTCACACATTCTATTACGTCTCAAGAAATACAGTAATTTTTCAGCAATCAAGCAAATATCAAACTAGAGGATTCCCCAGATTAAAAAAAATACCAGATTAGTGGATTCATTTAAGACACAATATAATGGCAAAACCTACATTTATTGTGCAAAAAATGTCCTGTACAGTGTAATAGAATTGAATAGTATTGAAAAAATATGTAGATATACTGTATGTATTAAAATAGAATTTTTCCTATGTATTGCTGAAAAAATTATGAAAAAAAGATACTGTAGTTTACAAAACCTTAATTTTTAAAAGGCTATGTTAGTTTTAGCCTACGTTTAAAAAAAATGAAAAATAGTTTAGAGTAAAATTTGTACGTTTTCAGTTGCTATATATGGACATTTTTCATTCACGGCAATAACTAACACTGACAAAAAGCACCGACGTCCGCATGTAACGACATACGAGTTGCGTGTGTAGCTTGGCCAAGCCGAATTTCATGGTGAATATTTTAAACGTGTAATTGTGTTCAGTGTTTGTGATGTATGTTTTAATGTTTTGTTTGACTTTGTGACGATCTCGACAGAGGAATTTAACATTTTGTATAACAGCCTAAAGATGAAACGATAGAGTTTCGAAACCGCAGTAGCCTTTATGAGGTGAGTGGATAGACCACTGACAAGAAGAATTGGTCATAATCCTAATCATTTTATTTTTGCTTCCTAACAACAAATTTACAAGTTTAAACAATCAGAAAAACAAGAAAAGGTGAGAAACATACTTTATTTCCATGCATATGAGGTGTGGAAAAAATATAATTGGACAAATTTTTCTAAATACCATGAGCAAGTGTGTCAAAGTCAAAAACTATATTTAATACGAGTCAAGTGACATACTCTCTTGCCATTTCTGCCATCCATATGTCTGCTGACCCTTCAGTCAGGCTGTGGCCTTCATTTGTACTAGAGCATCTATACACTGCCTGTCCAAAAAATGCCCAGCATTTTAAAAGAGCAACTAATCAACGTTAAGTATTTAGTGAAACTTGGAAAATCCGCCACATAAACTATTCTTTGTTGAAATAAGTGTATGGTGATATATGTTTATCATTAACTCAGGTTTTTGAATGGTTCAAAGAAGGGCAAGAAGAGATTGATAATGATCAACATCCAGGATGACCTTCGACATCAACAATGGAGGAGAATATTAAACAAATCGGCAATTTAATCTGAAAAGTCCATGTTGCTTGAGCATTTACGCTGTCGCTGAGATCGTTAGAATTGTCCAAGAATCAGTCCAGCAGATTTTGCACGACACATTAACATGAAGAAAGTTTGTTCAAAAATAGTGCCCAAAAATCTCTCACCTAACAGAACTCTCAAATAAACATTTGTGCTGACACTCTGAAATCCACCTCTTGGAAAGAGTTAATAACATGTAATAAACTGTGGTGTTTTACTTACAATCCAGAAATTAAGTGCCTATCTTAATACACACTGGAATAGCTACTATACACAGAGACTAAAGCAATCTCAAATCTCCAAACCAAAATTCAAAGCTATGATTTTATTGTTACTTTCAACATCCATGGAATTGTGTACATGAACGGGGTACCTGATGGTTAAACTGTGAATAAAAATTATTACCTTGAGATCTTAACTGCTTTCCGTAAACGAGAAGAAGAAAGTGACCTGAGCTGTGAAAACAAGGCACTGATTCTTCATTAAAACAATGCACTGGCCC
Organism: Callitettix versicolor; assembly: GCA_022606455.1. Classification (NCBI taxonomy): domain Eukaryota; kingdom Metazoa; phylum Arthropoda; class Insecta; order Hemiptera; family Cercopidae; genus Callitettix; species Callitettix versicolor. The sequence continues at coordinate 69,510,666 of CM040190.1, read as the reverse complement.
ACATTGCGTTGGTTGTTAAGACATTTTTGGCAAAGCTTGGGATCCCTGTATTGGGACACCAACTCTGCTCACCATACCTTGCTCTGTGTGACTTTTTTTTATTATCAAAAGTAAAATCAGCACTGATAGGAACAAGATTTAAGACAGTTGAAGCTATGAAATAAAAAGTGACAAAGACTCTGAACACACTTTATAAACACAAGTCACATGTTGTGACAGATGGAAAATTCACAAGAAAGGGTATAGGAATCATGAAGAAGAGTATACTAAAAGGGATAATATTAAAGTTGTGAAGAAAAAAAAAACAAAGCAGGTGACACCACTGATCCAGATATTTTTTAGCCACACCTCATAGTATATTGGGTTTTTTTCCTATGTCCCACATTTTATAATTTATGGACTTATTTGAACTTGTAATTTTTTTACCAGGAAGTATGTTTCTTTTTGACATAACCAAACAATGATAAATAATTATTGTGCTGTACGCACATCATGGAATGCCTTTAAAATGATGGCATGTCTGGCTGTGTCTGTACAATCCTGGCATTTTGCGATTATTCCTTTTCAGTTCTACTGGTGTATTTTCGAAATCATACCATTCTTTGATTTAGTGTGTGAATACATTTGAAAGAGAATGTGGTGAGTTACACAGAAAAGGTTTTTGCATCGGTCTACAAATTGTCCTAATAGTCATGAAATAAAGTTGTGATTAAGTGATAGAAGTGATCATTGCAGATGTAGTAAGAAAGACTGTATGTACACCTGAAGTAGGTTAGCGAAAAGAAACATGATTAAAAAATATTAAATTTCTATTTAATACTTAAATTGTTTTTAGTGAATACTTAACAAATTTTAGAGAATATCAAGGGTTTTTTGCCATCAGAATAACGAAATATTGTTTATTTTAGTAATCTTTAGTTTACAATTTTTTTTCTTTATTTCTTTAAAGTTTGTGTGTGTGTGTGTGTGTGTGTGTGTGTGTGTGTGTATAAATATTTTTCTACTACTTCACTGGCTTAATTGATTATTAATTATTAAATGGTTTTTGTTTATACTTCAAATTCAAATAAGTCCATAAAAAAAACATTATAAAATGTGAGGACACAGCACAGAAGACTCAGTTAACAAGACTTGCTAACCTAACTAACATTGTATGCATGGTAATAAAGTAAATTTGTCACTTTTTTGCTTTTATGGTGTTTTAAACATGTTAATATCTTTAAAATTCAGCCAGGTGACTTTGGAATTTTTTTATGTTTTCAGTACCGTAATACATACTTCACGTCACATCTATTCAATACTGTGGGATAAGGTGTTCTCCCTGTGTCAAAATGTTATTAGAAGGCAAAAATAATAATAGACCACAATATAGAAAAAATTGCTTGTTATTGCAAAATAGTAAACAATGTCCATTGAGTTATCTACTCATGATGTGTAACAAAACACATAAATATTGGTGTGTAAATATTGGTGGGACTTGTCTTGAAAAATCCAGGCTGTCTTATGAAACAGTGGTATTTTTCACTTATTGTGTGGGAAAGAATATAACACAAGAAAATATTGTGTAAAGGAAATCAGCTAATAGAATAACAGATTAGAAAAACAATCTTTAAGAATTATGTGCTAATCCTTTACTTGAAAACTAAATTTGCTTTAACTGAAAACTAAAAGGCAGGGAAAACAGTTGAAATTTATGAATCATGTTTGCATAAGGGGATAAGAGATACAACTAATGTTCTCATTAGAGTTACCTAACTGCAGAATTCACCTATAAATTTTTAATTCATTACAGAACAAATGAGTGAATTTTTTTTTAAATATAGTTTTAGGCAGTGTTATCTTTAAATTGATTAAGTTCTTCAATAATTTAAAATTTACAAATCAAGGCATAAATGTCTCTACTAAAAGACTTATTTTTTATAGGATGGAGATATTGCCTTTAAAGGCCCCAACAAAGTCAGATATTGTCCAAAAAACTGGAAAATTATGCAATGGGAAATTCTTTACAATAGATGATTTTCAAACTAGCACACCAAATTTAAAGTAAATGAAGTTGAACCTAGAATTTGCACTAGTTTGTACAGAACTGAACTAATTAAAAATTTCAATTAAGCTTGAAAACTCGTAAATTAAAATATTTAAATTTCTAAACATTATAAACACTATAAACATGTGATTTATCTTACCTTTAATAATGTTAAAATTTTCTGACTAAGATCATAGTCGAAATTAGAATATTTCGAATCTGACATATCATAGATAAACACAAGACCGCTACGTTGGGTGTCTATGCTTTCTAGAGCTACATCCAGTTGATACACTACGCCCTGTAATTATAAGATATTATTAATCAAATTATTTTTCTTACAAATTATATGTTGAACATTTTCATTAATCAATAACCATTGGAAATATGAAATTAATTACAGCTTTTTCAATGTCAGAAATGTAACTGCAGCAGCTTATATTGTTATTCTTAGAATAAGTTGGTTATTCATTTCTTCCCTGAACAATTCAGTCACCAGATGTCAGACAATTATAAAAATTTATTGCTGTAAATCAAATTTTTTAAAGTCAGCTGACAGCTGATGAAATACTTAGTGTAACTGTTTTTCTATAGAGCTTATGAAGGATCCAATCTTTTATCCCACAGCTGATGCTATTGCATTTTGTTTTGTTGTGGTGACGTAGTAGTAATAATTCTACTAGGTGTGTGTGTGTGTGTGTGCGCACACACACACACACACACACACACACACACACACACAAATTTCAATAACAATGTTTTATTGTAGCGGTCAGGATTGGTGATCATTTTAAGGTCCAAAGTCTTACTTAATGGTTGCGCCAATAATTAATTTTCCAATTAAAATTCATTTACAAGGCAATTACCCCATTAAAAATTAAAACACTGGTCATATTGACAATTTTTTACTTTGCAAAATACATTTTTCAGTTATATTAAACAGAAACAAAGATTATAAAACGTTTTTCTTTAAATTATTGTTTAAAAACAGATAACTGACTCTGATAATAAAAGAATTACTTCATGTAGTTTTGATGTTTGGACACATTCAACTCACTTGTAAAGTAGTCTGATGTGACGACGTGTTTGGAGAATGTACCCGCGCTGTGAACACTGCTATTGCCGCTCCACTTGCATCTCTTGTTGGCTGAAAACAATAAAATATGTATAATAAATGTCTACCTAAAAGAGGGATGTTAAAAAATACTGCAAAAAACATAATAGTAGATAAAAATGACGGGAAAATTCCTAGTTTTGGACACTGAATAACTTACAATTAAACCTCAACATAGTTGTAATAGTAGTTATTTCTTGTGAAAAAAAGAAAAATAGGAATGCAAAAATTATGTGAAGATATAGTGTTATAAATTAAAGTGTAGTCAAAAAAAATTTTAAAATCATATATTTTAACAAATTTTTACTGGCAAATTGGTTATTGCAGTAAGACTATATGTATACACAAAGTGTTTGATTAGTAAAAGTAGTAAAATAGATTCTGGGATCATTAAGTACTACTAGATCTGGGTGTACAGAAAGAACAAAACCTGTTATTTTTTTTACAATAGCAGCAATTTTAAAAATCATATAAAAATTATTACTTTTTAATGTTTTACTTTTTTGTGAATCTGCTGTCACTGTTGAAGTGAGCATTAGTACCTGCATAATTCTTTCTAAATAAATTAAGAATATGAAAATGATCATGAAAGTAATCAGGCTTTATTTTCATACTTTTCAAAATTCTCTTGTATCAGTTGTTTAGGGAAATAATATTGCCAAAAAGATTACAAAGGCAGCAGCATAAAACAACACTGAGACCTATGTACTCCTTATTTCTGAACATGTAGAAGTACTGATGGAGGATGGGATTGACAAGGGAAACTTAAATGAAAAGAAGACATCCTGAAAACCATTCTGAGGGATCACAAAAGAAGGTTACTATCATTAGAGGGCATCAGGATAACCTGAACTGGATGTATGGGAAAAGAAGTAAGCCTTGTACCAACAAATAATGTACAGTATTTTCATTGTGGAAAAATAAGAATTCTTCCTAGATAATTTAAAAGCAACTACATAACCATTCTACTTACCAATATTGTAAACTTCCCAGTATCTAGTTCACTTTTTAATGGTTCTTTTGTGGGATCAAAGTTTACAAGTCCTTCTCTATGTCTTGTAGCTTCGTGTTGCTCGTACAAAGCAAGCGCTCGGCTTACATCAAACTTGCGAGCAGCAAGGAACTTGATAGCAGTGCCCCAGGACACTGGACCCGCGCAACGTCTTCGTCGTAACCTGTTCACTTTTTCTATGAAAAGTTTGGTGGCCTGAAATAAAAAATGTTATGTTAGCTGTACATATTCATCTACTTAAAATGTTAGATGAATGTTGCAACAACACTGCACTGACTTTTACGCAAACATCCACTTCTATACTTAAAAAAATTACCATACAACCTACTGGGTTAATGAGTTTTCACTTTTTTTACTCACTTGCCTTTATACTGAGGTGATTGCAGTAATTTAATAACTTATATTTGTTTTCAGTTTTTAGTTAACTGTACACAAGTTTAGTGTTTTTTCGCTTCACATTGTCAGTTTCTTCAAGACTAAACACAGATGATTTAAAATCTTCCGTGTGGATTATTTTAAAGTGCTATGCCTGAAAATGTATTTACACAGCACTGTGGTTTACAATTGACAAAGAACAGAAAATAGGACACAAACCATTAAATTATGGAATTAGTTTTGGTAATATTTTAATCCTATAATTATGATTCATAATTCAAGACAGGGTAGCAAATTTAAAATAAAAGAAATTTTTGGTTTGAGAGTAATTGTGCAAAGAAAACAAACTGCCATGGTGACCAGGGTTTACTTTGCTTAAATCTTGTGAAATCAAGGTGAATTATGATGGTAGTTTCAAAAACGGATTTTTTTCTAATACGTCTGCATAAATCTTTTGTTTGCTTAACTAAGAAACAAATTTTAAAAAATTAAGATTTTTTTAAATTTTATGATTTTTTGACTAAAAAATAACTAAAAAAAATTGTAAAAAGTTAAAAGTTATAGAGATACAGACAAACTTCATCTACATAAAAATCGGTCAATTCGTTTAGTCTTAAGATATGTGCACAAACATGACAAGACATTCAATTAAAACCCATTTTTTTAAAAAAAGAAACTTAAAAAGTATAACATTTTTGAAACCGGATTTTTCACTATTATTATTTTCTACACTTTTTATATTTGAGAAAGTAAAAATAATATGAGTTCTGGCACTGCTGTTTCATAATTTTCCAAATTACAGTTTAAGTGATAAACCATTTGCAATTTGCTTAAGAAATTTTGAAGACCTAGTAGGTGCAAACTTTAAAATTAGGCAATTAAGAACATTACGCAGTCTATGTAAAATAATGAATCACATTCAGTACACAATCTCATTCACTCAATTACTCGCATTAAATTTATCAAGTTACAATAATTAATATTGGGATAACTGGATTAGTCAGTAAGTGTCATACATTAAAAGTTCAGTGTCTCCTAATATCTTATGTAAATCTCAGCAGGCATACTTGACTAAAAGAATGCGTGTAAAGAGGTCATATGTATTGTACTTCTGTATAAGCTCAGTTGCGGGGAAGGGGACCGGAAATCCGGTCTCACCGCTGTGACGTCACGCCTCCTTGGCTCGCCACTTGCAGTGACACTTAGGCCTCTGCTCCAACAAGCGTACCGTTTTGAAAATTTCGATATGCACCTCCTGTAAGCGCGAAATAAGGACTCGTTAAAAACAATATTCGCGGTCGCATCACGTGACCCAACACGAACGTATTGTTGGTATTAAGGTTAAATGGTATCATTTAACCTTAAATGATATGATATAAATTAAAAACCAATGTAAATATAGTGCAATCTTATATTTACATATTTTGCAATAAGAAATATGAAAATGAATCCTGATTAACATAAAATGCTTGAACTTTTTTACACTTTATGAAAATTTAAACTTATTATAGGCTACTAATAGTCATAATTAACCTTAAAATCTGCATGAATTTCAAGTACAACCGAAAATATGACAGTAAATCCAGTTTGGGTTCAAAAGCGTTTTTATCTTTAACACCATTGGTATTTTATAAACTATTTAATTGACGAAAAACTCTAAATGGACCTTCCTTACTTTTTAATGGGATTTAATAATCTGTAAACGAGACCTAAAGAAATTGCCAACATATCCAAATATTTAAATACCCAACTTTAAATACGAATCCCGATTTTTTAAAGTAAGTCTATTTTCGAATTCTACATAAAACTCTGTGACTTTTTTAATCTGTTACTTTTTTTTATAAACCCATCCGTGGAGGAGTTGTAGGCGATCACATTTTCAAAAATTGGACGTGTGTATTTTTGTGATTTTTATTGGTCAATTCAAGTCTAAAATCAGTATTAAGATTACTGAAAAGCAGGACTACAATTTAAATACTTTGTTAATTAATTAATACTGCACGCTTTATTATTAGCGAATTCCCCTGGAAAAGTTAGCTATTTTTTTAGGGATCGCGCGCGCGCAGCACGTGTGTTTTAGCACGCTCACGTACACAATTTTGATCCGATTTGATTCAAACTTGGCACAAAAATCGATTTTTATAATAGCTTGTAATAAAATTCACCAAAAATTTCAAAGTGACGTTTATTTCAAATCTTTAAATAATCGTAACTGTTTTCTTATTGTTTTTTTCAAAATCTGATTTCACCATCGTAATCAGTGTCAAAAATTACACATAGTAGCGTGATGAATTTTCAACATCCGTTGAAATACAGAAATTTAATCTGACGGCAGTCAGGGTTCATTTTTTGTATTTTCAGTGTAATTTAAAACTTTAAAACGCCAGTACTTGAAAACTTTTAAAGCTGATTACGATGATAAAATTAGAATTTCTGGGGGAAAAAATTAAAAAATAACTTTTGGAAATTCGCTTCTATCACGTCAACAGAAAACATTTTCAACTTTCTATGACACGGGAACAGGGCGAATAATTTATGGCACACTCTGTAGGCTACAGTGTTTGACTAGACATGTGGGCAATGTGCGTGGTCTTTGTGGCTTCGGCCATAGCTGAATACCTTAAGGATTTGAGAATTTACATGAAATTTAGCATGTATAATAGGTGTAGTTAGCCCATATCTCGAAATCACTTCTTTCAATTTCAAAAATATTCCTTTTCATAATCTTTTCTGCCAAAATCGCTTAAACAAATTTAATTAAAAATGTAGGTCAAGCCCTAACCTGCGCCCAAACAAAAAACAAGTAATTAGTATTCACTGTTAGTTTCTGCAATGTTATTGCTAAATTGAAATAATACACAAATGATATTAAACAATTTTGTGCTATTACGAGTCGAGTAGACAGTATAATGGCGTTAATTGTAATTTAAAATATTGATCATTGATTTATTTACTTAATTTTAAACAAATAGATATTAAATGTAAAAAAAAGTTTAGTCAATAGCGGTTTTTTTGAACTCACATCACTTAGTTCATTAGCAGAATTCTTAACATTATGTCAGGAAATCACATACAAAAAAATCAGCTCACTGGTAGACTTATATTTACTTTAATAAAAGTATTATTAATTTGTACAGAACAATCTGCTCACTGGTAGACTTATATTTACTTCAAGAGTAGACAACCAATAATTGCATAGAACAATCTGCTCACTGGTAAACTTATATTTACTTTAACAGTATTAATAATTTGCACTGAATCAATCAAGTCCCTTGTGGACTTATATTTATTTCAAGAATACTAATAATCTGCATATAAACAATCTGCTCACTGGTAGACTTATATTTACTTCAAGAGTACCAATAAATTGTTTATGCCAAGCGTGACGCTTTTTTATATGTTATTCGTATATCGAGTTTTCATTATTTCCTTCATACAAAAAAAAAATGCTCGGCCCTCCTAAAGAATATTCACTTTCAAAATCGGCTTAGTCAAATTTTGACTAATAATTAAATTATGATAGACGTTAACAGTAACAATTTTGTAATTAGAGTATATAAGAATTTGGAAATAAACAGAAAAACATTGACCGCCTTCTGTTAAGGTCTGCTCCCGATTCAGTCTTGAACCGTGAATATCTTCTATGAATTGAGCCTATTTTTGTCAGCAGTTACCGAATCGAATTTTTGGAAGACGCACATTTTTTCTTTTTAAACTCCCCCCACTAAAACACTTCAATTTAACGAAAGTGAGAAAGTTCGTGACGTTATGCAATATTTATTTTATTTCGGATGAAAATCTTTACTTTCTGACAGACCCGTTACGCCTTATTAAAACTACTACTACTGTAGTAAGCTTAGTGATACACACTAAACCAAACTGCATTCTAGACTAAATTTACTTACATATAAAATATCCATAAATATAACCGAATTTGTCCTGAGCAACAACACCCAAGCGGCCACGGCGGACATACCACAATGACTGTCAAGGCCGGAAGTGAGAAATGACAGAAGAAGGGGTCGCACGCTCCGCACGTACAAGTAGGTGCCTCCTATGAATTGAAAGCGCACATGGTTCGTCCGCCCAAAGGGCAAGAACTTCTACAAACTTAGGAATGACTTACCAACGAAACTTTCAACTTACGAAACGGGATTTCGGAAATTTTCCACCCTAATTTACGAAAACGTGCAACTAACGAAACGACACGAAAAAACACCCCGAAAAGTGTTTACGAGTAGGGCAGCCGCACATTTTGATGACATTTGCCTAACGCATTTCAGAAGCATTCTTAGAGGTCGACAAAAGCCGCGTTGTTGGACCGTCATTTCAACAAACGTACGTCAGAAGAAACTGGGGAAGGTGAAAGTGAACCCAAAAAGGCAAAAGAAAATGATGATAATTAAAAATTAAGTTAAAAAAGTGTTAAATTCTTTTCAATTCTTAGTGTTACACTATGCACGTACGATCGTGCACACACACTCTCTCTCTCTCTCTCTCTCCTAATATTGAAAAAGCAACATATTTGTCGAAAACCCTATCCAATTGTTCAAATTCTGCTCAGAGAGTTGCGAAATGTGGCCTTAAACTCACAGCTCTGAACTGCAGTGCTTTTACAATTTGTAATATGAAATAATTATTACTGTTTATTCAGATCTTGCTATCATTTGTGTATATACATAACACACGACAACAATACAATATACAAACAATACTCGACGTTTCGAGAGTATGGGTCAACTTCTTCTTCTCAAACGCCTTCCTTAAAACCTGAAATGCAACTACAACATAAGCCTAGATGCCCAGGCCTATATTGCAATACTTAATAACTAAGAATATATGCTCACACACTCTCTGTGAATGGTTAAAACAGAAATAAAACTATGGTTTTCATGTAATCTGAAAACCACAGGGCTCAAAGAAAGCGAACGAAAACATAGCTGGTAAATACCGTATTAGAACAAAGGTGTGTAGAAGACAACAGTAAACAACTGACTGTTGTCCGTTCATGCTAACACCGGTTTGAGGATCACTCTCTGAAGTGTTCCTCGACTGCAGGCTACGAAACTGAAGGCCCATTTATAAGATGCCAGTTTACAGCCAACTGGCACCATGTAAAATAACTGAAGTCCCCAGTCTTTGGAAACATTCAACCACACTGACTACGTTTACCAGATTCTGATACAAATAAAATGGCTATTCGTTTGAGTGAGGAAAAATATTTTTGACATTTGTACAGTTGTACCGCGACCACGAAAACTTATGGAACATGTATAGTAAAGGTTACCGCAATCGGGAGGCTAGGAATGCCTCGACGCAAGCCATAGTTGATAAACGTGCCAAATTTTACAGTGAAGGACGTGCCAAAAAAAAGCTTTAAGATGTACATATTATTTAGAGTTATTTAAATTTGAGAAATGTAAAGCAAGAAGTGCATTAACAGATTTTATGTATAAACCATCAGTGCCATGGTTCAGTGATATGGTCCGCATAATAAAGAGAGCTGGCGTTCCTGTTTTTCAACTGGCATGCTAGCCACTGGCAACGTATAAATGGGCCTTGAGAGAGGACGGCAGGTGTCAATAATCTGAACAGGTAGGGTCCCTCCACACGGTGTTGGCATGAACAGACAACAGTCGGTTGTTTACAATTTTTTTGTATACAACCTTCTTATAATACGATATTTTTGTCATCTAATGTATAGCGTTTCCGTTACGTTTTCTTGGTGACTTCTGTTTGTCAATAACATACAAGTCCTACTTTTATTTATGTTTTGATCCTGTTTGTTCTTAATTTTAAAGTACTGGTACATACAGTTTTTTTTAATATAGGCCTAGACATCTAAGCATATGTTATAGTTGTTGCATGTTTAGGTTTTACGTTAAGCCTTCTATAACTCGTAAAAAACCCATATCAAAAATTGTATCTATTCTATAGATTCATTCGAACTTACGCTCGCGGCACCCATGGACAATGTCAAGAGGCGCGCACCTAGGCGGCGTAGACCTACAGTTTGGCAATTAATTGTAATTACGTAAAAAAATTTTTTGCTTAGACCCTACACTTTCATACATTAAATTAAATTCTTTTACGTTTCAATTAAAGACTTAAAGACTACCAATCACAACACAAGTAAGCCTAATGTTAATTCTTTTTAAAAAATCCGAAAAACTATTGACAAAAAAACAGAAAAATCGGAATAATTAACTGAATTCGGTTCATAGCATGAATTTATTTCAAAAAATCAATGCACCAAACTTAAAACAAAATATAATTTATAAAGAACATAAATAAACTACCTAGAACAAGAACAAGAACAAGAACAAACCCGGATCGCCGTCGGTTTACTCTTGAAACGCATATTTTTTTCAGATTTGGAAAAATGATTGGAATTTGACGAATATGACTAAAATTCTGGTAAACTAATTCTAGTAAACCAATATATTTCTTAAAAAATAAATTTCGAAATTTTGATTCTAGTTTTTTTTTGCAATTGCTCCTCGAACCGGATGTTCGGTGTGTATCACGTTTTTGTAATTAAGTAATTGGCTCAGTTTTTGCGGTTATTTGATGATGATTTCCATGGTGAACCTATTTCATTTTCAGATGACAGAGTATTTTTTTTTATTTTACAGCAAACGAGATTTGTTTTTTTTTCGATTTACTTTCAATCCGTGAATTTCTTTTATTTCAAATTTTGCTTAAATATAATCCTCAAGTACCTAACAAACGTATAGGTCAGTTGTCTAACAAATTCGAATCGAGAACTACCACGTGGACTAACCAATTTTTCAGAAATGTGTATTTTCTCATGTAGACAGTTTCTGATCCGGCTATTTTAATGAGATCCAAACGTTTATTTGGACACCTAAGATTATTTTTAACCAAAATTCCACTAAGCAGACATTATAATAATAAACGCACTTTTTTAAGTATAGAACCTGCAAGCGGATATATCTATATAACATTTTCAAAATCGATTTGTTTTACTATCACCATACTTTCTGTATAGCGAGATAATAAAACAGCAATGTTTGCTTAATTAATTTTTTAAGCGAAGCTTCTAATATTAACTTTGGCAAGAGGAGTGAATAGAAAATGTCTACCAAACGGAAGAATGTAACGAAAATATGGAACGACCGAGTAAACGAATTTTGTCTCTCTATTTCTCTTTTTATTCCTCTTTTTCGATAACAGTACACGCGTATTATATGAAAACGTTGTGTTGCTTTGACTTCGGTATGTTTTCTTAGTTGAAGAACAGGTGCACATTGTAACCGTTTATAATACATTCGAAATTAATATACACGTTTATAACAATTGTTATGTTAATATTGCTGGTTTTTTAAGAACATAACCTGAAACTTATTATAGCCTCTCAATTTTTCGTTAAGAATAATATAAAACAACTGATGTACTATAACTACAGTAAATAATATCTAAGCTAGGTTCACGTATTTATTTATTTAAACAAGCTCTTTATTATATACAGCATCAAACTTTTATTATAATACAATATCACTAACAAAAGCTTCGCTTCTGTCAGTAACTCCCCGAGTTCCGCTTGTGTACTTTTTATTAAACTTTTAACACGTATCAAGTTTTAGATGGCTGTGATGTTGGATTTTGCGTGATGCGGGTGCTCAAATTTATATTCATATAATAGCATATTTTGCGCGTAGCAAGTCTCATATTAAATTAACTAGCATTACCCGTCGTGGCTTCACCCACAAAACATAAACTGTTTCAGTAATGTAATAATTTAGAAACATAAAAAATATATTAATAAAAGCGTGATTATCTAAACTCGTGATTATTTTATAGTGAAAATGAAAAAATATTATAACATGAATGTTTTGTTTTATTCAAACGTGTTCCATTCGAATTTAAGAAAATCTGATAAAAAATATTTTTCTCCAATACAAACATTTATACCTCTTTTATGTTTTTGTCCTTTTAGGGAATGAATTCGAGGGGGGGGCTGAATTACGAGTATCATAATTTGTGTTTTAGAATATTTTATTCACTTTTAAGAAAAGCCGATAAAAAATATTTTCTCCAATGAAAACACTCTTTTTCTCCAATTATACCTCTTTTTTACATTTTAAAACTTTTAGGAAATGAATTTGGAAAAATATTGAAATATGTGTTCCATTATTCTGAAAGCATATTTCTAGAATATATGAACCAAAACAAATATTTTTTCAATGCAAAATTGTAAACCCCTTTTTTAAATTTTCTACCCCCATTCAATCTCTTTAGGAGATGAGTTTTGGGAAATGGTGAAAAATATATTTCATTACTTATATCTAACAGTGACTACGTTACGTTTTTAAGAAGGTCACACGAAAAATATATTTTTCCAAAATAAATTGTTGTACCTCATTTTTACCTCTTTAGGGGTTGAATATTGGAAAATCGTTTTTCAGTTCACCCCTACATGTGGTGGTAACCCTGAATATTTCAAATCTTTAGCTATTATAGTCTCGGCTATACGCTGATTATTAAAGTTTGACTGGGTAAGTAGTTTAATGACGTTAAAATCAAATTTTTACAAAATCCTTTCTTTGTGCACCTTGACATTGTTGTAAGAAGATACCTTGAAAATATCACGTCTATAGCTATAATAGTATTGGCTGTACGATGATTATTAAATTTGGACTGGGTAAGTAGTTCAATGGCGTCAAAATCAAATTTTTGCAAAATCCTTTCTTTGTGCACCTTGGCATTGTTGTAAGAAGATACGCTGAAAATTTGAAGTCTCTAGCTATAATAGTATTGGCTGTACGTTGATTATTAAATTTGGACTGGGTAAGTAGTTTAATGGCGTTAAAATCAATTTTTTGCAAAATCCTTTCATAGTGCTTACATGGTTACGCCTATATGGTAACATAAATGTATCCTGAAAATTTCAAGTTGCTAGCTAAAATAGTTTTGGCTCTGCGTTGATTATCAATCAGTCAGTCAGTCAGGACTTATTCTTTTATATATATTAAGATTATAATTAAAATTTTCTATGTTTCCGTCCGGGATCGAACTGGGGGACTTGGAAGAAAACTTCCAATATAAAAATTAAAAGATCAGTTGTATATATGTAATAATCAGCTGATTTCATAGAACGCTGGTAGATTATAAGTTTTAGGTTATGTCGTTTCTCGAAAAAATTATCGTAATTGAAATAAAATGGAAAAGAAAACATGATACATGAATTTTATTTTTGGCTCAATAACACAAATCTGAATAATTATTTTTTTTAAGCTGAATATCTCTAACAGATTTTGATTAAATTTTGTCCGGATATTAACATATTTATAGGTAAGACTAATATTATTACGCTGTACAGTTAATTACAAGTACGACTCCAATAGACAAATATATCAAGCAGGTCAAAATGTTACTTCTCAGAATCAAGAACAGATGATGCCATCGGCTTTCCACGAACCAGAGGCTGGCTCGCAAGTGGGCGTAAAGGCGGATTAACAGTCACAGCGCACGAGTACACCATTTAAGAATAAATCTTATTACACCTTTATTTTGCTAGAGACAAATCAACTTTCATTACTTTTAATACGTTGAAACCACGCACTTAAGTCCTCATAAATGTTTGCACGTTATGTGTATAAACTTGTACAGGTTAAGCATTGCGTGTGCTACTTGATTTAGAAATCACTCGCCAAATAAATCGTTTCTAATTTATTTGGTACTCGCAATACCAAATCTTTTGACCATAACTGGATTTTAAGATGTTGAATTTCCAAAAACCATTAATATGAATCTTGTTCACTTAGTACGGTTCGTAAATATCCAGTACTTGGTGAACACAAGCTTTTCAAATAAGATTGTTTGATACATATTCATATGACCCATTTCTATGATTCTATAGATTTTCTAATTAAAACCAATTTCTCCAAAAATAAGACCCTTCTCAAGATCGTTTTTTTAACCCTAAAATGTTGTGCTTCAAAATCATGCCGTAACTGTTGGGAGTTTTCCAAATATTGTTTTCCTTAACGTCCACATTTTATGTCAGTTAGGCCAATGCATGCAGAATCTATTCATTGGTTAGCTAAATAGGACGAAGGATTTAATTGTAAGCAACGCGATTAATTGTGGCTCGGACTAAGAACTTTGAGGTACGCTTCCCAGTAAAAAGAACATTATATAGGCCTGTATATAGTTTTTTATTTCAATGCACAATATATACTCTGACAGTCAATATTCCTATAATATTAAATAAATAAATAAATCTTTAATAAAACGAATTTAAATTTGAGAAAGTTAATATAGGAGTATTATATTACCCGTATCTATTTTTTTATTGTATTATTTTAAAGGTAAACATAAACAGTAGTTAAGCATCAGCTGATTGAATAGGATTCACTGGTTTATCATTATAAACATAAACAATAGTTAAGTATCAGCTGACTGAACATGGTTTTATCATTATCATTACATTTTTAGATAAATAGCCTATTCATAAATGTTCGTGTTAAGCATGTTTTTCTAATTAAATCAAATTTACCTAAATGTGAAACCTACCTTGATTCATTTTTTGGTCCTGAAAATCGTATATTCCAACATTATATTAAAATCGTTAAAACCGTTTTTGAGGAAAAAAGGATGTACATACATACAAAGATGTATATTATAGATCTTTAATATTATTAGATTTTTATACCATTAATTAACGTTTAATTTTTGTTTCTTCGGTGAACTTGTTTACAGTTGAAACACTAACTCTAACAGCTTTGTATTATGAGTACAAATTTAATTTTTAAATGAGTAAATTTTTTAAATGAGTATTTAATTTTTGTAAGTTCAGTAAAATATTTTTGTATGTACATTTTCTAAAAGCCACACAAAAATTGTAATCATATTACAGGTAGATTGGACTGAAGGTGTAATTTTTCATATTACTATGCTTTTCTGTTTTATTTTCAATAATCATCAATTATTATTACTAGAAAGGATGGTTATTTTTCCCAAAGTAATTTTTAGTTATCATATATTAATAAATTCAATATCATTAAAGTATAAATACTTAAAAAAATACATGGTGTTTTTTCACCATTACACTAACTTGGTTTATTATATATATATATATATATATATATATATATATATATATATATATATATATATATATTTAAAAAAACCATTTACCCAATGGTTCAAAAAAATGTTAAGTAAAAAAACCCCCTGATTGCAATTACTGTTAATTTCTTTTAATGATTCACTCAGGTATGAATTTTCAATGACTGTATAACCAAATTCTAATGAACCAGTTGTGATATTGTACCTACTTAATTAGCTTTTAATTATACGTTCCCTAACTGGATACCTTGAAACTGATTTTACAATTTCTGTTCATTTTTAAGGGTTTTAAAATTGTTTGAAAACAAAAAATTGCAAAATGAATAACTGGTCTTGAGATAAAGACAAACTACAACTTTCTGCCAACTTTTATCGAAATCGGTCTTCAGCGATGTGCCCATAGACACATGGATATCCAAGGAGGCCTAAAAATGAGGGTTTCTTGCTTTGTTGTTGTTTCACTCATTTGAAAACAAACATATCCAGTAAAATCTGAAGATTATTATTTTTAAAATCAATATTCTTTCTACATAGTTCGTATAGCGAGTGAGGAAGTAAAAATATGTTATTTTTAAAACCACTTTAGGCTACTTTTTGCACATTTTACATAATGTACTTAGATTAGCTGTTTTTAACTTTAATGGTTTGGAGTCATACTAAATTATTCCCAAAGTTGTGTGCTTTCGTTGTGCACCTACAAAATAATAAACAAACAGACATGTTTAAGTAAACCCTTAAAAAACAGTTTGACTTCACAAAAAATACAAATTTTAAGTGATTCCAAATAATTTTCATATTTCAAAGTAATAAAAATAAAACCTTCCTTAATATATTAAAGTTATTTCCTCACTGTTTTAGCAACTGAAAGTAGTGCACAAATGAAAAGTATATTTCAACAACCTCACAGAATATGGCTGTGGTACTACCTTTGATTTTCCTCATCGGTTGTCCTCAGTAAAAATTCTGATTGAGAAAAACTGAAAGTGTGCACTAAATAGCATTTAGGGCTGAAATGTCATGCTTTTATGTAAAAAAAAAAAAATAATTTTCAGGAATACTGAAACTACTAGTGTTTAAAAAAATATAAGATTTTACCTCATATCTAGAACACTCACTATAAAAAAAAAAATTAAAGAATTAAAAACAAAAAAAATTTATCTTAATTTACATTCTCTATAATTACAATCAATCCGGCCATTATTATTTCATGTTTGGTTTTCACATCGTAAGAATATTTCAGAAAGAGGTCCAACATCATAAACTTTCAATGCCAACATGACGCTACAAGAAGAGAACATCAAAACACACAACAGTTTTAAAGACGATAAGCATATTGTTAGCAACAGGAGAATTATACTGGCCAAAGAAGCAACGTAAACCCAATTGTCAAAGCGATAACAAGCAGGGATTTTTGTTAATAATTTCTGTATCACATTAGGCAAAGAACACTGGTCCTACAAAACAAATTAAAAAGAAACAATTACTAATAAATATTTAAAGTGAAAGAACAACCTACCAATACATATTATTGCCAATAAACAGTATGTTTGCTCTTATACTATTAATCAAGTAAAAGTGAGTAGGTCCTATGCCAAAGCATTTATTTTAACATTACCAAACCAATGACAATTAAACTGGGAAAATATTGTCACTACATAATAAAAAGATATACTAACTGATTTCAGATTTACAACTTTTTATATATTATAATATTAGAAAATAAATGGTACCCACAAATTTGTACAACTTTCTTACATTTAATTTATTTATTTAAAAGGCGCGTTTAATACAAAATAAAAACATTAAAAATTCACCCAAACAAAACATATGATATTGCCACATCTTCAAAAATGTTGTTCAAATTTTATGTGTACACACACACACACACACACACACACACACACACACACACACACACACACACACACACACACACACACACACACACACACACACACACACACACACACACACACACACACACACACACACACACACACACACACACAACAGAAGACAGCAATGAGAAAACCAAAAGCCTTGTTTTGACACATAAAGTTTCCAATACTACATATCCAAAGTCTACAATACTGAAGCATGAAAATGTAGTTGACAAAATTATCAACAGGCCTAAATGTTTATTCAAAACACAAAATGTTAATTTTTTTTGCATGTGGTTTAAAAATAAGACAAAAATTGTGTAGGGTAAAGCAATACATTCTAGGATTATCACACAAAAAGTTAAATAATCGTGATATATATCTCACAGATGTGATGGAAACGAAATTCAAAAATATAAACATCAAGAAAATAAACATTTTGGACTGTGTTCTTTAACAGTTTAAGGACATATTGGAAACAGAATTAAATGAAACGAAGATCAAAGGAAAGATGAAAACTAAGCTTACTGTAAAGAAAAACATCATAGATAATGAAGAAGCTTATCAAAAAATATGCAGAAAAAGCTCAAGAAATAAATGCATAAATTTAGTCAAAAATGTATAAAATTCTGTGAACTTCAGTGAAGTAGGTTCAACTCCTTTACATTTAAAAGAATAAAATGATTAGAAACTAATGGCGAGCAAGTGGAATGAGATACACAGCTTTAACGCCAGCAATGATTTGATAAAACAATGACAATGATCCATAATTTTGTGATAGTTAAAGGTAAAAATCTGTCAAGTATAACCTACCTAGAACCAATACTACTACCAAATAGGTCCATGCAGAAGTCTGCAACCCCAGTGAGTTTTTAGGTTTAATAACTTATATAAATAATGTAAATTCCTACCTGATGTTGTAACCTAATGTAAAATCTATATGATCGCATGAACAACAAATTGCATTTGACAATCTTAAACATAAATTTTTAATGACAAAAATCAATTTTGCAAATCTTAATCCATAGGAATCGCAGTTTTTTTTTGAGATTCCTCTAGAAATTGCATAAAGTAAGAATAAATTACAGTACCTGTAAAAGTGAGACCTTTTTGGAATAAAAGATGAAATTATTAATGTATTTGCAAAACATTTATTATTGACATTAGTGCAATTAATTGTAACAGGTCTACTAACCAAGTAAATGGAATAGCTTATTAACTCAAAACAAGTGAGCGATTTATTGTGAACATTAATTTAATCAAACTGTACAAATGATATTTAAAAGTGAGACTTCAAATATCAAGCCCATCCTGGCAAAAAAAAAAGGTTTTTCCCATGAATATGAATGTATTTAAAATCTAAGTAACATATGCAAAATTGATTTTGAAAAACCAGGTATCTTGAACCTCTATCATTTCCAATTTTCTTGATTTCTTTATTGAAGCTTCAAAAAAATTTTTTTTAAGGATTTATATGCCTAATAATTAATATTTTGTATTCCATAGTTTTGGACTTGCAAAAAAATAAGCGCAGTTTGCCAACCATTCAATTTGAACCTGAGATACCAAATTCAAACGTAAACTGAATCTAGGCAAGTTAGTTGTTAAAGAAATTAAATTTCAAGTTCAAAAACTTACACTATAAACTATTTCCCACAGATTTAATGATAGAATCTAATGACAAACGTTCCTGATTACAAAGCGGACCGATTCCGTAACAATAAAGTGCCAAAACTATCACGAGAAATGTAAACACCAACAAAAGCAAGAACTGAAACGATGTTATGGACAGGAATAAAATGCCAGCCAATAGCGTTGTTATTATACCAACAACATGAACTTTGTCAAGATTATGTTCTGTTGGGTTATTTAAAACTTGCTGTAATCTTTGAGAGATCTATAACAGAAGAAAATTAATTTTTATTAGAACTTAATAAAAAAATTTATTATTTACTGATTCAAAATTTTAAGGTTCACTACAATTATACTGAACTGATGTTTTTGAAAACTAAAAACCTCCTAAACTAGGCTTATTAATTTGTTCAAATTGTGAAAAATTTACAGAATACATTATGACCTACATGGTAAAGTATTAAACAAATTTTGTTAAATACACAGGTTTTTAAAGTGGGTGTTTAAATGTTGAATTAAACTGAAATGTTGAGCTTCAGTAGCTATAAACAACTTTCCTAAAAAATGTTTCCTATAAAAAACAAGGTTTCCTAAAAAATGTTATCATGAAGCATGTAAATGTAATGTAATCATGTAGCCCAGATGAAATTAGTGAGTGACACAAAAAAATGTTTCCAAATTTTTTTCAAAAACTTTTACTAAAATTATGTATCTTTCTGGCAATGTATATTTCTTGATGTAATGTCTCTTCATGCCAATTTGTCAAATGAAAATGAGGGATGAACAGCTCCCATACATGAAAATGTATGGAAAGAGCTAAATATAATTCATTACTGAAATTAAAACAGAGAGTTCACACTTTAGATCTATGTCGTAGCTAATTACCAACAGCTATTACATATAAAAGCAATGCCACTCCCCAAATGGCATCAGAACAGGGATAATGACCACCACCCCAACACAAACCCCTCCATACCAAATCCCCCTTTTTTAATACTAATACAAACACAGGGACTTTGTTAGTATTACAAGAAACTGTATGAATTACATGTACAAATATATAGCCTACATATTATTTTCATAACAAATATTATTTTCATTTAAAGTCTGGACAACTAAAACATTTATGGAAGCTGCTACTGTCACAGGTATTTAAAGTCATTCCCAATGAGGAAACATCTGTTCAGCTGACTGTAACAAAGTCACAACAGCTGTTTTTCTACTAATATCCTAACCCAACACCTTAAACTCACTGGTTACTCTATATAGCTCTACAAAAGAATCTTTTCTAAGACATATGCTTTTGTAAATGTGAACAATTAATTTGAAATATTATTAAAGTTAAGTAAATTATTCTCAAAAGAGTTCTATTAATTAAAAAAATATTTCTTTTTGTAAGAATAACAAACAAATTGATTTTAAAATATAAAGTCAGACCTACTTTACATTTCTTCAGTTTATAATGCAAAGTATATAAAACCAGTTAGCACTCGTTATTGTAACCTGAACACAACCACACAAAATATATGCCTAGACTAATGAATTTACATTACTGAGTTTAAAAAGATTTGCTTGAAAAAACAAATAAAACATGCATGCACGCACGTGCGCGCACGATGGACCATGCATGTTGCATGTAATGGGTAGATGCATGTTACATATCCCCTTATGTTTTTGTAGGACTATGCCATATAAAAATATACTAAACAGGTATTTTTTAACTTGTAATTAACTATTATCGAATATATGAGCACAGCATTCCTATACGAAAAAAGTCTCTTAATATTAACATATAAAGGTTTTTAGATAATGATATTTTTCCATTATCAATTATAATTTTCACAGTTCAGGTACAGTGATGATTGATGTTATAAAAATGATCTTGTCATTTGCTAATTTGAAGGTGTTATATATGATTGCATTAAGAAAAGTGATACTCTGGAATTTATATCATCAATTCCATTGTTGATCTCGATCAACAAGTTTAAAATAAACTCTAAAAATAAATCCCACCAGCTCCTAAATGGAAATTTTTACCATTTAAACACTCTATTGCACAAATAACACAAATCTGTTTTTTCATAATTTGCGTTTTAGAAAATATCAACTAATTCACCTAAATAAAATTTTTACCTGATTAAACATGTAAGAAAGTTGTAAGAAAGAATAATTCTTAATATGATAAAATGATTAATCTCTTCAGAAAAGCTACCGCAGTGAGGTTGTGTTAAACAAAAGGGGCTTATATTTGTTGGTTGAATTTACAGCGCATTAAAAAAGAAAACAATTATAAGTGAAACAAGATTCAATTATTTAAATATTATAATATACAGTATATATAATAATCATGAATACAGTATTATAATTTTTATAATAGGGCACTTGCAATCATTTGTGTATATGAAACAATAATCGATGTTTCAAGACTGTGTATCAACACTCGATCTCAACCTTTAACTCAAAATTACCCTAAATCAGACGTAATACAATTCAGAAGAGAAGCTGCAAATCCAGAGAATAGCATTAAGTGTATTCATGATATGTAAAGAAAAATTAAAGTCATATTTTATCTAATGGTCTAAATTTTGACCAGCAATAATTGCAACTTTGGTCTTATAATGCCAACTACTTCAACATCTACTTAACTCTTTTGATATACACAATTATTTCAAAGCAATTGATTGTAAGATCTAGAGTTGTGTTATTTTTGTTTGGTATATACTGAATTTTGATTTCTGAGTTACAGACTTGGAACTTTTTTTTTAGTCATCATGTTAACTACTTTCAGATTTTGGAATATTGTTATAAACAATAATACCAATGAATTACATAGTGTTTTGGTTTTTGTGATGTTTTAATTTATCCAGGCCCTGGATTCAGCCATGCCTGCTGTCCTCTCTCTACAGACCTGGACAGACATGCAGACAAACATGCAACTAAAAATCACTTTACTGAACTCATGGTAACTGAGTTTTTCAACAATCACCATATTTTCTAATTATATGGTGTATGTGGAGAAACATTTGTAAGAGATGTTATGACCCCTTTTAAGTATACTGGGCCTAACCTAAATTTGCTTTGGTTGTGTATAAGGACTTTTAGCCTATATACCAGTGGGTCAAGAATGTACTGAAATTATAATTAATTGCTTATTGATATGGTCTTCAATCTCCATAAACATGAATGAATATAAGGACAATAGGTTAGCCCTGTTTAGTATCCAGCCAACAGGTCTTCCTCTAAGTATGCACAGTCTGCATAAAACAAAATTTTGACTCCTTATAATTGTAGTAATAATTATTATTAATAATAATTACTGTAATCACCGTTATTGTGATTTGAAATTATTATGTGTTGCCATTGAATATAAACAGACTAGATTTACAGCTATTATTATAAAACGCATGCTTGATACCAACAACTGAAGTCCAAGTAATTGGACTATCTGCCGATACGAATGCTTCAAGCTGCAAGGACAAGGGGTACTATCTATCACTACAAATGCTGCAAGGTGCAAGAACAGAGGGTGGTTTGTTTCAGAAAATGAATACTGTTACCTCTTTGTAGCTGAACACTTTGTCACAAGATACCACTCACACCTCATAAGAGTTATTCTAGTTTGTTTATATTCAAATGTCCTTACCATAAAGTGGATGTCTGTCTGTGCTCATCTATGTAGACTAAACAAATTGACCAATTCTGATGAAATTTGTCATGCATTATACAGTTACTCATATCTTGCAACCAAGCAAAATTTTCAAACAATGATCAGAAAAATATAACAAAAATTGCCTTTAATGACTTTATCAAATATTGATCAAATTTAGGAATCCTTAAAATAACCCAAGCAAAATGTATATATTACTTATCTATCAGAAAAAATCCAGTTTGGGAGCTATAAACGAAAAACATTTATTGTCCCAATTTCTTAAAATCAGTTAATCAGATTATGTATAAATTTTGGTCATAAACAAAAAACATACAGGCATATCCGTATATAATAAAAGAATACATATTTACAGTTTAAGAATAAATACAAAAATAAAACCCCAACTATGGTCAAGTATTTTATTTATTCTTGAACTGCAAGTTTCTTTCTTCATACATCATTAAAATCTGAACAAAATTTGATTAAATGTTTTAAAAATTTTTGCAGATTTATGTTTTTTTTCATTTTACTCTTGCTACCCGATAGCTTCTAAACCAAATATTGGAAGAAACAACTACCAAAATAGGTAATATGAGAAAGTTTGTTGAATTTTTGCAATGTTATTTAACATAACCATTAATTTGACAATTCCATAATAAATATAATCTAAATCATTAATTCCATACATTATCATTTCTCTAAATTTCTTATTAAGTGTTTCTCAATTTCATTTAAATTACATACAGACATGAATTTTTTATTACTGTGTTTAAACTGCCTCAATGGTAACATAAAAGTTAAGGTGTCAACTTTCTTAAAATTCTATAACCACCATATTGTTAGTTATAGCCTATTCCATAAATTAGCCTATTCAATTAAATTGGAATATTTTCCTAATTCCTATTTATAACAATTCCTAACAATATAATTCCTATTATAACAAGGAAATGGCAATTTGACAAAATACATGGATTTCTACTTATACCCTATGTTTTTTTTGAAAACACTGGGAATTATACAATTGCAAATAATAATACTAATCCAATCTAACCACAGTCTACTGGTTGTGGTTGACCTAATACTAGATAAAAAATGCCAAGCACTATTGCAAACAAGATAAGAGGCAATCAAGATAAACAGACACAGACTTGAAGAGTTTCAACATCCAAGTTTTGAATAAAACCATTTAAATTTGACTACGAAGACTATTACTGCCTAGGAATCACTTATATAAAACTAGGCCTATGTAATATTAATAACCTTCCTCACTTTCTCAGATTTATAGGATCATTTTTAGCAGGATTGTCAACCACTAATTTTGAAAAATTGGAATAGGTCTTTTGGATAGCCCATGACACAATGACAAGATGCCCTGTTTTGAACAATTATATATATATATATATATATATATATATATATATATATATATATATATATATATATATATATATATATATATATATATACTATACAATTATATATCATTATATGATATTAATATATACACTGCAGCAGCTTGGATAACTTGAAAATGCTGGCTTTCTTGATCCTTAAAAAAAATTAAAAGTCTTATTAATTTGTTTTCAGGCAACAAGAACTAAAATAAGAAACATAATCAATACTACAGTCAGTCAAAAGATCTGTACAAACTTTATATATTTTTGTACAGATCTCTCCTAATATATTTTGTAGGCCTAGACCAACATGTCTAATTTTAATACTGAGTTACTCAAGTAAAAGCAGCAATTTACTTTATGATGGTTTAAAAATAATCATTGATATTTTTCTTTAACATTATTATCACAAAAATAATTATAATTGCCTAAAACATTTAATTATTTTTAAAAATTCACCTGTGAACTAATAATAGCAATTAGGCTTTAATTATATCAATCTTGTTTTAATTCAAATGCTAATAATACAAGGCCTAAAAACTAAAACTGAAAAAATAATATTACCTCAGGCATTATAAATCTTGATTTAAAAAATGTGTATGTAGCCTAATATCTTATTAATTTTGCCAACTGTTAGGTCTATAGGTTATTGTAATTGAATCCTATAGTTACTATAATTTTTATATATGCCATATTACAAAAATTTTGAACAAAATTTAAGTTTCCATATTTAAAACAACAAATATTTTAGCCAATGCTTCCTTGAATTTAAATTAAAAATATTTTGATCAGAAATAGATGTGCGAGTATATACAAATATCTTCAGTTGAGTACAATTATTTGTCTAATTAATTGTTAACTTACAGTTTTATACTAATAAATAATAATTATAAAAGTAATTTCCATTTAATTTAAATGTATCTTTAGACAAAAACTATTAAATTCTCTAATGCCTAGCCAAAATGTAAGGAATTACATGATGAAAAAATATAACTGTTATATGGCAGTAAAACAATGCCTTTTTTAAAGGAATAACCAACAAATAATTATTTTCAACAAACAGCTGCTGGATTCTGAAGCAGACTAAAGTTGTTTATAATCTTTAACAGCACAATTAATATCAACACCAGTTATTGTTTAATAGTAAAGACAGTTACACTAATGGCTATATTCCTTTTTTTATTTTAACTGTATAAATGTACTTCTTTGATGATTTCTGTTTCTTATATTTTTAATGCCACACTATAAAAAGTACAAGAAAATTTTACTGATTGTGAAAAATCTAATCTAGGGATTTTGATGAATCTATTAGTTTTGAGAACCTCAAGTCTACTAAATGGTTTTTATTTGGAAATTTGTCTGTATGTCTGTGCACATAGCTGAAGTCTAAACCTAACTGATTAATTTTAATGAAATTTGATAATTTGCTCTATTTTGGCCATTGGTTTTGGTCTGTTCTGGCCTAAGGTACAATTACCAATGTTCATATCTTAGGAAAAATTTTCAATTTTCAAAAAAGTAAGGAAAAATTTTCAGTTTTCAAAAAAGTACAGATTTTTTTTATGTGCTAATAAAAACTACTTAAAAATCACATTTCCTCAAAATAAGTGCTAACAATTTGGATCAAATTTTGCTCAAATGTATTCCACATGTACCGAAACAAAAAGAGTTGCTATATCCTTACAAAAATTTGTTTGGGAGCTATCAAAATAGAGGGAAATAATAATTGGCCCATCAGATTTTGTTTCAAATTCTGGTTAGAGAGTACTATTCATAAAGAATCAGAATAGCTAATTTACAAAAGGATTTTCAGTACAGGAGTAAATAAGAAAATGAACAACAAAAATAAACTATGACCCGTGCTCAATTTACCCTCTAAATTTCCATCAAATTTTGTAAGACTACACCACTGATTACTTGTGTAATGTTTTTGTTATGTGTGAATACTTGACACGTTTACTACAGTTATGATTTTTGCAATTTTTTTGTTACGTACTTTATAACTGAATTAAGAGATATGCACCCAAGGAAAATTAAATTTATTATGATAAATTACGATTTTAAACTATCAACTGACTACTAAGCCATACAGCCATGCTTAGTATGCTAATAACCTACAGTCATTACTAGGTTAGTAACTTTTACACAATACTAGTTATATACAAAACCTTGATAGTTTGGTTATTAATTAATATTGTTTTTTTAATAAAAAGATTCTATTGTTTTCATTATTAATAACGAGCATTAATCATTCACACACATCAGTGTCCGGTTTTTCATCCAACAACCACGTTAGTTAAGTTCTTACCTTTTTTTTAAAAAAAGTTCTATTGTTTTCATAATTAATAACATGTATTTATTTCATCATTTTTGCAAAGAAAAACACATTACTTACTTTTGTGCACTTGTAATTTTTAGGTTAAGTTTGTTACTTTTATTTTCATTTTTGTCTAACTTTTCATTGTTTCCACACACTTATATTTTGCACTATACTGGGCATATAATAAAACGTTTTGGTGCAAAAAATGACAAAAAGTGCTAAAAGTGCATTTTCACCACGGTTTTGTACCATTCATTTCTTAGCGAGTTAAAGACATCACAAGACTACAACCTACTAGAATTTCTGATGATATACATATCATGTTTTTAAAATTATTAGCCTAATTAATGGATGATTATTCATATTAATTACTTTTTGTTTGGACACTTGCCATTACTTGTGTAAAGGTTAAAACATGGAATAATACCATGATTAATGGTTAAACATGGAATAATACCAAACATTTTGAAAGTGTAGATCAATTCTTGTTTTTATGTGCTCACCCTAAGGACTTAAAAACCAAAACATAAGTTAGATGCCTATATGAGAGATCGTAAGATTTAAATCACAGAATGGTAAAATTATATAAACTATGCTTTTTTAATTTTATTAAACATTTTGTAATTTTGATAAACATTATTTTTATTTCACCAAAATTTTTAAAATCTTTTTTCATTTTGAGGTGTGTTTACAGTTTATTTCAGAAACCATCTTGTTTCATAATTCATTCCTTATGATGACCATTTGATTCCTTATTTCACAATTAATAAATTTTTAATGAAAACAATAGAATTTTTTTTTAAATTACTAAAAACCTAAATAACACAGTTTTATAAGAAAGCAATATTGTATTAAAACCTAACAAGGTTTCACTACTATGAAAGAAGTATGAAACTTACTAAACAAATTAAAAACTAATATTTCAAGTAAAGAGAGAAATTTTTGAAATCACTGTTATTCCATACAACTAGTATTTTCAAAAAACCACTACGGCTACAATTTTCACTCCTCAAAAAAAAAAAAATGTTTTCCATAATATTTAGAACAATGTATATATCCACAAAAACATTTTAGATAGGGATGGTCAAACTGTTTTCCACCCTGTGATAGGCTATATGTTACTTCAATCACTAAAATTATACTACATTATTTTGGTACTTAGCCTACTGTGATCAAACTGTTCTCCATGCTGTGATAGGCTATATGTTACTTCAACCACTAAAATTATGCTACAGTATTTTGGTACTTAGCCTACTATACTCAAGCCTACCTACAATATACTTATATGAGAAGACCTTAAAACTCTGCAACTCTAGATCATTTTTATTTTATTATTTACGTGCAACTCTAGCCACGTTATTTTATTATCTAAATAATTATGAAAAATACTGGTAAATTCAATTATGTTCATTATGCTTCTATTAGCTAGCCAAATAAACTTTGTTTTGACCAATTTTAAATGGAACAGAACTACTAAGAAAGTTTCAAAAAAAAAAAAAAAAAAAAACAGCCTAACCTAAACAAACTGACAGTAAACTGTATTAAGTAACCATATTTATTATATTTTTAGGTTATCGCTGTTTCAACCGTATTTTTAAACTTAAAACAAAACTAAGAACACAACGTTTATTATAAGCAGTAAAGTTTATTCTGGAAATGTAGTGGTTGTGTAATGTTCTACTAGTAAGTAAAATTTCTATAAAATTATTATTTTATATCTTTGTTTATACTGAAATCGACTGCTCCATTCAATTGTCAAAAATGAATCAGACATACAAAGCCTCCACCAACCGGATGGTTTCGAACTTATGTTTTTACTGCACTGGAAAGAACATAACTTCAAGACACGAATAAATTAACAAATAATCATTCTACTCTTAAAACAACTATTATTAAACAATTTTACATAAAAAGAATAATTTATTTCAATTATTCATTGTACCTGCTCTTGCTCTGATGAAAGAGCAGCAGCCATCTTGAGCACAACTGATGCACTGATGAATCAAATCAAGGTCAGTACTTCCTACTTTACATCTTTAAATGATTAAAAATTAAAATAAAAAGTTCTCTTTTTTAACAACTTCCTGTGTTCTTCATAAACTTTTGAAGATGTTTTTATAACATTAGTTATCTTTAAAAACCTTTATTAAATAGATTATTTTTTACAGTTAAAGGAAAAAAAGTAACTGTGTCAAGGTAAATCCAAAATCAGGTAAATGAATGATTTAACTACCCAATCTCCCAGTCATACCACACAGCTAAATGGATACTTATACTTCTATCAAATAAATAAATCAGTATTTATTTATCATTACAATAGCCAATAGGACTATCATTCTCCCTCTTGTCTGGTTGCTTTATGTTACATCATTTAATTATATTGTTTAATTCACAAATCTTTAATTCATGGAATTACATAGCATAATAATAATTGTTTATTGTTATCAATACATTTGGTGAAATACTCCAATTCTACTAAATGAGGGACCTAGCTTAGGCTATTTCTTTTCCTGTGCCCCTCTAATTTCCAAACTTTTTCTAGAAGGATGGATAATTTATTTATTTTTTTAACAAAAATATTTTATATACAAATACTAAACAATATTGTAGTAAAAAATATCAAGCAATATTTGCTTGATATTTTTTACTAAATAATGAATTGGATAAGTGTTGTAATACAATATACATTAATTAATTACTGAAAAACAAGATAATGTCCTCTTTTGTAGCACTGTCAGTCTGAAATTACAAAGAAGTAAAACATATTATTTTTGTTTTACAGCATATATTGAAAGGCAAATTTAGGGATTCAACCTCTACTTTTACATCCTTAAATCTGAAATTGAATAGATTCATAAAAATCTGCAGATCAATTTTTTTCATAATCACTAAACTTTGTTATTCTTCTTGTAGTTAAAAATTAAGCTCAAAGCCGAATTTGTTACATATAACTCTGTAAAATCAAATTATAAAACACTATACTAGTTTAAAGAATAGAAGACCTAGCAGTATAATCTTTAATAAATTGGTTGGCTACTGCTCTGACGTGATTGTAACCTTTTCCATCAAATTAACTTGTAATCATAATATTTACAAAAAAATATTACTGGACCACCTTTATTGGAAATTGTTTGTTCTTTTTCCATGAAGTGATCAAAATTATGATAGTTCTTTCTGTTCAGCCAGTATTACAGAAAATAGCAACTACACCAGAGGCCGCCATCTTCAAAAAGGAAAAATCTTACATGTGCATCATTCAAACTTTGTACAAGGTACTTTAGTACCAAATTTATAAATAATCGGTCCACAAATTTTGTCAAAACTGCATCATTAAACCACAGGCTGCCATTTTGAAAAGTAAGAGAATGGGAAAAAATCTTACATATATGTAGTTTGGATTTTGTATAATATACCTTTATACCAAATTTTAAAACAATCAGACAATGCATTTTGCCAAAATTGCATATATTCATCATCAGAGGCCACCATCTCGAAACTGAAATAAAGTGGAAGAAACCTTACATATATACATTTCAGGTTTTTATACAAGGTTCCTTTGTACCAAATTTCAAAACCACCAGTCAATTTTTACCTGCACTGGTTGCATTTTGCCAAAACTGTGTACACTTGTCACTGTTACATCAGAATTCACCATCTTGAAACAGAAGAAAATGGGACAAAATCTTAAACACAAGTCATTTGGTTTTATGTAAGATACATTTGAACCAAATTCCAAAACAATTGGTCAGTACTGTCTGGCCAAAATTGCTTTCAATCATGATTATAAATCATAGGTTGTCATCTTGAAACAGAAGTGAATGGAAAAAATTGTGTACATGCATTGTTTGAGCTTTATATTGTATAATGTACCTTCATACAACGTTTCAAAACAATCGGTCAATGCATTTGGCCGAAACTTCATAAGAAATACACAAATCAAATACCAAACGGTTGAATTGTAAAAGAGACCTTGTTTCGCTAGATCAAATATTTTGAAAAATTGTTAAGTTAACATATATATATATATATATATATATATATATATATATATATATATATATATATATATATATATATATATATATATAATTAATATATAATTATTAATATAATATATATATATATATATATATATATATATATATATATATTCATTTATTTAGTAATTCCACAATTTTTATCAAAATTGTCTTGTCATTTAAAAAAATAATTAAAATTATTTTGAATAACTGAAAAAAATAACAAATAATAATAGCATATGTTGTTGGTTGTTAAATATATTTTTTACTTAGTTTTATTGTACTGGACCTGAAAATTTATTGTATGAATTTCATATTATTTAATGTTTGAGTAAAATTGTACGAACTCATTTTCTTACTCGCTAGGGTTAATAATATAAAGGATAAGAGGGACCACTTTGCATAATTTTAGATTGTTAAAATTTATGGATCTTAAAAAACAGTGATGAGTGAGTCAATGATATCTGCATTACATTTAGAGAAAAATGCGTATCGTGTTAGGCTTTTTTTGAGTCCCTTGTATACTTAATTTTTTTCAAACTGTTTTTATTGCACATCTAGAATATAAGAGTAACTAACACACAAAATTGCAACTTGTACAAATTGTCTTTCTTAAGATATAGTAAGTGGTATTTAGCTTCTATAATACAGCATTTATAATACATAAACAAATTAAATATAATTAATAATGATTTATGTATTATTTATTTATTTTAGACCCTAGCAATAAAAATAACTATCTGAAATACTAATATCTGAAATAACTACTGAAATACTACTGAAATAGTATTGAAATACTATAAAAATAACTATCTGAAATACTGAACAGTTGTAGTGCGAAATTAGATGATCATTACACCTACCTACTGTACATCCTCTTGTTAATAGCTTTCTAAGACATTATTAGGCTTTATATTTTAATACTTGTAGAGTAGCAGTATTACTAATAGAGTTATAAGTAAAATAACTCGTCGCAGTTTTTCCAGCACTGCTGAACATAAATGAATGGTTTGCTACAGCTTTTCCTCCTATATCCACTTTGTTGTTTACCTGCTCTGGATAGAAATGAAATAAAGGTTGAACTAATTTAGAAGATAAGATTTTAGATCTTCAAAAACAGAAGTGTGAGGTGAGTCACCATTCAATAAAGATGTAGAAATAAAAATAATGTTCCTTCACTTTGCCAGCTGATGGACCATCAAGGAATTTTTGAAGGCAATATCGACGAAAACTGCTGTCGTCTAATTTTAGCGATTCATGAGGGCAAGGACATGAATTAAAACCTAAAAAAAAATATTTAATGCATGTCATGGGATGGATTTCAGAGTCAAGAGATGAAGTACTACTTGTACTTCATACCTTGTACTTGTACTTGTAAACCTTGTTTGTTCTTTCAGAAAGCTTCTTGACCATTCTCGAAATAACTTCTCACAGATGAAGGAGGATATGCAGAAGACATCAATCTGTTGTCACTAACAGCAAGAATTCCAGATTGTGGAGATACCTGTGATGCTGACATTAAAGAATGGATATAGCGAGATGAATTCAGTGAACCTCTTGGAGATGATCAGATTATAATAGTGACAGAAGATAAAAATAAATATGAGGTATCAAATGATGAGGAGTTTAAAGTTGATGCATAAAGTTGAGAAGACCATTAAAGGCTGTTGAAAGACCACTAGTTTATTTTGAGCAGGAGGATGCATCTCCGATGAACATTTTATGTCACTTTAGTTTTGTGACAAAGTAGCAAAGCATAAGAACTTAGGGTGAGAAGCAGTCATCACCAGCTTTTCCACAAGAGGCGATAGTTTGCAGTAGTGTATCTAGCGTACATACTTTTTAGACTGTACGTTTTAATTTTTATGGTATTATTTATCAAATTTATTTTATGATCTGAAGTTACATGTACACCAAATATTTACAGTACAGAATTTGTATTGTGTATTATATATATATATATATATATATATATGTGTGTGTGTGTGTGTATGTTATTGTACTCATGATTGATGTTCCCTATTTTGGTCCGATTTGATTGAACCTTGGCACCAATCGATAATGGTAACAGCTTGGACAAATTTGTTTACTAGTAAATTGGTTATAAAATGGCAGCCATTTCAACTTTTTTCTGTCTGAAATATTTTTGAAAATCTGATTTCACTATCATAATTAAAAACTGCATGAATTATTTAAAATTTTCAAAATCAGTTAAAATCAAGAAATTTAATTTAACACCAGTCATGGTTCATTTTCATATTTTTAAAGTAATTTGTAAGTTTAATGTGCTAAAATATTTTATTCGAAATTTTGAAAGTTGTATCCAAAATCTAAAAATCTTTTTTAATAGTTCTGGTACTTATACAGGTTTTATATATATATACTGGGTGGGGCAGTCAAACTGCACGATTCTAAGTATTAAAAAAAAACACACAGAAACAGTTTTTTAGTCATATATTGCAACAAATCTTAAGAACATAAATGAAAATTTTAATTCAAACAGAAAAAAATGTTTATTTTTTGAATATGACTCCAGTAAGGTGGTGACCACCATTTTGAACACAATGTCCAAGTCTCACACTGAAATTCTTACTGACACGTCTTAGCATTGCTGGTGTTATCGCACGAACTTCTTGTTCAATCCGAACTTTCAAATCCTGTACCGTTGTTGGACGAGTCTCAAAAACCTTCGACTTGAGATGTCCCCATAGAAAGTAATGGCAAGAGCTCAGATCGGGCGATCGTGGGGGCCATTGAATATCTCCATTCCTACTGATCAAGCGGTTCGGAAAAATATTTCTCAGATGGTCCAGTGATGCTCTGGCTGTATGACTGGTTGCTCCATCTTGTTGGAAATAAGTATTTTCATTCATAGGAAATCGTCAAAGTTCTGGAATGAGAAAGTTTTCCAGCATTTGAACATAGCTAGCAGATGTTATTGTTAGAGCACGGCTATCATTATCCTCGAAAAAATACGGGCCAATTATTCCGTTCAAAGAGATTGCACACCAGACAATCACTTTGGCTGAATGGAGAGGCAGTTCGTGAAGTTCTTGAGGATTGACAGCAGCCCAATAGTGAAAATTTTGTCTATTAACATATCCGCTGAGGTGAAAATGAGCCTCATCGCTCATCCATAGATTATGGGCAACCAGTGGGTCGTCTTCAAACAGGTTTAACATGTGCTCACAAAAGCCAATGCGGATAGGATAATCTCTAGGATTCAAAGCCTGCACTATTTTAATTTTATACGGGTGTAAATGTAAGTCATCATGTAAAATTCATCTTACGGTTCGAGTTGAAAGCCCAAGAGCAATGCTGTGGCGCCTGGCAGATCTTCGAGGGCTTCATATGACCGATAATCGTACTGCCTCCACATTCTCGGGTGTTTGAACTGTTCTTACATTACCACCTCTTCTTTTTGTTGTTTCACCCGTTGTTTTTAAGTTGTCAGTCCAAACAGCAATGACTTTCCTGCTTGGAACAGGAGCACGAGGCGCCAGATGAAATTTCGGTGGAATTTGCATTGTGCACATATGTAACTTCGGCCATTTTCTAAATACGCTGTAACAGTGAAACCTCGCTGTTCACCAGTCCAATGTTGCATGGTTACTAATTTCCAAACGTGTAGAACGGTTGGGTCACCGCCTACTTCCCTCACTGCACACCCCCTCCGCTCTACCAGCTTTGTTAATTGTGCGCTTTGACTGCCCCACCAAGTATATATATATATATATATATATATATACGTACATACACACATTAACCCATAGTTTTTTTATAATGCAAATTAGTCATAGACTGGGAAGTTATGGACTCTATGTGCACATTTATAATCTTGAGGAGGAATGTAGTCCATTAAGACCAACTGTTCATTAAAGAGAGGGTAATCTGTAAGTGCCCCAATTATTAATAGTAATTGTTTTATCTATTTTGTATAGTTGTATGGAAAAATTAAAATGTTTAGTTATATGGTTGGTTTTCTTAGAACTTTTACAATATGTTTAAGAAAGGACAATAAGTTCTAATACAGCACATTAAAGCATCGATGACCTGAAACTATCAAGTGATAATATGTGTTTGTTGTGCATGAATGAATGCATGTGTGTGTGTGTGTGTGTGTATATATATATATATATATATAATGTATAAGTACCAGAACTATTAAAAACGATTTTAAGAATTTGGATACAAAATATTATCATCCACTTCCGAAATTTCAAATAAAATAATAATTGGTTTTTGTGTCAATTAAACGATCCAATAAACAAGGGTTTACTGTAATATATTTACATACTGTATACGCATATGCAGTATAATATATAAATTTCTTACAATTTTTAACAATACAATAGGGGTCTACCTTAAAACGAGTTCTACAGCTGATTTTCGCATGGTCATATACACTTATTTTATGGGGTCTGGACCTCAGCATGATGGCACCTTCAATAGCTTATTTTTCATGAAAATATAATTAAAATTAAATAAAACTCTGGGTAGCAGTAACACAAGGAATGTAAAAACAAAAGAAAAAAATGTTTTTATTAACAAACATGCAATCCAAATAAATTGTAAAATATAACAAATTTGTTAAAAAATAACAATTTTTTTAATAAAATAATTTATAAGAATTACTTTGCAAAAGTATACTTCAAATAAACAAATCCACTATTAAATTCATATAAAAGTTAACTTAGGCCCAAAACGTATGATTCAGATCGTTATTATTTACTAAGACATTCACTCTTTTAAACAATGTTTACTACGGTTTATAAGTGTTTTATTTATTCAACGCCAATGCAGTAATTTTTGAGAAATAATTGTTCACCCATAACATTTCTTATGAGCTAGATTTTACTTGATTCCGCCTCCCAGAATTGCTGAAACTTGAGGTTTAATGGACACCTTGAGAATACATAAATACTTTAAATATTCAAATGTCTACTTAAAGGCAAGTTATTTAATATTGTTATTTTTTAGAAATTCATCATTACATCAGCTAGACAGCTGTGTGCTACAGTTGTTTTTATGAGAAAGAAAGCTACTATTCAAAAGGTTGGAATAATAAAATCATACAAAAGATACAGATTGAGCAAAGCTGCAATATCAAATGAACTGTTTAGTCTCAAGAAACACAATTACAGACCATTGATATATTCACCTGAATCTTTAAAATTCTACAAAATAAATGCAATTGAATCACTTCATACATCTTGGGCTTTTATTTGAATAGGAACATTCAAAGGAACAAACAAAAATACAATAAAAAATACATTCTTGAATTGATCTTAAAATACCTCACTAGAAGAGCACAGTGATCAGTCACTGAGATAAATTATTTTAAAAAATTGTTTCAAAACAGTATATGAGTGTTGGAATATATAAACTTAAATTATTACTAAACAAAAACATTTCTTTGTATTTGATTAATTTTTTAAATTTTGTAATAACAAACATGTGAAATTTCACAATGTGTAATTATTAAATTATTACTACTGTGCTGTTTCCAAATACAATTTCTTCTTCTAGAAACCATTCTAAAATAAGGTATATGTAAAATTTGTAAAATCAAAACTGTGATATAATTAACATAAATACCACATTTAATAATTAAGTGAGCTGCTTTGAATTTTTTGAGTTTAAAAAAAACATGTTATGCAAATTTTCTATAAAAAATATAAAATGCCTCCACAACTACAGATGACACTGTTTCACTAAAACATCTACACTGCTTGCATTATGTATACACTCCTTCCTACATAACAAAGATAAACATGATTGTTCAAAAATATTCATGTTGACACTTTCAGATTGTAGGTCTAGTTTTGTAAATAACAACAAAATGGTTAATCTTATTTAGATTTTCAGTGTCAGTATTTATGATGTCTGGCCAATGCCAAATATCAATTATAAATAAAAGTACTAGGCATAATTCATCATAAAAGATGTTTTAAAAATCTTTGTTTGACCAATTTAAAATTCTAATCAAGTGCCCTCATGATGGCCATTCTGTCGAATCTGAAGTTTAGCCATGGCTCTGCACAGAAATATGTTATTTGATGTGAAGTTTGTGGTGATGAAGCTAAGTTTTTCACACCATTGTTATTGCGAGGCTTGGCTTTATCTGCTTCTGCAAAGAGAATTATTTTGTTTGCCAATAAACGATGTTAGATCATTGTACAGGAAAATTTTTATTAAGAAAAGCAATAATTTTATAAAGGCCCTAAATCAAATGATAAATGAGTATGGAATTTGAATGAATTTTATTTCTAAAATTAGTCTTATGATAAATCTGTGTCATTGCAGGCCAAAGTAATGCCATTAAAAATATCACACCAATAGAAACATAGCAAATTTAGTAAATGCGACCATAACATATAGTCCAAAAAAATCAGTATCAATAACAAATGCTCACACAGACAACTAATCCATAAAGTAGAAATATGTACACATCCTTATAACAAATACAAGGAAACACACTTTGTTGATGTTCCTATAGTGTAACATTTTGTCTTCTTATTTTGTTTATATCAACAATGTTCCTTGTACTAATTTGTTTCCAAGTAAAGTTAGAAAATCAAAAGAATTATATCAACAAGAAACACGCTGAAATTCTTTATATATCCTTCTTCTTTTCTGCTAGGATTATTGTCACTATGTTCAGTATAATAATCTGTCTTCTCTAGCTTCGTCAATTCTTCTTTCGTTGACGCGTTTCGGAGAACTTTCATCTTCAAAAATTATTTCTATACTGGTCACCAATATTATAGTTCGTCCTATTTATAACTTTCTAGCTGCACCTCGTACCCCTCCTTTATTTACATGCCTGTGTTCAACACGTGTACATTAAACCTAACATGTGAAGAATTCATTAGAAGTAGTAAACCGATTGCAGAAAAGAATAATTACCGAAGATTGTAGGATATTTTCGTTTGATATTGAGAATTTATACTCTTCTAACTGATTGAAGAAACCATCAAAATCATAAAATAAAAATTAGACGAGAATTGTCAAAATAAAGGGTTAAACAACAAAATTATTAATGCATTAAAGTTCATTTTAAATCAAAACCAGTTTATATTTAATAGTAAAATATATAAGCCAAAAGATGGGTTAAGTATGGGGAATCCACTATCAGGGATCTTAAGTGAATTCTTTATCCAAGATTTAGAGGAAAAAAGAATGGTGAAAATATTAAAGAAGTTTGAATGTGTGGAATATGTAAGATATGTGGATGATTCACTAGTAATAGTTAAAGATCCAAAAGGTGATAAAGGGAAGCTCATATTGGAAGAAATTAATCATATACACGAAAATTTAAAATTTACAATAGAAGAAGAGAAGAAAGATAGTTTAAATTTTGTAGATTTAAGAATACAAAGGAAAGCACAAACAATTGAATTTGGAATATATAGAAAAGATACATACACAGATAATATAATTAACTCAAATTCAAACCACCCATTAAAACATAAACTAGTGGCGTTTAGACACATGTTCAATAGATTATTAAATGTACCACTAAAACACTGCATTATTTTTTATTTTACTTTGTTTCTAATTGATTTATTTTAAATTGAATACAATTTTCAAAATAGCAGTGAACAACGATTATGATTTACAAATTATAAGAAATCTGTTACGGACAATTAAAAAGAAAAGAGAGAGGAAGAAAACAGCATTAAAAAAGAAGATAAAAAACGAAAATGGGCTAAGTTAACATATATGGGGAAAGAGGCATATAAATTTAAGAATTTCTCTAGAAAATATGATATAGACACAGACAGCTCTGGCTGCAAATAATATGATAAGGAACAAACTGACAAAGAATATAGAAGAAAAGGACAAATATAGTAAGAATGGGGTATACAGAATACAGTGTGGATGCGAGGCAGTCTACATAGGACAAACGGGTCGAAAATTTAGAACTAGGTTTAAAGAACATGTTAGATCATTCAAATACAGCAAAAATGATTCAAATTATGCGTCACATTTAATAAAAGAGGGACACATACATCGAGAAATAGAAAACTCCATGAAAGTACTACATATGGCAGAAAAAGGAAGATGTATGAACATTTTAGAGAACTTGGAAATTTTTAAATCAAAATTAAAGGGAGAAAACATAATAATTGAACAGATATCGTCACAAGCAGATATTACGTTTAAAAATCTAAAAAATTTCAAAAATTAACAGGAGGGACGACTGTTGAAGACAAAGTTTGAAAGGAGCCAATCAGAAGCGAGCATGTCAGGTTTAATGTACATGTGTTGAATAGAGGAGGGGTACGAGGTGGAGATAGAAAATTATAAATAGGACGGGCCATAATATTGGTGACCAGTATAGATATAGTTTTTGAAGATGGAGGTTCTCCGAAACGCATCAACGAAAGAAGAATTGATGAAGCTACGGAAGGCAGATTATTATACTGAATATAGTAAGAAACACGTTTGTTGAGTCAGTGTGGGCAGTTTGTTATGTCCTTTAATCTTAAAGTTGTTAAATGCAAACTAACATTAATCAAACAGTTCTAATGGACACATGAGTAAATAAGTGTTATGAGGTTGTATGAAAATAAAGTATGTTTGATAAAAACCCATGACCCAAATTAAATTTTTTTTTTTTTTTTTTTTGTTTTTAACATCCGACTATTGTGCACACTTGAAAAAGACCGTAATAAGAATGATTTGTTGTTGTTTTTCTATTTTTAAATATTTGTTTAATAATTCACATACATTTGTGTACATTATTTGCTGGTCTGCTAATGAATTAACATGTGTTGTGGATTCTATATTGGTTACACATTCTTGAGAAAAAAACAACAGTTCAACATAAATCAGTCAAACCTAAAATACTTAAACCTATTATATCAGTTTTTGTGATATCACACTGCCAATGTCAGTATCTATATAGCTCATTCATCTATACGATAAAACACATTTGTAGGACCTTGAAATGATGGCTGATCCAGACCTCAAAAGGAACATCTAATTTTGAAAATTAACTTAATTATCATAATCGGCATTAAATTCTTCATAAATTAGCATTTAAAATTTTCAAAACCATTTAAATTCAGAAAATAAATTTGATGGTCAGAACATATTTTTGTATTTAAATTAAATTTTTAATCTGAATAAACTATGACTATGATAAAAGAAAAGTAAGAAATTCGCTTCCACCACATCAGCGAGAGATCTGCATACTAAGATTTTTTTTATTTGAGTGTGTATAAGTGCAGCTGTAACTTCTTTCTGTGGGGTAGTATTTGTTATATTACAGAAGCAATTTTTTTTATTCAGTTTTTAATCATATATCCAATTATCTGGATTAACAGAATCTCTAATTAGTTTGACTTTTACCATACTTTTTATGAAAACACAAATACATTGTTCCCAAAAATGAAGTGTTTCAGAGCAAACATAATATTTTTAAAATTTATTGTGATTTCTTATTTCAAGAAAATGGTTGCAATCAAAAAAACCTTTGACGTGTAAATATTTTAATTTATATTTCCAAGGTTAACTTCACTTACCGGAGCCATTGAAAACAAGTTTTCTCTTAAAACACATCTTCCTATCTTTACGTGAATTACGAGGTTGTGTAGGTGGCGAAAAACTGGTAGTAGCAGATTTTTGTGTGTGGTATAACTGGTACTCTTCAAAATCTGACTGCAACAATGTTAGAAAGCCAAGATAAATAAGATCCTACAGAAGGAGTCAAATGTTTTGTTCAATTTATTAGTAGCTGTATTGTTCAATTTTAAAAAATACAAAAACTTTCTGTTGAAACCGATTTAAAGCTTTTTCCAAAATCCTCTTCTTACCTAACACCTGTATTAGTTTATCACTTGAAATGAAGTGTTTTGCACTTGTCTATGCAATTTTAAACAATTTTGTAAATTTCTTAGTGGAAATGAAAATATTAACTTTTTCTTTGTGTTTCTGACATGAGTTGGTTGTTATTTTGATTAAATGTTATACGGCCAAGGTTTCAGACATTTAACATCGTCTAAAATGTCTAATTTTTTTTACAGATTAAAAAAGTGACTCTTTGACAACTTGAATAGATATTTACTTCTGTCGAGATAATAGCCAAAATGAATTATTGGTAGAAAAAGCAGAATTCTTTTGGACATGCTTTGTAAATTTAGGAACAATGATGTCCACAAAAATTTGTTGTCCAAACATATTACAAATAGTCAGAAATTTTTTTAGGCAATATTGAAAGAAATACTGTCTGGGGACATAAAAATAATTCTGTAAAAATAATTCCTAGGGAGTGTAAGTAATAAACCAACTGTAACTTTTCAAAAAATAATTTAATTTGAGTACGAAAAAGTTAAATATCTATAGCATTATTGAGAATTGATCCTACTTTTTAGATTCACCACTGGAAATGGGCTCATTTGTACCAGTAGAAATTCTAAATTACCTATAGAATTATCTTTATGATTGATAATTCTATATGATTATCAATCTATGGTTGATGAACCATAGAATTCATATATGATTGATATCGTACATGATTACATAAATGTAACTTTTCAAATAATCTGAGTATGAAAAGTTAAATACCTGTAGTGCCATTGAGAATTGTTGCTGCTTTTTAGATTTACCATTGGAAATGGGCACATTTGTACCTGTAGAAAGTTCTAAATCACCCATAGACTTATATCGTTGACGTCGTACTGTTGTACCTTTTTGTTGTTTCTCACTTATCCAACGCCTCATCCGCCTGAAACAAGTTCACTGGTTTGTGAATAATTTGAAAATTAATAATGGTGCAAAAGTACTGGAAGAAATCAATGTTGGCCATTTTCTCAAAATCAGTTCATTAGATTTGTTCATAAATAAAGAACACGTCTCAAGTCAGTGAAACAAATTTGAAATATAAAAAAGTCACAGTATGTGAGTAAATCTAAAAAAAAAAATTAAAAAATAATAAATGACTATCAGGTTTACTTTTAATTTTTTTTAAATTTTCCACTACATCATAAATTTCTTTTATTTCAAATTTAGAACACTAATTTGAATCATGAATCTCCATATATATAAAACCAAAATTTGAGCAAAATTTGATAAACTAATTCTGAAATATTAAACCATTTTTTTTACCTTCTTTTCGAACCTGAATTCTAGGCAAAAAAGTGGTCCATATATTTTTTGTATTACTTATGAATTACATTTCGATAAAATTTCAATATTTTTTTTGCCAAAAAGCAGTTTTAAATCAAAATGTATACATTTATTTATAAATAATAGGTTTCACACACACACATAAATTTTATACATAAATAACATTTTTTCTTAATGTCCATACTGTAAGCCAGATAAGACTAATGAGGACAAGGGATCAGCGTTAATGAAAAGAGTAAAGCTTATGGCAATAAAGTAAGTCTCACATACACAACTTTGAGATGGGTACTTCAGATACAGCAGATTGATTGGACCCTAAACTCCATTGACTACTAAGCCCTTGAACATTAAATAAAAAATGTTTTTATAAATAGATTAACGGTTGAATGTTTGTAATGGTAATAATGAGGTTTCATGGGTGGATCTATAATAAAACACAAATCATAATTTAAAAGTGAAACCTACATTAATAAAATATAATGTTGGTCATACAACTGGCAGCCAAAATTGCATCAACCAAACAAAAGATTTGTTATGCAGTAGGAAGTATTCAATATTTCTAGCACTTTTAAAAGCTTTGTCAGAAGCAAGGATTCAAAGTCAGTTATAGTTTGAGATCCTTTCTAAGGTTCTAAAAGGATTGCGTTCTTTATAAATTCATTGAGTGTTGTATGGTTTTTGAAGGAAAACATTGTTTGGGACTTCACTGTATGTTGATTAGCAAACAGAATTAAGTGTACTTTAAAATGTGTCAATAACGTATTTGTTCTAATTCAAATCGAATTCATCTGTATGTGACGCAATAATCTGACATCAAATTAAACAGTGGCTGCAAGGTTCATAGAATTTAGCTAAGCATGTGATCTTGTTCGGAGAGGGTGAGGACAAGATGTGCAGGGGAAATCCATGCACTTCCAAAAACACTGACTCTTCTTTATTGCTACTGCATAGAATTTCATTTTGTGCAACAAACAGAATTTAAAGTAGGCTG
This sequence comes from Callitettix versicolor, assembly GCA_022606455.1. Classification (NCBI taxonomy): domain Eukaryota; kingdom Metazoa; phylum Arthropoda; class Insecta; order Hemiptera; family Cercopidae; genus Callitettix; species Callitettix versicolor. The sequence goes on along the minus strand of CM040190.1, from coordinate 69,468,024 downwards.
CTAACTGGTAATAAGAAAATTTGCATTATTTATTGGCCTGTAAATTTGCCTTTTGAAAGCTGTGTTATACGAGGGTTGTTCAGTAAGTCCTTAGAAAAAGATAGAAAAACAAATTGTTTTGTATTGTTCACCGTAATCTCCCATTATACACTTCTCTAAGTGTTTCTCCAGCTTTTCTAACTCGGCCAAAAAGTAGGATTTCGGTAGTTCCTCAAAATAGGCTTGTTTGGTTGATGATCTCCTTGTTAGATGTATGTTAGATGTTTTTTCACATCTATGCAAGCCATTTTTTTCGTTTGAAAATAAAAAAGTCACTAGTAGCCAAATCCGGTGAATATGGTAAAAGTTGTAGTAATTTCAATTTTCATTCCAAAATTATGCAGGTGTGCACCCATGCATTGTCTTTGATGAAAGGGAATCTTTTTCTTTTTTAAATAAGGATGTTTTTTCTTGATTTCTTCGTTCAGCCGGTGCAATAATGATGCATAATACTCTCCAGTCATTGTTTTTCCTTTTTCTAAATAATCAATCAATATAGATGATTCTGCACACATCCCAAAAAGCCGTGACCATAACATCGCTGGCTTATTTCACCATTTTCACCATCTTCAGAGCCTGTTTGCCTTCAAAAACCCACTGTCTTGATTGTTCTTTTATTTCTGAAGTGTAGTAATATATCCATATTTCACCTACAGTTCTGTATCTATGCAGAAACTTGTTAAGATTGAAAGAAGAATTGAAAGAATATTGAATTGTGCTTTAGAGATTAACCATGTCTTAAAAAAACCAATTACAAGGAAGTCCCAAAAAATTAATTTTTAAATTTGACCTATACAGACGTTACGAGTGAAGAAAAGCATTGAGAAACACTGGTCCATATAAATACAATTTTTTTTCATTTAACAGTGAAGATTAAAACTGAAATAAGTATTGTGTGCATACACAAACTGAAATAAGTATTTGTAAAATTCAAAATTCAAGTATCTGTACAAAATTCTTACTTGACAAATGGCAACACCATAAAAAATGCATTTGGTCCAACGCCTATTTTTACTTTAGTTGACACATCTTTCTTACTGGCTGGCAGATCTGCAACAGAGAACCACTCGACAGCTTTAATTTCATTCCTTGTCCTCGGCTGGAACTTTGTGTCCTGTTGTATGCCACCCATAATATACAACCGTACAGTCTGGTCATTTACAGTGGATTCTATATATTCGTTGGGGTCAATTAAGTTACTGATGTCGAATCCAGTTTCTTCTAGCACCTGTTAATAACAAATTATTTAAAGTAAATTTACAAACTCTCTGACATTAATTTAAGATTTTTAAAAATAGGTATAAAAATGTAATCCTTTGCCATCTGAACAAAATGTGTGTCAAAATTTTTTTTAGTATAATAGAACCTCAATTATCCATTGTAGTTGAGACGATGAAGGATAACTGAAGTCACTTTATCCTACGGCAATAAGAGAGGCAAAAAATATAACTACAATAAGGAGGAATGCATTTTATTAATATGCTACAAACATTTACAACACATGTACTGAAGAAATAAATCAAAATAAATTATTGCATTAACACTTCTATCATGACATAGAAAAAAAACATGCTTATTATGTGAATATTACAGATATTATTTTTTATGCAAATGGCAGTATAGTATTGGTTAAAATATAAAGTGTATGGAGACATAAAAAAGGTAAAATATATAAGAAAGAAGGTAAAACTTCAGTTCCGCTCTCTTTACTGTTCCAGTTTATATTAACATTTCTAAGAAATCGTCTAAGATATGCCAAAGAAACATGCAGACAGAAAAGTGCCTTCTATGCAAGGAGATAAGGGAAAACCCTCAAACAGTGATGACATTAATCCACAATTTGTATTGGAAATTAGATTAGGATGGGATCCAAAATAAATTATTCTCGGAAGAAGGATAATGAGAAAGCAGTCTGTGAATAATGTAGTTGTTAAGAGCTATCGATAATTCAACTGATGGTCTTAAACTATCGACCTATCAGCAACCCTGTGTAAGTAACTAGATATGTGCATGTCAATTTAAGTAGAAAGGTAAAATAATATTAAAAAAACAATGACGGACTATTTCATTAGTATGTAAAACTGGAATTTTAGCCAGACCTACACATAAAATGTTTATTTCTTTTTTATGTAAATACTATATTTTGTTTGACAAAAAACTACCACTGAATAAATGAGGCTCTATTATATAAGCTATAAAAAAACTGGAAATGATGATTGCAGCTATTTTTAAGATTTTTCTCTTCATATGAACTCAAGTTATATTTCCTGTGGTAAACTTGTTAATTCTGTGATTGTTCTCTTGTAAACTAACTGATTTTAGATACAGTTGCAGCTCGAATTTAACTGACCTGTACTTATGTCATTGTTTTACATTGTATTGTATTACACTGTTTTTGATATACTGCACATCACTCATTTATACTTCTTGATAATGTGGTAGGAAGTCTGTTTCTGCCACCGAGCAAACAAAAGAATAAGAGTCATTTCCTCCAACTGTTTCCAGTCAAACAAATAAATAATATACCAGTTTTTTGTTAGTTGTTCCTACTGTTCATCTGTACTTACCAACATACAGTAAATTTCTGTTGAGTGTTCTTGCTTTCTTAGTTTTATTTACTTTATTACTACACATTGTTCTTTATTATAATCACTTATATTGAATACATTTAAATTGTCTTCATAATGGTCAGTATGAAATAATACATACATATATATATATATATATATATATGTATATATATATAATTATTATTTGTGCATAGACCCTGTTGGATCAACCAAAGCACTCCGACTCATGTCTTGTTCCTTCTAATCCTCCACACCTCCCTCATCCTGTCCCCATGGATCCTCTTCCGCTCCTCCGTCTATTTTACCCCTGCTCTCTTTGGGATTTCATTCTCTGGGACCTTCCAACCGAGCATCTTTCTCCTGTATGCGCGCCTGTCTTCAACATCTGTTGAGTCTATTCCTGCATCATGTAGGTCTATTCTGACTTATGCGATCCACGACGTTGTTGATTTGACACCTTGTATATACTTAAGGATTCTGTTGGCAAGTCTCGTTGTTGGGAGTCTACTGATGTTATATATATATATATATATATATATATATATATATATATATATATATATATATATATATATATATACTTATATTATGTTATATATATAATTCAGTAATTAAATCCTTCTTTCCTAAATTTAGTTTTTGTTTTATTTTTCATTAAGATTTTAATTTTTGCTTATAGCTATTTACCCTCTTCAGTTAATATTTGAAGATTTCATTTAGTAAAGATTTTAGTTTTGGCTGATATCTTCTTTTGTATTCTGTTTATTTTTTAAAAGTTTTTTTAAGAATAATTTTAATTAACAGTGTATTGAAGTTATTATTTTTTAAGACATGTTTTAAATTAAAATAAATCACTCAATGTGTTATTTTTTAGGGTATTTATTGTTTGTAACTACATTCTTGATTTTAATATTACATTAATGATATACATTAACATAATATGTATTCCTAACTCACACTACCTGCTCCAGAACCAATTACAATATAATTTCGAGGTATAGTACTGTAACAAGTTAAGAGTTACTGGAATAAAAAGCCAAATCTATTAAGCAGTGTGGGTTATGGATTTCACAAGTATTACACACACTTTATAAATATACCTAGTTAGTGAAAACTGAATGACTTTGCTTTACATAATCTAATGACTTTAAAAGGTCATGATCCATTACCTAACATGTCAAATTAACAAAAACATATACCTACATACTAATTTGTTACTAAAGTTTCCATGAATAAACAGCCATAGTTCACAAATTATTAAATACTAGACAGACAGACATCATTCAAAAGGATAAAAGGATACATTTTGGTTTCTCTTTTATGGATTATAAAAATTAAAAACATTTCTGCTTTTTACACTTAAAAAAAATAGATGATTTTCAGATCATAAAAAAACTGTATAGGTAATCCCATTTTTGCTTCTTGCTCTAAAAAAAGGTCCTTTAAATAGTAGCTACTGAAAAATACTGGAATAGCAGATTCATGTATGTACAATACAATATGTTTTATTTGTTATACAATATATGATAGAAACACATAAAAATAGTTATATAAACAATTTTTTTACATAATTATTATTATTGGCCTAATAAAGAATTTTTCCAACAAAAATATTGAACCTTTTTTTTTAAAATAAACTGTCAATTCTCTTAATGTTTTTAAGTGTGAAGAGTATACTGAGGATTGCTATACATAATTTGTTAATGTAATATAGATAACAAGTACTTTAATCTGCACACATTAATAATGACCAAGCACAAATGATCAGGTCTTTACTAGACTACTGAGGTTGTTAATTGCTGCTCAGATGTATTAATTATGCAAATGATATCTCTTGAAATTGGAAGCATAGATAAAGAAATGTACCTCTCTAACTGCACAATGTAAAGGCTCTTCTTCTTTGTTGACTTTGCCTTTAGGAAAGCCCCACGAAGCTCTGGCAAAGTAACTTTGCACCAGTAATACTTGTGTCAGATCCTGATTTAACAAAATAGCTCCGTAAGTCGGCACAGCTTGCTTGTATTCCCTCCATGATTCAAGTACTTCATCTACCTTCTTCCCGTATTGTTTTAAAAACGGGATGTGCTGCAGCAACAAACATAGTTCAAAATAAAAATTTCAATATTTTTTTATAGTGCTAAATAATTATTTACAAAATGTTACCACTCACTAATTTTCTAATAAGTCTGTTTTCTTTTTTTTAATAGAAAAACACTGTCAACTGATGAGTAGAAAATAATTTAAAACTTATAGAATAGTCCAGAGGTCACACAGTGTAGCCAAATTATTGGTTAGCGCCTTAAAATCGTTGATGAAAGTGTTTATGAATATCTCAAATATTGGTTAAAATTGAGTTAATTTTAAATAGAAATAAAATTAATTATTAAAAAAATGGGTGAATTAAATATTCAGAAATTAAGTTATTTAACCCTATCTTTTGCTTGAAATATGTTATATCTTACCAGACAATGATGAATTACAAACATTTTGTTTACCATTACTGAATTCTGACTGCTCTGCAGTTATTACCTCTCTACCATTGAATTAAAAATTGTGGCTATTATTTTTTTAAAAATAAATAATACCAGGTATGTAATAACTATTCCTTGCTCTGGAACTAGAATATGAGGTACTACCCAAACGTTTCGGGAATTTTCCCATAATAATAAAACTACTTAACATAACTATCATGGGAGAAAGTTTGTCTGGTCATAGTAATGCTTCTGACAAATTTAAAAAAAGTGAAGATTTCATTAAAAACCAAAAATTTAACTGCCAACCAAGTCTACAATTCCAACAAAACAGGTTATTCTATTGGATGTTATAAAGTAGCCTTAAAAATAAATGACAGCAAAAGGTTATAAAAGAAGTAACGGCAGCCTTACTATCATGGCTTGCAGTAATGCATGCATCTGACCACTTTATAAATTTCTACTTCTGTTATTGGGGAAATCAAAAAATCCCCAAGCCATGAAGATTGTACATACAGCATACGGCAAGATATACATCTTGGGGCATTACTGTCGTTTATTGCTCTAAAAAAAGGCTTGCATTGGCGATAGCATTTTTAAAAACTGATGTTTTTTAAAGTTTTTTGTTACAAAGCATGACAAAATATTTAAAAGAATGAGGCTTATTTAACAAAGCTGTTCTGCTAATGGACAATGCACACATCCGGCAGCTGACATATTGGTCAGTGAGATAGTTTCAACCACCATAAGTGATTGCATTGGTGCAAAAAAGGTCAGGGGGTTCTAAAGAATATCAAGCAAGTTTACAGACAGCAAATCTGGTGTGGTGGAGATTTTAAAGTCTTTTAACATTAATCTTGTTAATGACAAAATATTTAAAAGAATGAGCCAAATGTTTGCTAATGGACAATGCAAGTGGCTATTGGTCAGAGAGATAGTTTCACACTGATAAAATCATAATAAGAAACTCTGGCATTAATCTTGTGTTATAAGACAGACTTGCTAGAAGCACACTGATAAAATCATAGAAGAAACTCTGGCCTAGTGTATATGACTTGCCAAAGAATAATACAGAATTAGTGAAGTAAACAATTCCATACACAAAAACTTCAATGAAGTCCAGCCTTAAGAACTGATGGAAATGTTTCAGAAGATTGAAAACTGCTCAGATACTGACTTCATGATACTGAAATTTATTAGAGGCCGACAATAACGGAGGTTAAAGAAACTTTATTGACAACATAAATTAATGCATCCTGTATATCTACAGACACTGCAAATAGAATACAGATGCGATAGTGATGATGATGATGAGCATCCAGCATTTATGAGTCATGCAATAGCAGTGTCTCTGTTAGAGGATCTAATGGTTAATTTTGAGCGACAAACAGACGACACCAGTATGAGTTGCTCAAAAAGAGCTTCTCATATTGAAAAGAAATGGCACTCCATATTGATGCAGCTACAGATTACAAGCTACTTTGCAAAATTATCTGTGCACCACACCCTTATACATAATATTTTATATAGCGAATAAATAAACAAAAAAATATTCGCATAGGCATAATTTTTTAACTAAGTATGTTAATAGATTATTGTATATGAATACTGTACGAAATGGTAATTCAGGTTTGGCCAACACAATCCTATATAGACTATTTTGTCTTTTGGATTTTTTTTTTTTTGGTGTTTAACGTCTGACTGTTGTGCACACTTGGGCTAATGCAGACGATGGGATGATGTATAGCGTATGAAAATGCCAAGCCCTCGCCGGGAATCGAACCCGGGTCCTCGGGGTGAAAGCCTAGTACGCTATCCACTAGACCACTACTAAAATGACATGATCAATCTAATCAAGAAGCCAAGCCAAACAAAAATATTTTGTATAACACAAATTTGCCCACACATCTTTTATGTAATATGTAGTTTCAGCCTATATTTACATATCTTTAATTTAAATTTAATATATATTCATTATTTCAAATAATAATGTAGCTCACAGCTATACTAACCTGAAAAATGTGTGTTGTAAATTCTTTCATGCCACATGGCTTTAATTTTATCGATGTATCTTCAATATTGTCAGCGCAGTAAAAGTCTAAATAGAACCAATGTGCAAGCTCGATTTGAAAACATATCCTCACTAAATCTTTTCTTTCTTCTTCTGGTACGTTTATAATAAATCGACTGAAATCAAATGTTATGTAATTTGTTATATGATCCTCCATAACATTCTTCGCCTACTCAAACATATCATTTCCCTCTGTGGTAACCTTCTTGGCATTTACCTGAGATATCAGTAACATTATGATGACTGTGTCCATCACATATATTTGACAGTCTTATTTTGAGTTTGCTGTTATAAAAATTAAGGTTTTGTCTTTATACAATTTTTGCTTGTTACTTTTTTTATAGTAATATAACAGGGTTTCAGCCTAGAAGTTTTGTAAATATAGTAGGCTATTTTATTATTTATAAATAAGCATCTGAAAGTAGTACACTGCAAGAATAAGACAATTGTTACGTATCAAATTTTTAGATATTTACATGGCCTAATGTAAATAATGATCTTATAGGTTATCAACGAGGGCTATCCAGAAAGTTGGCTACGTTTTGCTCTGTAGACGCTAGGGGCAGGCATATCATGTTAGTGTCCGAGCATTCGTCTGTTCAGTGTCTATCCAGCCGTGCTAATGAGTGGTTACCGTTGCTGCTCGTTCCCGTACAATACTAGTTTGAAATTTGCACCACTATTGAAAATCCTGTGAACTGTGAAGTACGTTCGGTGATAGTTTTTGTTGGCTAAGAACAATAAACCATTTGAGATTTATCGCCAACTCTGTGAAGTTTATGGGAACGATGTGATCACTGAAGGTGGAGTGCATCAATGGTGCATTAGGTTTAAAAATGGTCAAACAAATATGCACAACGAAGAACAAAGTGGACAGCCAAGCATTGTGACCGATGAAATTGTCTCTAAAGTCGATGAGAAAATTAAAGAAGACCATCAGTTCACAATAACGGAGCTATCGCTTAGTTTATCACAAATTTCAAGAAGTTTGTTGCATGAAATTGTTACACAAAAGTTAGGTTACCACAAATTTTGTGCAAGATGGGTACCGAAAATCAGCGTATGGGTGCTTCATTGACATTTTTGGACAAAAGGATGGTGACGCACTACTCAATTGAATCGTTACAGGAGACGAGACTTGGTTGAAACATGTCAACTGCAAAACCAAATTGCTGTCTATGGAATGGGGCACACAAATTCCCCCAAAACCCCAAGGAAATGAATGCAAACATTGTATGCAAGGAAGATCATGGCAACTGTTTTTTGGGACAGGAAAGGAGTCCTTCTTGTTGATTTCTTAAAATGTGGTACGACAATAAACTCTGCAAGGTATTGTGAAACCTTGGAAAATTTAAGAAGATCAATTCAAAACAAGCGCAGAGGAAAGTTGAGTTCAAAAATTCTGTTTCTGCACGACCACACACAGCCAATCGAACTCGAGAAGTCCTGGATGTTTTCAAGTTGGAGGTGTTTCCACATCCACCTTACAGTCCGGATCTTGCTCCCAACAATTATCACCTGTTTCCTGCAATGAAGACCTGGCTTGCGACGCAGCATTTTGATGACGACACGGAACTGCAGGAGGGCGTGACAACCAGGCTGAAGTCTCAGGCAGTAGAATTCTATGACACTGGAATTTCAAAACTGGTTCACCGCTATGAAAAGTGTCTAATTTTATATTGCGGCTATGTAGAAAAATAGTATTTTAGTGCTACTTTTAAATGTATATATTAAAATTTTTTCTTGTACTTCGTTTTTTTTTTTGTACCAAAACGTAACCGACTTTCTGGATAGCCCTCGTATAATTTATTTTTTTATAAAAATGTAGGCCTACTATTGTACAATAATAGGTCGTTACTAGCTTCATTATTTTAATTTATGGTATATGCCAGAGTAATTTTGTATTTGTTCTCTTCTGTCTATCAGGGTAGAGGATAGACAGAAATTTTGTATTTGTCCTCTTTTGTCTATCATACCTTAGTTGGTCCCGTGTTGCATGAGAAGTGCAGCACAGTTAGACACACTGGGTGTTGTTTGGTATTGCTTTGTGCTGGTAAGGGCAATGACACCATCCCAGTATATTCTTTAACAACACAAAGCTTTACCTAATCATCCATAATCTAAAATCTAGAAATGTTGTTTCTGCACAAATACTGAGAGCAGGACATTTCGCAAATACCACATCATTCATGCTGTCTAATTATTAAAACTAGACTCTCCTCAAAATCGCTCTTCTCAGAACTAAACATTTTGCTAATCATATATTTCTGCTACAACTACTTTTCTTAGAATGATATGACTTCATATTAACATAGCTAACTCAATTGCACCTGCAATACACACACTAAATTTTAATCATATTTGTTTATAAATTAATTAGTGTATATACTATATTTTCTGGACATCTAATTCATTTATCGCATAGTTGAAAAAATATCTTTAACAACTCCAAACTGGGTTAATAGTAGTTAAAAAAAAAATTAAATAATTTGCATAACATTTATATAATTTGTAAATTCTTTTATTTTTAAAATATACATTAGGTTTATGGTAGCTTAATTAATTTTAGGAGTCAGTGCGTCTAAGGTAGTTAAAAACACCAATCAGTCTGCTGCACATCTGAACTTGCACACCTCAAAATTGTAGGTTGAGACTTGAATTACTTCTTTAAGCCCTTGCCGTCAATACTGATCCCTCATCCTCATTCGCCTGACAAAGTATGGACATTAAGAAAAAAAATAAATACTTCTTATAAGTTCTTATGGTAAAATGTGCAATAAATGGATACCTTATTTTTCACTTTTACCTACTAACATCCTAACACACACACACACACATATAAATATAAATTTGAAATATCCATTTGTGAAATTTAAAGTAACATTAAAAAAACCTGTCATGAATAATGTTACTTGTCTAGTCAATGTACAACATCGGATATATTGCACTCCTTTGAAAAAGCAATAAACTGATTAAATACTAATCATATCTATCTGCAGAAATTACTGTAGATAGATAAAATAAACAAAAAATAGAAAAGAAAAAAAATATAAAAAACCTAACCAATACTATGTTACTGCAACAACCTACTTTTAATGTCTTTCTTGTGGAGCGATACTTTTCATGCTGTGGTTTATGCTCAATACAGTGTAAATGGTTACACATCAAAAATAGTTACGTTGAAAATTGCATAAAATCATAACTTCATACAATTTATATAATATTCTGCAGACTAATATTACTTAATTTATTAATAAAATAGGTAACTATTTGAAAAAAACCAACCTATTATTTATTAAATTATAAGTATTGCATAAATAAGTAATACTTATTTAAATAATTTTAATTATAAAATTGCATAAATAAGTAATAGAACAACCTACCACAAAATAAGTTATAGAGCAATAAGTTATGTACAATACATTAACATGAAAATAAAAACAGTGTCCATTAATTACACAAATGTTGTTCTTACAAATCTACTTGTATGTTAATTAAATGAAATCTCTTTTTGAATTATCGGTATTAATGCACTTTAGGAAGTTTTGTGAAAATCATTATTTCATAGATTTTTTTGCTTGTATTATGTTATATCATTTCCTTGAGATATTAAAGCACAGAAGATGACATTTATTATGGTAAATGCACAAGAAATTACATGTTTAGCTATTTATTACTAACCTGTATTTTTAACCTATATTCTGATGTAATTGATGTTTACTTTTGCATGAATGTATTTTACATTCATGTACATGTTCACTTTACATGAATTTGCTTGTACATTTACTTTGTAATATAAATGTACTGCACTAGATTAATAAGGACTTTATAATAAATCAGTTATTATCATGACAAATCTTGTTTTATAAACATCATTTGAAAAAATGATTGTCGTTAATTGTGAACTTAGCGATTTAGCATACGTCTTTATATTAGTTTAAGTTGGAATTACAGTATTGTTGTTGAATTTCTTATTAATCACGGTATCTTTAAACAATTGTGTTCATGTTCTAAATGCAGTAATACTTGTGAAATTAATAGAGAATGTTTCAATTTTGTTGAAACTGGTGTGCTAATGTTCGTCACTGTATTTAAACATGTAAGAACCGAGTCGAGTTAGGTTATGGATTTCATTTTTTAAAAAAAGAAAAATTATATTCCTTTCATTATTAGGAAAAAAAGAAGTTTAGGAACTTTTGTAAATTTTCGTAATTTGGCAATAATTACAAAATTGATAGAGAAACGTTAAGTTTTGTTCCAACTGGCATGCTAATGTTTATCATTGTATTTATAACATAACAGCCATATCGAGTTAGGTTAAACATGCAACAGCCAAGTCAAGTTTGATTATAGAGTTCTTGTTTAAAAAAAAAAAGAATTACATTCCTTTCATTATTAATTACACACATTTATTTATTAATAACACACATGGAATTTATTGTTTTCGCTGTTATAAACATGTTTATCACTTTCGCTTTGTAGTCATTTTGAGGTTATGTTTAGCACTATTATTTTCACTTTTTTGTAACCTCTCGTTGTTTCAGCACTCTTATATTTTGAATTATTAATACTAGGCATATTTTGAAGCGTTTCAATGCAAAAATTACAAAAGTCCCTAAACTGCATTTTTTCCAAATTATCATATAATTTCATTAAATTAATCCTTAAACAACAAAGTTTGTTTTTCATTCCTTCAGTGCATTAGGTCATCAGATAAATATGTAGTATATTTAATAAAAGTGCAATTAGGTTACTGAAAGTAATTTTTAAAAAAATAACTGCTTTGAACCAACTAAACATTGTTCATTACAAAATTTACCATTATGCAAATCTATTTTTTTTTTTAATTTGCTACAATCAGATTTGAAGAGCATATATAATTTGTTTACTCAACAAACTGAGTACTTTCACAGAAAGTTCAATAAATCCTAAAATTCCTCAAGAGTTTTATCAACCTGAAAATATTCCAATATTTATTTTATAAACATACTAGGTTACAAGGACATATTCCATATTAAAACCTAAGAGGATTAGTTAAAACTATAGTACTATTTATTTAATGATAAGTAGTAATATTCCATAAACAGTAATTTTTCAGTTAGATCAATTATGTTCAACTGACTGATCCTAAAGTGTAATTAACTGTATTGAATCTAATTCATATTTGAAACCTATAATTTATGAACCAAATAGAGAAACTAAATCTTTCATTGATTTTGAAGATATTGCTGTCCATTAATTTCATGATAACTACACATTTCCAATAATTAATTATTAAAATTATTACCTGCACAAATCGTCAAGAATATCAATTGGAATGGAATGTTCGATTATTACCTCTCTTGGTTTATCTTTTATATTTTCCATTGCTATAAAAAGCTTCCAGTACTAAACAATAAATTACTTTAATTATCAGTGTATATAAATGAAAAACAGAATAAATGTAAACACACGTTAACAGTAAACTAAGGTAATTTAATACATAACTTAAATGACAGTTTACAAATGTAAATATAACATCTCAAAATCATTTCAAATCACAAAAAAAATGTGAAGTAGTCAACTTTTCTCAACTTAAGGTTAACAAATTGTTAAGAGATGGGTAAGAAAACTCCAAACTGTTAAAACAAACTGTTTTTCTATATACGAAAAACAAACTGCTTTGCCAAACGGAAACAAGCAGTTTGAATTGGACTGGATTGTGATTTGTTAAACAAGGAACAACAGTTTGGACTTCCCCACCACCTACGTTCTATTCGAACGTTGCCGCAAGCGCTAAAACTTTGTCTTACTATTTTCCTGTTAAACTGTTTTCCTTCAAACAGTACAAACACCTTTTCTTTAACTTGCTATACTTTTTCCCTCTATTTCTTGTTGCAACATTGTGAAGTAAGAACTGTTTGGGCGTTGTCAAAGTTTATCTCTGTTTTGTTGCGAGTTGTTTGAAAGTTTTAAATGTAAAATTTGTTCAAACATTTTTTAAACTGTAAAAACAGTCATAATTGTGTTTTATATTAGTTTTTCTCCGTAGTTTACATTGTGTTTAGAAATTTAAAAATATTTAGTGGACAATTTTGAAAGTTTTCTTTTACTTTTTTTATGTTTTTAGAATTAAGTGCATAGTTTTTAATTATTTATTGGATGTGTGGACTTTTTAGTGTTTTTTTTCAGTGTTTACAAGTGAAAAACCTGTTTTTTGTGATGGGAAATATTACAAACGTCTTACATTATATTTTTATCCGGAGCCTAATTTTCTTTTAAAACATTTGTTTTGTTAAATATGTTATTACAATAAACTTTATATTTTTCTGTGTTGTAAAATGGAAAACTTATTTTTTTGTTAATGCTAATGTTAATAACCTATCATTAACCTATAATAACCTAATGTTAATAACCTATAATTTTGTAACTATATAGAGCCAATTTTATTTAAACATATTTGGCCTATGTTCTTCTTACCATATTTTACTTATTAAGGTTAATTTTTTCAGTGTTGAAAAATGAAAACCTACTTTTTCCCAATTAAAAATATGACAGTAACATCTCACATTTTGTAAATACATAACCTAATTTTATTTAAGCATATTTTTTATATTTATTATCAATCATCAATATTTTTTAATCAACTAAAAATATTCTAAATTGTTTGCATTTCAGTAAATATGCAAACACAATTTAATTTTTAAGTAAAAAAAAAGAATGCTTCTATTAGAAATTCATTGCATTTTGTAAATATAAAATGGCATACATATATATTACGTTTTGAGAATTAAATTTAATTATTACTACACTTATAAAGATTATTTTTTTCTAAATGTTTTACACCAAAAAACAGTTAAGGACATGCTGGTAATGGGAATGAAAAAGTAGTCTTAGAAAACTGAACGTTTGTGCTTATGTTTTAGCTGCTAATACAACTTCGAGTTTCATTTTTCTAAACCTGTTTTTCCAACTGTTTTTCCAAACATCTATTATTTTGTAAATAGATGACAAACATAAAACAATCTGTCCATTAAATTCACTGTTATAGTACCTATTCTATATTATCTGCATTATCATTGCTCCTAACAAACTTAACATTATAAAAACATTTCACATTATGGGATATAAGCACACACTATAACTAAAACATTTTGGTTTCTCCCCTACCCACACTTTACGATATTTTCTTGCCGATGTTGTCATGTTAAAGCTCGAGAACTTGAAGAGTGCATTAGCACAAGCATTGTGTGTGTGTGTGTGTGTGTGTGTGTGTGTGTGTGTGTGTGTGTGTATATATATGTATATATATATATATATATATATATATATATATATATATATATATATATATATGGTTTTGAACATTTAACATTTAAGCTATTAAATGTTAAATGTTCAAATCCACCAGTCACAAGATAGATCTTTGACAAGATAAGACTTCAAAGTAAAGTATGGTAGTTCAAAACCTAAGAATATATCTTATGAGGTAGGTGTTACCATTGCTGTAGTTTTTAGATTTTACAATCCTTAGACGAAAAATAATTACAAATGTAAATATGTAGTGACACTGACATACGACAATGTAATTACAAATGTAGTGACACTGACAGCTGACGTCATGCACCCTAAACCCAATAAATTGTTTAATGACTGCAATAAAATAATAAGGGTGAAGAAGATTGCTGGTTGGGCATAGATAGTAAAGCGATTTATTGTTGCATTGTTGGGAAATTCTAACCATTGGTTTTCAGGTAGTCTCCATTTCCAAACTTAATAGAATTAACAAAAATAACAGGTATATCTTTATGAAAAAGATTTAATATAGTTTAAGACTGATTAATTTAACTTAGTTAAGACTGAACATATTATTTTCCAAATTTTCTCCAGTAATAAAATAATCCCCCATACTTTTCCCCAACAATTCCTTTTCTCCAAAGTTTCCCCATAGATTTAAAATTTCCCCTTTTGGAGGTTTCTCCACCAAATGGGGAAATTTAAAATTTATGAGGAAACTTTGGGGTTTTAAAGTCTACTGGAGTGGTAAAAATGGACTGGTAAAGTGCTAAAAATTAAGTAATTAATTATTCATAATGTTAAAAACCAAGTCTGGAATCAAAAGCTGAATGATTATGTTACCAGTAGGCACAACCAAAGATAATATGCCACATCCAAGTTGAGTAACAGAAAATCTCGTTTGCACAACCTGACTGCAATTTGATTAAGTTTACAATAGCCGATTGATTTCGTAGAAACATCTTCCATCAGACATCATTTAGTTTATCATTTCACTGGTTAAAACAAAAAAAAAACAAAAACAAATTATGGAACAAACTCATTAGGTCTACCATTCACTTCATATAATTTATTATCTCTGTTACCGCTGTAGTGACTGTACCAATTATACTGTACCAATATTTCAGCTCACTTTCAATTCAGTTTTGATGATGGTAATTTTAAATTCTTTTTTTGCCCTATATTCTATTCAGTAGACTGATCATACAGTGTAATTAATTGTACAGTGCCTAACGAATATTTTTAAACCTACAACAATTTATGAATTAAATTACTATTTGATTTTGATGACATTACTACCTATTTTGAGATCCCTCCAGTTTCAAAAAATGAATGCATAATATACATCCAATACATATCATATTCATAAAATACATATATATTTTTCTGCTCAAGTCTAAGCCACCTTTCATGTTGGAGGCATGCTTGGCCAAATAAAATGGAATCGCACACCTAGGCAAGCTTGCCCATAGAAACAAAATTTGTAGAAATGCATCTGAAACAAGTAGCAACTTGTTAGCACTTGTCACATTGCCCACCATTGGCAAGTATAATTTCAAACATAATTTCAATGTGTTTTAACAGATTGTTTTTAATTCCTACCACTTTCTAGACTAATTAAAATTTTAGTTTCACCAGGCATTTATATTTAATTATCTAATTGAAATTGATGTATTATATTCTTTATTATTTAATTTTAATGTATATTTATTTATATTTCTTAATTATTTTTAACTCTGTAAGTTGATATTTTATGTTTATTTAAATTTGCCTTACCTCATATCCTTGCTTTTTATTTATTAATTTTAAGTTTTAATTAAATTAGAGTTTTTTTAAGTTACTTTTTGAGAGTGAGATTATTTAATGGCGATTTTTATTCAATGAGAGTAATATATTAATACAAAATATAGTATTTCACATAGGCAGTTACTTTTTCAATGCAAATTTAACAAAGTATTTGAAAAAAAATTGTATCAGTGAAACATGTTCGCCTTACAAAAATTTCCAAACTCAAATGATTAGTTCATTTTTTGAAACTAACTGAATCTGGCTGGTATTCCTTTTCCACTCCAAGGTCTACCAATTGTTAAACACAAAAACCCATTTGGCACTTTCTTTTTAAATAAATTTCCTCATCTAGGATATATTTCCATTGTTCTGTTGTTTACTACATCTCCTGATCAACGCTCTTGAAATGAAATTTTGTCTTATTTTTACTATAATTGTGAATTAATTAATTTTTGTAATTAATTCAATTTCCTGCTGGGTTAGCAGAAGATTCATTTCAATGCGATTTAATGCCTGTTGACTGATAATGGCTGATCCAAGATTTGATACATTTTCCTACCCATTGTTTATATATTTTGATCTAATTGCCAATTTTTATTTCATAAACACAATTTTATTCTTGTTACTCTCCTGAAAAATACAAATTTGAATGGTAATTCTATGTTATATGGTTTTGAAAATATACCAATTTTGTATTTTATATTGTTTAAATTTTGAATTAATTAATTATTTGATTAAATTTGTTAATTTTCCTAAGATTTTAATAACACTGAAACATAAACATAATATAACTATAATATAGGCACCTGTTTATTTCTATGAAATCATACACTTTTATTTTTAAATTTTTAATTAAATTTTCTCTACTTTTAAGTCTTTGAATATTAATTATTTTTTATAATTTTTTTAATTAACCTGTTTTACTTTCGTAATCTACACATCATCATTATTTATCCTTCAATACAGTTTTAACTTTTTAAAAATTTAAGTTTTTTTAAAAAACTTACTTTTTGATTACTTACTTACAATTGATTTCAGCTGATAGATACTTTACCATAACATTAGCTTTTATCTATTTATTTAATTATAATTTGAAATTTTTATTTTACCTTCAAACATCAATATCTTTTGAACTAACAATTTTATTTTATTTTTTTATTTTTTTTATTGTCTTAAAACATTTTATTTTATTGTAAAACAACTTTAAAACTACTTTTATTTAAATTAACAATTTTTCATATGGTATAAACGAAATTTTTACTAAGTATTATAAATCTGAACAGTTAGGTTTTAGGCCACTTCATACTTGTATGGACAAATTTGTGTTTCCATGCCCAAATTGTTGAATAGGCCCTCTGTTTTTCTTTGGCCAATATTTTACACAGGCTATGTACAACACTGAAACAATTTTACCTTGATTTTAAAAATCTAATATGTTCATTTTTTTAAATAATAAATACTGTACATTTCAGACAATATTTAGTTTTAAAATATTAATTGCAAAATTTCCATCTGTGTGTGTGTGTGTGTGTGTGTGTGTGTGTGTGTGTGTGTGTGTGTGTGTGTGTGTGTGTGTGTGTGTGTGTGTGTGTGTGTGTGTGTGTGTGTGTGTGTGTGTGTGTGTGTGTGTGTGTGTGTGTGTGTGTGTGTGTGTGTGTGTGTGTGTGTGTGTGTGTGTGTGTATGAATGATAAGTTATCTAATATTATCATTTATTTATTAATTTTTATTATTTAAACTGATGTTGTTTTAGCCTGAAAATGTTCTTAGAGTACGGTAATAACTTATATTAGGTACTGTACCAAATTTAATTATGCAAGAATGATTTAGCAGGGAGTTGACATCAATTACTGGCAAATTACACACCATTTTAGAGGCAGGAAATTGGCAGAGGGATGTAGAAATTACTTCCTGTTTCCAGATATAAAAATTTGGCACCCTGAATTTTGTGTTTTCTAGTTTTACTGATCAAAAAGTATGTTATCAGCAAATTTCTGTTCATTTGAATATTTTTATACAATTAATCAGATTTACTGATATTTATTAAAAGAATTAAAGTTCCAAAAACACTTAATTCTAGGTCAATCATAGGTGTTGTAAACAACTTTACTACCAAGAAATTATGTTTCCTGGTTTTTCAATAACTTGACTATCTTTTAACTTGAAAATAAAATATGTTTTATTTTTCTTTAAAAAATAAATTTTAGTGTTTTGTATGAATTTTTATAAAATTTTGCATAAAATATGTTTGTGTTGTTATAATACATAGGATATTGACAATAATTTCCTAAAGTTTGACAGTTATTTATTTACAGGACACCTTACACACATGCATGTATTACATACATATAGTTGTGTTATATATATATATATATATATATATATATATATATATATATATATATATATATATATATATATATAGCCTGTTATTACAAATCGTCTGAGCTTTTAAAGTATATATTTTTCATTATAAAAATATATACAGACATGGATACAGTCTGATCATGAATAAACATAAAAACATAAAAATATATGGTCTATGACAATCTCAAGTTGGATGTTGAATTAATTTTACCAAAATAATTGCTCAATTTTAATGTCTTCAAATTGTTCAACTTGTGATTTTCAAAACTGTTAAGAATTACAGACTACTGTTGAGTGTTTCTCCAATTTTTTCATTCCTCTTTCAAATATTGGTTCTGCTCTATTTCTTTTATAAATATTTTACTGTGGGTTTTTAATGAAAATGACCTATATAATTTTTTTTTTACATTCAGGATCTGTTGTTATTGATGGTATGTTAACCCTAGGTGATTTTATCTCTCTCTCTGCCGCCTCGGTGCCCTAGTGGATAGCACACTAGGCTTTGACCCCGAGGACCCGGGTTCGATTCCCGGCGAGGGTTTGGCATTTTCATATGCTATAAATTATCCCATTGTCTGCATTAGCCCAAGTGTGCACAATAGTCGGACGTTAAACACAAAAAAATCCTCTCTCTCTCTCTCTCTCTCTCTCTCTCTCTCTCTTAGAAAATGTAATTTTCTTAATATTTGGTTTCGTTTTAAAGAACCAGGTGCAATTTTATTTTCTAATACTTACTTATTGTTTTTTTCCATTTAATTTTAAGATGACTAATTTCTCTGTAGTAGTTAGTTTTTCTTATAACTAGAAAAAATTCCAAAGGAAACTTGGTGATTACTGCTCTATATAATTGTCATTTTGTTAATTATTATTTACATATAATGTTTTGTTTCTAAATATTTGATTTAATACCTTGACCTAATAGGGCCACAGATAATAACAAATTGCAGCAAATGATCCGGTGGTCATTAAACAAATTGTTTGACCGATGAAACAATTTGAAACATGTCTTGTTTTTTGTCAGGGTACTGATATGAACAAGATAACGATTGGTGCTTCTTGTTCAGTTTGGTTTAGTAACCATTCACTGATAAGAGTCAGTGAACAAATAGCCGAAGATGAGAAATAGGGAAAGCAATCTGTTTCATATCACAATGAAAATTTGTAAATGAACTTAATGTCAGTCAGGATTTACTTTCATATTTTCAATGAATTTGGAGGTATAATATATTAATTTGTATGGATTTTAATTATGGTTATGATGGTGAAATCAGATTTTTAAAAAAGACTAAGATACAAAAAATAAGGTCAAACAAGTTTTTTCATCACATCAGTAAGACAGTTATGGCATACTATTAATTGTGACTTCTATTGAAGTTTTCAAATTTGAATTGCTAATATTGAAATATTAAACATGTCCCCACTAGAACTGACATACCACCAGAACCATCTCATCTCACAGTTAACTTGCAGCAGGAACAATGTGCTGAGGTCACCTGGCAACAGACATTTGCATCATGGACAACTCACTACAGCCATCTTGTAGCAGAAACAATATGCCAAGGGCATCTTGCTGGAGGTATCTCACCACAGCTATCTAGCTGCAGGAACAACTAAAGTTCTGAATAGTTGAACTAACATCTTATAACAGAAACAACTAAAGTTGAGAGTAGTTCGTTTCCTCAAGGATACTTGCTGCTGGCATCTTACTGCTGACATTTGCTTAGCCATCTTGTCACAAAACATGTTGAACTGTTAATAACTCTTTCCAGTAGAACACATACAATAGAGATATGTTCACCAAACCTTTTCATCTTGTCTGGGCTAATATAATTTAACATAATCGTAGCATGAAATTGTCTCATTGATGTTATAGAAGCAAATTTCCAAAACTATTTTTCTTTATCTTACCCTTTTTTCAAATCTAGATTTCACCATCATAATTAGCATTAAAATCTGCATATATTAGAATTTAAACTTTCAAATTAAATTTAAAATATGAAAATGAATCATAATAGCTATAATTTTTTTCTTAATTTCAATGAATTTTGAAAATTAAAAATATTAATTTATGCAGTTTTTAGCACTAATTACAATAGTAAAATAAGATTTTTTAAAAAATCTAAGAAAAAATCTATGATTTTTTAAGATTTGAAATTATTGCCATAATAAAAACACACACACACACACACACAATATATATATATATATATATATATATATATATATATATATATATTATTTATAATATTATGAATCATCTAGAGGAGCTCATTTCAAAATAAGATTGGTGCTCATTTTAAGGACCCCTGGGTCAGGATCTTACCAAGATGGCTGCTCCAATAGTTTATTTTTTAATTAGCTATAGAAAATCATTAATAAGGAAGTAGGAATAATCCATAATGAATGAATCATGTATTATTTAATACATTTATTGTAAATCAGTAGTCCCACCCTTGTTTATCTCTACATGAAATTAATAACAATATATAACATATATAAAATATAAAATTTAGTAAACAACTATGATAAAAATATAGATACCATTTAAGATGTAACAGAATTAGGATAAACAATCCAAAACATGCAAATTGCATTTGTTATAAATTTAGCCAGAAATTATAAAGAAACAAAAGTATTTTTGAATTTTTTTCTGTTCAGTATTCTGATAGAGAGCAAGAAAATAGTGATGGAATTTGCTATGTCCTAAAAGAAAGGTGATGAAATGTCTTAAAAGAAAGGTGTTAACATATAATAGTTGTAACATTAATGGATAATGTGAGAGGGTTACAGAAATAATAACCTTTGTAATGAAAGAGGAAACTTTATGGTTCATATCTAGAGCAAGTCATATATGAATTTGAGACGAATGGCATAATATGAAAAGTCAGTAAAAAAGGTACAAAAAGGAATTGAAAGTTTAATGAATAAAATAATAATAATAATAATAATGTGTAAGAAAAATAAGTGGAACGACTGGAATATTTCTGAGTGGATAAAATTCATTCAGTAGGTATGGCGTGATAATCCAATCACATAAAGTCACTGTATGAATAAATTAAAGAAAGAAGTAAACTTACAGTATATTAATACTAATATAAGCATTTACAGCTAATTTAATTCATAAAATATATTTTGTAATACAACATTTTGGAACAGAATACTTTTAAATTTTGGTACAAACAAGCTTTGATTCCAAAACCAGTACAGTGCTTGCTTACTCAAGTGCTAGTTATTAGCTTATGGTTAGGTTAGGTTAAGTTACCGGTTGGGTTAAGTTAGGTTAAGTTACATTAGAGTTGGGTTAGATAGACTAGGTTATGATTTCTTTAGTTATAAGAACATATAATTGTCTTGTGAAGAAATATTACTTTTAAGAATAAGTATAAAACTATAGTTCTCAGAGTAAAAATATTTACGAAATACTCATTTTTTTAATAACAGTGTCATAATCCTCAGTTGTTCATGAGCAAAATTAAGCTTTCAATTATGATAGCATTAACATAAGTAGGTATCCAAACATCTTTGTTTTGAGAATAGGTGTTTCATTTTTTATTGTTGTAAGACAAATTTGATATAAATAACACTTAGATGAGATAATTAACAAAAGCCCAAAGGTACAAAGAACAAGACAAACCAATGAATATTTTAATATTACCATATCCCACATTAAATTTTATATGCTTAATATGACATTTTTAATAAAGTTTGTTGTATTTCAACATATATGGCACTGGCAAGCCCATGTATATGTAAACTAATAGCCTTGTTCTATTAAACACTCGACTTCTTTCTCTCTTCTAAGGATCGTTACTCTCTCCCAATCATAAAAGAAAGGACACTAGTTTGCTAGTGCTATTGCACCAAAATGAAAAACTAATATTTTTACATAGTCTTTTCTCATAAAATCTGTGCATGTTATTTTAGCATTCACTTGCTGTACATATTTGCATCAGTAGTAAACACAAAGTTAATAACATTAACAAATAAAATATTTCTTGCTTACCCTGTTAATTTCCCTGTAGAAAAGACAAAAAAAATCATCGAAAGAGATTTGACATGGAATTTTCAGATTGAAATGAAATGTTATAGTTATATACAAGTGCAGTAAACATAATTGTGGTTACTAAATTACTGTAGTTACACTAAGCGCCATATTGACTGTTATTGTACCCCACATGTATAAGCGTGCGATTATATACATTATACAATCTACAGTAGTTTTTTATATTTTTAGATTATTGTTACGAATGAAGCTACATTTTGGTTGGCGTTCTAAGTTCTAACTTGATGGCATGGTTTGGTTTCTTCTACTAATATTATACAAGGATATGTTTTCAAAATACAGAATAAAAATAAAAAAAAAAAATTAAAGTACAGTAATTTACAAGTTGTGTGTGTGTGTGTGTGTGTGTGTGTGTGTGTGTGTGTGTGTGTGTATTTTAAATTTGCATCAAATATTTCTTTGAAATTTTTAATGTTTTCTTTTAAAAATTATTTTTAATAAAAAAAAATTATAACAATTGATAGCCTCACTAACGCTCCAATATTTAAATTTAAGGAAATTACAGTTTCAAAAATATTCATCAATTGATTACATTTTATTTAAAATTTTGTTTCTGTATATTTTTAGAATTAGAAGGATAATTTCTTAACTAAGTTTAAGTTTGTAACTAGGTGTAAAAATATAAAGAAAATAATTAGATATTGTTTCTTTTCTTTTAGTTTTGGTGTTTTCATCCTTAGACCTTTCATTCTTAGAACTATCTGAAAATGTATGGGACTTTAAGAAAAACAGATTCAAATTACAAGATCAAATCTTTAAAACAGGAGCTCAGAGCTCTAAATTTAAGTAAAAACATTAACAGACATATAGAAAGTTAAAATATTTTGACTTTGAGAAATAACATTTTTGATTACAGGAAATATTTCAAAGCTTCCATTGCTCAACAAGAACTAAGAAATAATCAACGTTAAATTAATGATAACAAACTGCATGCAAAACAAAATTTGACAATTAATTTTACTGCAATCAGTAGAAAAATCCAAACCAAAATCTACAACAAAAATAAAAACATCACATTTATGTACTTTTTTGTTATAAAATATGGGTTTACCACACGTTTCAACTAGAGCTAGAGCAATTTGTAAATTGCCTTGTGCATGGAAATGGAAACGTTTATTTTTTGAAAATAATTTATATTTGGAGGGTTTTTTTGTTTCTTGTTATGGTGTTTTGATTCTACTCTCGTAGCTTGTGCCACTCTGCAATCTGCCGCCTTGGAGAGTTGCAAACCTCAGTCCAATGGTGCAATGCTGAACCTGTGCTCTTGGTACCGCCCAGCTCTAGTCGGCCAATCACCTGCAATAAGACAAACAAGTCAAGGGTGTGCTGAAAATAAATATGCTGTTTCACCCTATGATAGATTTCATATTTTTAATCATTATTTTTTTAAAATATGCCTACTGAAAAGGAAGTAAAGTAGTAATTTTAATATAAAAAACTTTTATCATTTGGTCAAAAAACATAATTTAGTAAAAATTAACAAGATAAAGTTAAATTTAACCTTTGAAAAAATTAGCATTAAAAACCTTTTAATTATTAACCTTTTTTATTACTAACAAAACCAGTAGGCCTATCTAACGTTTTAATTTATGAAACAAATTTAATAATCAATTATAATTTTATTTCAAATTATTATGTCAAAAGTAAATGAAGTAGTGTTACACACACACACACACACACACACACACACACACACACACACACACACACACACACACATATATATATATATATATATATATATATATATATAAATAAAATAAATATTTATACTCAATCAATAACATTTTATTTTAATTACACGCTATATACAAAGTATTAAATTGTTTATCTTCTTGTCCATCAATAATAGATAAAATAAGATTTCCCCATTTTTTAAATAAACTACTGGTGCACAAATACTGCACACATTTCTCAAATTCAATTAAATAATTATTTAAACGATATTTAAATGGAACACTTGAGCATCCAATTGAAACATGTGTTTTGCCAATTTTTCCAAATATTTAGTTTAGAGGCATTAAGAAAAAGTAAAAGAAAAATGGCCTATTATTAAAAAATGGTTGATAATATTTTGGAAATATATGAAGATTATAACTCAAGTTTAGTAACTCACAATGTGTTTATAATTACTAAATATTTGTTCATAGTTTGATCACACACAATGAACAAAACAGCTGAGTTCCATAACATATCTAAACTCTATCCAGAATAATACTTAAATTGATAGAATAAAATACAGAAAATGACAGCAGCCTGACCATATTTCTGTGTTGTAATAGCAAAACTGGGATGTTTTGTTTTACAAGAACTAGGAAGCCTTATAAAGTATTGTTATTTTTTCATCTTTGCTTAACCAATGTACTTTTAAAAAATGATGTTTAAATGTGGAAAATTTACTTCATTTTTAGTGACTCGATCCCAATCTAGCAGCAAAAACTCCAAATTGACATTATCCAGTCCTTCATTGCCAACGGGAATCTCAAACACAAATGATTCATTGAAAACCGGGTTGAGTGTACGCTTCTTTACATGAGTCTTCTTCTTGGCTATCCTTTGTCCGTTGTACAGCAGGTACATTTTTACGTACGGATCTGTGAACAAAATAAAACTGGATCACCTGATTTATGTCAACAGCTGGTTTTTATTTAGAAGTTATTATAAAAATTTTAATTATGAGTTGGTTAAGAACTGCTTATATTCTTTTGCTTGAATGAAAACAAAACATATGAAACCAAAAACAGATCAATCACTTAACAATAAAAAAAAATTAAAGTAATAATTTTTAAATCAAAAGGTAAATAAACTCAGAGTCTAAAAATTACAATTAATTAATCAACTGCTATTCTTCTTAGTAAGTTCTTGATAATGAAACAAGTAAATGATAAAAAAAATCGATAAACAAGTTTATGAAAATTAAACAGACATTCAAATTTTAGTAATGTTTGGAAAAATCGACCCTTATTTTGAACAAATTTAAGCTCAAAATAAAAAATTTTTGATAAAAATGGTCCTGAGATGCTACAAATGGTATGCCAAATTAGTTAAATTTCTATTGATGTGCACAAACACACAGCCGCACATAGACAGGAAAGATTTCCAAGTAAAATCATTAATATGGATTCAGAGATATAAAAATGAAATATCCATGAAAATCTCGATTTTTACAATGTCAGTACTTGGTATAGTTAGAAAATTAAAAGATTTATTGCTTTTTGATTTATGTAAAAGTACTAGTTATTTATTCTGCTCTTCACAAGGGTGGAAAAACAAGCAAAAGCCAACAGAGTAAAGCATGTAGGAATATATCCTCTAATTTCCTTATAGTAATTTTTTATTTTCTTGCACTTTACTTTCCTAGTGTTACCAACTTACCAGCGAGACCTGTGACATCCATCTTGGGTAAGTTCCTTGCTTTCAACACCACCACAGTCAGTCTGTTTGCTGCAGGCTGCCAACATAGCGATACCAAAAGTTCTCCTCGACCTTGTGAACGGATCTGGAAATCAAATATAACACTGAAAATTGAGCATTTTTAAAGTCAGAAAACTGTTACCTGTAAATGTGTCATGAGAAGATATATTAGCTTGATTAATTTTATTGGAATACATTATAACTTTCTACAAACTAGTTTGTGATGATACAATGTATTTTGTCACTAGTTTTTACCCATACCATTTCAAAAATTACATACATTAATTAATTATAGATCTATCGACTTCAGTATCTATGTTATGTTGAGTGTCTATTCTGATGAGCTTATTGGTTATTCAGCCATTTTAAGTGTTATGTAAGTATTGTTCTTTGCATTTATAAAAAAACTGATTGAAACACACACACACACACACACACACACATATTATTTTATAGCATTCTTTAAAATATGCTCAATAGGCACTTTGAATTTATATGTACATAATATTGCTGTATTTTATGAAACAAGTACACAAGGACACTAAAGAACAGGATATGTACAAAAAGGAACTGTACTGGAGATGTTTCTAAATGTGTCATAAGTATATATGTGTTTTATATTTGTTTTTGCGATATATGTATAGCCAGTGTTTTATAAAATATGATAAAGGATAACTCTTTGATAATGACAAAACAGCTAAAACAGCTGTTAAAATAGACTACAATAAGAATACCGTGAAGACGATAGAACTGAATATATTTTGTTAAAAAACATGGTCTTCAGTCAAAAAAGTGATTCAAACTATCTGTATGTCTGTCTGAATCTGCCCACAGAGAAAAATAGTTTGATTGATTTTAATACCAAACTTTAGTTTTTGGTTCATATAGACATACAAATAGGAAAAAACATACACTTTCCAATAATACTTGCTACACATTTACCTTGAGGCTGCGTGGCTGGATGTCTCGAGTAAGTGTTAACTGTTGGTTCTCCACCTGGGACATGACCACAGAGCTAAGAGTGCAAAACACCTCCCCAATTATATCATCCCTTGAGTAACGGTCAAAACTGAGCACTACAAAATGCAATGTGGTACTCTGAAACAAGATCATACAAAGGCACCAATATAATAAACAAGAAATATTTCAGATTCGAAATTAGGAATATCTTGAAAAGATTTGGTTTATATTGTGAAAATTATTATTTTACAGTATTTACTCATAAGCAAACCAATTAATTGATTTTTAAATTTAAAAAAATCCATTATAACAAAGAACCATGTAGAATTAGTTAGTAAAATGTACCAAAATAACCTAATTATATTTTTTTTTTAAATTAATAAATGAAGTGTGAAGAAATAAATCTGTTTTAATGATTTTGAGTCCATAAGTATCCAATCAAAAGTCTAATTTATAAAAATTGGTTGTATAGATTTTGTTTAAACTTTGGTCATATTTGAGATGTATCACATATTTCAATAATATTTGAGGTATATCAAATATAAAATTGAGTGTAGCAAATTTAAAATTAAAGAAATTTAAGAAAAACACACAAAGTAAACCATGATTACTGTTGGATTTATTATCTTTTTCAGATTTATTCTTGACCTGTAACTTCCATTTTTTTCAAATTTAAAGGATCAGTGTGTCTGAAGTGGCCAAGGCTGCAAGTCACTTAGCACAAGATGTCTCTGAACTTGTGCAGTCTTACAGTCTTAAGTTCGAGACTGAATTACTGCTGTAAGTTTAAAGCTTTCTTTTAAAACTAGTTCTTTCTCCTTATTAGTCTAACTGGCACAATGTATGCAAGTTAAAAAAAAAAGAAAACAAATTAAAATTCAAAACACTAAGTTGAGTTATGAATCTCTTTATATAAGTTTCTCTGCATGTTTGTAAATTAAAAAAATCGTTTTTTTGAGAAAAATCTAATGCACTTATAATACAGCTTATTTAAAACATCAGGCTGATTTTGTTTTATTATTATTATTATTATTATTTGTCAAGACTGTTAATTAGAAAGAATTGTGACCGTACTGTGTTCAAAATTCATCAGTCTTAATTCTCTGCTCTATAGAATTGTCTAGCATTCTATATATTTTTTTAGTGTTTATTATAAAATATTATGCAAACAATACTTATGCTTCAACAATAAATATAAGGCAATGGAAGCTTTGTGACTATTTCTAAAGTAAACAAAATTGTTTGGAAAAAATTATAAACTTTGTGTGAGAAATTATTTTATGACTCCAGGACATTTTTGGTTCTGTAGCTTTCTCTCTGTCCATTTGCTGTTCAATTTTGTGAATAACCATTTTCCTGTTCTAATTATCAGATTGCTTAAGTTTATATTGCGTGTATTTGCGGTTAATGGTTATGGTATGAACATAGTCTTTTAGTCACAGTTTGTTTATTTTCATAAGAAATCTAAGCTTAGGATGTTCAATGGTCTATAGGAGGTTTTTTATATGTTTTAGTAATGCTTTTTCTACTTCTATTTGGTCCTAAAATGTAAGTTTTTTCCTATCTCATACAAAACCACAACATTTTTTTTACATTAAATTTTACTCATATTTCATTGTTTACCTGTAGCTGGTTAATATTGATTCCATAGAAGGTAAAATCCTCATCATAGACTGGGTTCCTGGTCTTGCGCAACACTCGGGTCTTCACTTTATGCTGTTTATCTGGTAGCAGCTGCAGCTTGACATATGGATCACTTGATCCCACATTGGGGTCCTTGGCAGGTAGGTCTTTGCATTTCATCACACTCACAATTAGAATGTTCTTGTCCTGTTTATATCTGAAGAAGAAATAAGAGGCAATGAAATATCGAAGGATTGTGGAGTTATTAAGGGAGTTATAGTACCTGGTAGAATGATACAGACTAAATATTACATATAACTTGAAGAAGCACACTAAGTTTAATAAAAAAAAATACTTTTTTAAATGTTAAAACCAAAGTGGCATAATTTAGTAACATACTTAAGTAATTTAAATTAAATGTAAATAGTTTCAATTTAATATAAAACAATGATCACATTTAATAAAGTTTTGCAACAATATGAATATTTTTACTTAACAAAATGGAAACAACCACAACCAGATGAAGAAAATATTAGCCTCTAAACTCCTAAAAATGTAACCCTTGTTTTATTTTCATAAAATTTTATTATGCAACAACAGAGCTTGAGCATTATAAAAATAAAATATGCCCATCACACGGTTGTCATGATGAAAACAAATTTTCAAAAAATAACAACATGAATAAAATTTGGATATTTAAAAATCAAATTTAGCACAAAAATTAATTTTGGTAATAGCTTTGACAAGATTGTTTTTGAGGCAAAATTCGTTCATTAATTTCATAATGGAATCAACAAAACAAATTCTGCTTTTTGAAAACAGTGATCACTTTGCATGAATAGACATAGTACATGGTAATTTATGTTTTTCTTAGGCAAAAAAAGTTATCAGTGTTTTATAATTTTACCTCAATTTAAAGACCAGCTGCCCCAACTTGCCACTCCCTCCACCAGTACTTGTTGAGTTCTTCTCGTTAGACTCCAATTCTTCTTTGGAAGGGGAAGATGCAGGAGCATCCTTGGTTTCATTCTCAGTGAATACTCTGCAAGGATTATAAGTATTAGCTACACATAGTTACTATCATACACTATTTTATACTTTCTGATGTGTTACATATTTGAAAGTATTGATAATCTAAAAAGTGCCTTGTATAGTAACCTAAAAAATGCCAAAAAATAATTTGTTACTTTAAAATAGTAGTCTGTCATTTTATCTTTATAAAAGATGGGTGCCAATTATGTGATAAAACAATTAACACTCAGTCTCAGCTTTAATTTTTCTTCCTTGATGCTATAACCCATGAAAAATAATAGCCTTCTTTAACATTAATTAATATTTTGCTTCAACTTTGGTTACCGTTTTCTAATAACTCCTATTTTTTTCTCTAATACTCACATCGAGATCTCATCAATTGCATCTATTCTGCTCACATAGCTAGCCCATTTTGACAATACACTATGAATCACACTCCATTTTTGTAGAGATAATTAATTTTTCTCATTATTAGTTAGCTGTTTCTATTTATGTCTGAAAATCATATTTAATATTAGTCTATTAAATATTAAGGAGAAAGTTCCATCAAACTTGGCCAGCAACCAAAATTTTGAGCTTTTGGTCTTATTGTTCGTTAAACATTTAAAAATTTTTATAGTTCAAGAGAGATATTTGCTTTTAATGTGTCTTCCATTTTTTTTTTGTGTTTAACGTCCGACAATTGTGCACACTTAGGCTAATACAGACAATGGGATGATTTATAGCATATGAAAATGTTAAACCCTGACCGGGAATCGAACCCGGGTCCACGGGGTGAAAGCCTAGTACGTTATCAACTAAGCCACCGAGGCAGCTTTAAATGTGTGTCTTTCAGAATTAAATATCCATATATTAAAAAAAAAGACAATTGTAAATTATGCAAGTTTTTGTAATGGGATTGTTACTACGCTCAGATTTACTAGCCAACAGGACACTATCATTGTGACTCCTACCTTGTTTGAACTGCAGTGCTAAAACCTTTTAACATATATGTATCACTTAGCTTAATGATACTTGATGCTACCACTTACTTTGTATGAGTGGTTTCTTCATTAACGACTACAGAGTTTGGTTCCTCACAGGTTGGACTTGTAGTGGGAGATTTTGCAGTGTTGCCAGTAGGGCTGGTAGCTGTTGATCCACAGGCCTGGCAACATGAACACAAAGTAATCTATCATCACTATTTTTATCACAATGTCAGTAATACAAGATGAAATAACATTAAAATACAAAAATAGTGATTTGAAATATTAAAAAATTTTAAAGGAAAAAATGGTGTGAAAACAAAGCAGTATTCCACATTTAGTTGACTAGACCCATGCCTAGAGAGGAAAATTGTCAGAGTTGCAAACAGAAAAAAGTCATTAATGAACAAAGAAAAATAATTACAAAAAGTTTAAACAAATTAGGGGAAAATTACAGAACAAGTAATATAACATTTTTTTTTGAAAATACCATACACACTTGGGTTTTAACTTTGTACTGTTTATCTATAAGCAGCTGCAGGTTGACATATGCATTACTTGATGCCACATTGGAGTCCTTGGCAGACAGATGCTGCCAATACAGTACAATATTATAGGCCAGTAATACAAATATTATAGGCTAAGTATAAAATCGTAACAAGCAGAAGAAGTTAAAGTACTATTACTGAAATGTGTCAAATATTCAGGTTAAAATATTTTCACTATGATAATTTGTTTTACATTGCATGTTAATTTATGTCTCTAAAGAGACTATAGTATATAGATACTTGTATATTGATGAATAGGAACAAGTTTTTAATACTCTTTGAAATTAAGGGCAAGTTATGTAAGGGAGGTGCCAATGGCAAAAGTGCCTATAAGTGCTGCGTACCAATGCAGCTGGTGTGGGAAATAAAATCAGACTATTATGACAATGATTACGTAACTTCAATGGCTACATGCTAATTTTACTGTTCATCTTGCAAAACTAAACCAGAACATAAAGTTACAGGAAATCTATATTCACATGCAATAACAGTATTTTTAGGACTGTGCTTATACTGCTCCCATATCACAATGGTAGCATTGTACATGAAGTTTAACTGCCAAGTTATGTCTAAAACAGTAAGTCCCTTGCACATAATAACACAATGCTTTTAGAAGAAAGCTCTTATTACTTCTTCGAATAATTTAGTGTTTGAAAGTCATTTGCAAGTTATGGTTCAGAGCTTGTGTAATAGTGCAAGCAAACTATGATACAACAATGTTTTTAGGACAGTGCTTATACTACTCCTTTATCTAGTGCTGTGCTTGAAGTTCCAACTACCTGTTGTTGTTAGGCATGCAGGCAGGCAGGTGGACAGGTGAGCATGCAAGCAGGTAGGTAGGCATGTAGGTTGGTAGGTAGATAGACAGATACACAGACAGACAGACGCAACGACGGACGGACAGGCAGATAGGTAGTTAGATATAGATAAACAGATAAATAGATAGATAGATAGATAGATAGGTAGACAGACAGATAGGTAGATAGGTAGGTAAGTAAAAAGAGAAAGAGAGAGAGAGAGAGAGAGAGAGAGAGAGAGAAAGTTTGAGAAAAATAAGTTGAAGAAATATAATATAAAAGAACATTAAAGAATCCCCTGTTACTATATCGACTACTGCAAAATTTCTGTTAACCAGAAACTGTGAAAACTGTAATGAAAAAAGCAGATAAAATTTAAGAAAGTTTTGAGAAGATTATAGTCCAGCCTCTTAGTAAACAACCTGTATGAGAATTTCTCGCATATGTAGAACAATTCCCCTCTAGCTCCCTCCAACAGTCCAGTGACACAGATGTGTGCTCGAGTCTACAAACTGTTACTACCACAGATTATAAAAAAATTATAATTTTGTCTATAATCTTTGTTAATATAAATATTATAATTATAAAACAAGTAGATTGGTTACTACAGCAATAGTGAAGGACAGAAGAAAAGAGCGATAGTGAGAGAGTGGGTGATTCGACCTCTCACTTGCACATTTTTTCTCTCTGTCCCACTGGTTTTCTTAGCAGGCCGTTTTCTAAGCGGCTGACCTATAGTTAAGAGAACTTCTTTGCTAGCCAATTCACCCATTACGAGTAAACACTATCATTAATATTGTAAATGGCTTGTTAAAAGTTTTTGCCACAAGGTAAATACAGCGTGAACGTTTAACATGATTCAGACATAACGAATGTTGAGAATTGCTTAATAAAAGGATCGATAGATTGTAGCGTCAAGAGAAATTGCAACAAATGTACTCTATGACTGCAGAAAAAAATCAAACTTCAGAGTTTAACAACTAGATAGATAATTTATTAGAAAATACCGTTTAAATCATAAACATTTGAAGCATTGAAGCTCATTATAAAAATATGAAAAAAGGAATTGAAATGATCTTTGGAGTATATAATATATTATAATACATACAAGTAGTACAATAAAGCATAATGTACATTAAAAAAAATCTTCCTTACATTAAAAATATATACTGAAAGGTCAAATCCACATCGAAGCATTATATCAGAAAGCTTTGTTGCACAAGGATTATTAAAGACAAGTAAACTCCTTTCCATCGTTCAAATCTGTTTCAACACAGTTTTAATCCTTAAACAACTCGTGTGGGCTTAATAGCTTTTGCGGAGAGGAATATTACAGAATGCATTATTAAAATTTATCTTGTTTATGGTAAAACTAGTGTACTTAGTATACAAACTAGAAGATGGAACACGTATAATAAAGAAATTTTATAAAAACAATACACAAAATTCCTTAAATACAATGTATTTACACCAAAATTTATGTACGTTAACTGAAATTGCGACGAGAAATTAAACAAATATTTAAAAATCGGTTTATTTTGCTCAAATTGCGGTCATGTTTATTCAAAACTTGTCGTTAAAACACCAAATTGAAATAAACATAACTTATGGTTCGTAAATATAAATTTTTTTAAAAACTTTAAATATGGCTCTGAGATATGGGCAAACTAAAACGACATGCCGAGTTTAATTTAAAACGATTAATTTATATTCAGAAATCATTACATTTCTTCTTTTATCAATGTTTAAGTTTTACTCGAAAGTTCAAGAACTGATTTTTTAAAATAGATAGTGTAGATACACGCTCGTTTTTGTTCAGTTCCAATAAAATACGTAATGTAAAGTTTGGGTAATGTTTTAATCAATTTATTTCGTTTGTTTTATTTCTTTTGTTTGTTTTTTCTGTTGTTAAATTTTGAAAATTTTCTCTATTGAACTTTTATGTTTCTGTACGGAACGTGTACGTTTAAAATTTTAATTTCGTTACATATCGGAAAGTTCATGCCAGTGAGCGAGTGGATGCAATCGTAAAGTTGAATGAATCATGTCATCAAAGTGAATTGTAACTTTGTCTCTGAAAAGCAAAGAGTATAAATCAATTTGGCATAGCGTGACCACCTGCATTGCAGAATCACGTCAACTTTGTTACATTTGGTACCTCCGAACTGCCTGAACTTATGCGACTTACATGTTTATGGGCTACCATAGAATGCGTATTTATACACAGTGTTACAGAATCATCCATTCCTTTTTGAAGAGACGTTTCCTGAGCCTACTAAATTAACGAAATTTTGAAGCGATTAAGTGTAATGGAAAATAATTTCCAAAATGAAATAATATCACTTAAACAAATATTTCGATGCGCTAAAACCAAATTTGACGTAAAAACTGATTTTTATAATATCTTAGTTAAGTTCGTAGTCCAACATAGTCCATTTAAAATTTTCGAATAGAATGAAATCAATCAAAATAAATTTTGAAGTTTATAACTGATGATACCTAAATGTAGTACAATAAAGCCTATTGTAAAGATAATATCTTCCCTACGTTAAGAATATATACTGAAAGGTTAAATCTACACTAAATGCATAGCGGAGCGGACTACGCATACAAAACCGAACCTATTGTAAATGTGGCCACTGAAAGCGAAGCGGAGTCAAGTGGCGTCGCTGGGCTCTGCTTCGCGTTCAGTGGTCGTACTTACATTAAACACAATAGGTTTGGTTTTGTGTATTTCGCTCCGATTAGCGCAGCTCAACTCCATATTTGGTGGCTACCCGGCCTTAAGCTTTTTATCAGAAAGCTTTAACGGGCAACGAAAACTTGAAACAATTATATCTTGCATTTTTTTTTAAAATCTTTTTTTACTATTGTAAGCAGCGTTAAAATTTCCATAAATTAGCACTTAAATTTAAAAAAAAACTACAAGTGTAGAACTATGGGAGTGAAACTCTGTCGACAGAAATCTAGCTTAAATATTATTAACTGTAATTATGGTAAAAGATCAGTTGTTTTATATTAATTCGCAACGATCAGCTGATTTCATTGCCAAAATAGGCTAGAATAAGTTGCAGGTTATGTTGTTAAAAACTGGCAATATTAACAACAACTGTTAAAAGCTTTAATATTAACTTCAAATGTATTATAAACGGTTACAGTGTGCATGTGTTCTTCAACTAAGGAAAAATACCGAAACCAAAGCAACACAATGTTTTCATATAATACGCGTTTACTGTTATCTAAAAGGAAGAAGTAAAAGAAAAAAGACAGAAATAGAGAGACGAAATTCATTTGCTCGTTTTGTTTCATATTTCCGTTTCATTAAAAGTTTCTATTCACTCTTCTCGCCAAAGCTAACTTTAAAAGTTTCGCTTTAAAGAAAAAATAATATAAATCGAACAGGTTACTTGAAAATATGTACTTTGAAAATATGTTCTAAAGGTCTTCCCTGTGCCCTTTATGTCTGAATCTTACTGAGATGGCTAGTTTAAAAGCACATTTTTTAAAGAAAATTCTTTAACAAGTCGGAAAATTGAGGAAAAGTTTGGCTGAGCAGGTGTAGGAGAATGGTTGACACAAATTTAAGCGCTTAAGTGCTTCCACTATTCTAAATACCACAAATTGTAATACAGCACTTAGAGAACTTGCGATAATTTTGCGATATTGAAAACATATTGTTCATAATTTTTTCCTCAGATAACTCGTATTAGCAATGTAGCCTACTTACCCCGGGAGTAGCACATCCTTGAGAAGTTGGACTGGGACTTTTCTTCAGATAATGCGGCCCTCCGGCAGCACCCGCAGGACTTCTCACAGCTGTTGGCTTACGATGTTGATGGAACACCAGAGTGTCAGGTCCACCTCTCTTCTTGCCTCCGAATAGTTTACTGTGACCTCCGAGAAGTAGTCGCCGGCGGTAACAGACACACGAGATTATTCCGACTGTGACGAGGAAGAGGGTCCCCGCAAGGCAGATCCCCACAATAGCCGGAGTAGATACTGAAACAACAGCATCAAAACAAACTAATCAGCATAGTTTAGGCTTCAGGATTCTTAACTGGTTTAGACACAATCCTTGTCAAGTACAAAGTTTCGAAAACATATTCGAAGGACTGTATCAACCGTAAAACATTTAAACTAATTTGACCTACCATATTACGTTAAACCATTTTATTGTTTAACCATTGTAAAATTATTTTGGTTTTCTGTTACTGTTAAACGAATAATAATGGGTGATGTACCTACTGAATTTCAGAAGACTTGAGGGTGACAATTTAAGAGATCAAATTTCTCGAAATCGTCTTTAGAGATTTTGATCACATTTTAATTATACATTTAAAATCGTAACATTAATCGTTGTAAACAATTTGAAATCAGCGCAAATTAGTTATAAAAAACTAGCGACAAAAAATGACCATGCCATTAGTCAGGGCTTATTTTCGTTTTTCGAGTTCTTATCTAAAGTTTCTAAACAGATTTTTTTATGAATTTAGCGGCTAATACCATTGAATATAAACATATTAGAAGGACAGCTACCATTATAAAAAGCGTGCTCGGCATTAACGGCTAAAGTCCAAATAATTGGAGTATCTGCCGCTACGAACGCGGCAAGCTGCAAGGACAAGAGGTGGAGACGTTTGAGAAAATATACAGTACTATTATCTATTTAACTGTAATTGAACATTGAACACTCTGCAGCAAGATTCCACGAGATGCGATCGCTCACTTATTTCTTAGAAGGGTTATCATTCCAATACACTTCTATTCAGTACTAATACGTACGTATTTCAGCTTTTTGGATTGTGCATAAGCACTAGGTGTTTACCCGTTATCTATACAGTTTATTTAACCAGACGATAGAAAAGGTTTATTTTGTTTGTTAGGATTTATTCGAAATTTATAAATTCCTTTCATTTCAAATTTTTTACAATGGTCCAGTAATAAACAGTTTACTTATGAGAAATGAGCAAAATTTGTAGAGCCGTTTCAAAATGACAAGTTTTCAAAAGCGATTTTGTTAAAGTGCCTGTTTAAATTTATTTTTAGTAATACTAATGTGAGAAAGATTGTGCAATGTTTTTGTGTTTTGTTTTTACATTTAACAAAATATGCTACATGTGACAGTTTTTTCCAGCGGTGACAGTATTTTGTGTTTAAATAAAGTTTAAATTATCTTTTTCATAAATCAAAAAAAGAAAATCAAAAGTAAAATGCAATTAATTAAGGGAAAAGATATTCGATTTAAAGCACAAATATAGGTCTCGGATATTTTTTATATTCATGGAGAGAATATAACAAAGTAAGATTTATTCGTCCGGGAATTTTCAAGATAAAATGTTGAACGTTTCTTTAACAGTGCGCCTGCCGCAGTGTAATTATACCGCCCGCCAAACAAATTGCTTCCGCTTAGATAGATGGGTTTCTGACAAGGCAAAATGAATCTGTAATATTGGCAAAATAAATGAGGCGCGAACAATATGACACTAATATTTTTCATTCATTCTTTTTAGTTATCAAAAATATTCCCTAATTATTAGGGAATTTCCATTGAAAAATGAGCTATTAGAGTGGTAATCATGATAAAACCCAGGCCCGGGATCTTGATCATGACTTCCGTTTTTACATTATGTATGTAAAGGGTGCGGCAGTCAATCCTGCACTTTTGAAAAGGCCGTGGAAGGTTAGAAAATAGGCTGGGATAGTTGTCAAGGTTACCGTTGTATTTCCCACCTCAAAGCGTTTCTGTCGCCATGGAACAGTGGTCAAAGCTACAGTGGTCATTTGCCGTGAAAGCGTTTTACCAAAGCAGTAGCTATGCAGCATACCCGACCTCACACCGTGCAACCTTTTCTTGTGAGGTTACCTAAAGAGTACAGCGTATGAACAAAGTCTCAAGAAAGAAAGAACTAAAGAATTGAAGAACTCAAGGAAAGAATCCGCCAGGAAATTCAGAAAATTCCACAGCTTATGCTCCGTGATGTGATGAACAACTTCAGAAATATCCTGCAAGAATGCATTAATCGGGAAGGACACCATCTTACCGATGTTATTTTTAAACAATGAATAATTATGTTCATGTTTCATAAATGCTTTTTAATTTATAATAAGGTGGTAGCAATAAAATTTTGAAAAATGCATCCGTTTATTTTTCACAGCTTTTTCAAAAATGATTGACCGCCGCACCCTGTAAATACAATTAAATAACGACACTGATTTTTTTTTTTAGCAAGACGTGGCAGCACTGCAGCTTACGTGGGAACTCTATCTTTAATCTAGTTCGAGCGTGCCGCTCTCTTATCTTTAATCTCTCTTGATCGATGTCTAGTCAAGACCGCTCGGTCTTAAGTTGTGGTGTAATAAATAAACATGTGTTTTCTCGTTTTATGCCTATATTTCTATCACTTGAACAACCATCGCTGTTGGATGTCATTTAATCTAATTCATATTAGGGCCTATATTTCTGAAAGTTGGTGTGTTTGTTTGTTTGTTATTCAATCACGCTTTAACCACTGGACCAATTGAGATGAAATTTGGTACGAATATGGTTTAAGTATCAGAGATACATATAGGCCTATTCCCGTTTTACAAAACGTGATTATACTACTTACCCAGCCCAAAATAATTATCAGTATTTAGTTTTGTGGCATGTGTTAATTGTAGTTATATGCTGGACCTGTGATTTAGGTACCTGAGATGAACATAGATTCAATCCTATTTTAAGAATCTTAATCTGTGTTTTATTTATTGCAAAATTATTGCTTTTAATGTAACATTTTCAATATTTTAGTTGAAATTTTTTTCAAAACTGACTTTAATTTGTTACTTTGTGTTGAATTTTCAATATTAAATGTAAAAAAAATCCCTACACAGAGTGCCAATTGTAAGGTAGTATATATATTTGTGTAAATACATTATATGAAAAAATGGTAAATATGCCGTGTAGCATATCTTTATTTTTCGATATTTTTGTTACTAAAATGCTTTATTATGTGCCCAAAAGCAAGAATCCAAAATATGAAAGCACGAGAAGTACGATAAGATCGAAAATAAAAGTGACCAACATAACCTCAAAATTGCTACCCGGCGAAAATCAGTACCGTGTTGTAAATCGGTAAAACAATAAAAATACGTCTAACGTTTTGGGTGATAAGAAACCCATTTTTTAAAAGAATACTGCATAACCAAACTGACACGGTTGTTAGGCCTAACAAGGTGATGCGTGAAAAAACCTTTATATTTTTTTAAAAAATAGCCTACTATATATCCTGACATGGTTGTTGGGCCTATCACGATGATACGTGAAAAAAACCTTTATATTTTTTTAAAGAATACTGCATATTCTAACTGACACGGTTGTTAGGCTTAACACGGTGATGCGTGAAAAAAACTTATATTTTTTTAAAGACTACTACATATCCCAACTGACACGGTTGTTGGGCCTATCATGGTGATGTGTGAAAAAAACCTTTATTTTTTTTTTAGAATACAACATAACCTAATTGACACGGTTCTTAGGCCTAACACGGTGATGCGTGAAAAACCTTTATATTTTTTAAAGAATATTACATATCCTAACTGACATGGTTGTTAGGCCTAACACGGTGATGCGTGAAAAAACCTGTATATTGTTTTAAAGAATACTACATAACATAACTGATACGGATGTTGAGCCTATCATGGTGATGTGTGAAAAAACCTTTATTTTTTTAAAGAATATTGCATAACCTAATTGACACGGTTGTTAGGCCTAACACGGTGATGCGTGAAAAACCTTTATATTTTTTCAAAGAATACTACATATCCTGACATGGTTGTTGGGCCTAACACGGCGATGCGTCAAAACCTTTATATTTTTTTAAAGAATACTACATATCCTAACTGATACGATTGTTAGGCCTATCACGGTGATGTGTGAAAAAACCTTTACTTTTTAAAGAATACTATATAACCTAATTGACACGGCTGTTAGGCGTAACACGTTGATGCGTGAAAAACCTTTATATTTTTTTAAAGAATACTACATATCCTAGGTGACATGGTTGTTGGGCCTATCACGGTAATGTGTAAAAAAAACCTTTATTTTTTTAAATAGTACTGAAAACCTTAACTGACACGGTTGTTAGGTCTAACACGTTGATGCGTGAAAAATACTTTATATTTTTTTAAAAGAATACTCCATAAGGTAACTAACATGGTTGTTATGCCTAACACGGTGATCCATTAAAAAAACCTTTATTATTTTTTTAAAAAATAGTACTTATAACCTAACTGACACGGTTGTTGGGCCTAATAAGGTGATGCATGAAAAAAACCGTTATATTTTTTTTAAAGAGTAACTTAACTAACACGGTTGTTAGGTCTAACACAGTGATGCGTGAAAAAACCTTTTTATTTTTTTAAAGAATACTACATATCCTGACACGGTTGTTGGGCCTATCACGATAATGTGTGAAAAACCTTTATATTTTTTTAAAAGAATTCTACATATCCTAACTGACACGGTTGTTAGGCCTAACATGGTGATGCGTGAAAAAACCTTTATATTTTTTAAAGAATACTAGGCCACATATCCTAACTGACACGGTGGTGCGTAAAAAAACCTTTATATTTTTTTAAAGAATACCACATATCCTAACTGACATGGTTGTTGGGTCTATCATATCGATGTGTGAAAAAACCGTTATTTTTTTTAAAGAGTACTTCAAACCTTAACTGACACGGTTGTTAAGTCTAACATGGTGATGCGTGAAAAAACCGTTATTTTTTTTAAAGAGTACTCCAAACCTTAACTGACACGTTTGTTAGGCCATGGTGATGCGTGAAAAATCTTTATATTTTTTTTAAAGAATACTCCATAAGTTAACTAACATGGTTGTTAGGCCTAACGGGGTGAAGCATTAAAAAAGCTTTATTTATTTTTTAAGAAAGAACTGCAGAACCTAACTGACACGGTTGTTGGGCCTAATACGGTGATGCAGGTAAAAAGCTTTATTTTTTTTGAAGAGTACTCCATAACTTAACTAACACGGTGGTGCGTTAAAAAAACCTTTATTTTAAAAAAGAAATTCTCCATAACCTAACTGACACGGTTGTTGGTCCTAACACGGTGATGCGTGATCTTTAATGTATATTACGATTGCGGGCAAAGCTGTGACGGGTAACAGGTAATCATATTATATTTCTGAAAGTTTGTTTTTGTTTATTTGTTTGTTATTCAATCACACTTTAACTACTGGACCAATTGAGATTAAATTTGGTATGAACACGGTTTAGGTACCTGAGATAAACACAATACTATTCCAGTTTAATTGTATAATAGTGACTTTTTAATAATACTGTATTTTTTTAAAATATGACAAGACCCTGTTTTAGAGTATCGAGTAGCAAAAATGTATATTTCTTGACCGAAAACCATAAATCGTATAATATTGTAAATAGAAATATATTAAAATGAAATGACCTATTCTGATTTTGAAAATCGACTATAAATTTTATTGCCTACATTATAATTGCAGGCAAAGCCGCAACGGGTAACAGCTAGTTATAAATAAAAACAATTGACAAACTGAAGATATCTACTAGACTGTGGTTCAACATCCCCATTTGCACATGCTGATTCCTCACTCAAGGGCGGTCATCTTTCAATGTGTCATGAACTTCCGGAAGTGTTTTCCCACTCACAGGGACGCAGAGCGATGGAGCGAGACGGTGAAATTCCAACCGGTTGGGTATCCGTTGTGCCGTTCAACTCCATTTTTATTTAGACAAGTTTTTACACTCACGATACGGTTTTAGAATGAAAAATCCTCTCTTTGGCACGATGAAACGACTTTGAGTGGCCGATACAGTGGAATGTATCGGATGGGGGGTTAATATGCACCAGTAGGCAAAACATGGCAGAAATAGGCGAATGAAATCTTTTCCGTGATTATCTTTCCTGAATCTGAACTACACAGTTCTAAAGCTCGTATAAACCTAGTTAACAACTAATTTACCCGACACCGACAAGACTGTGTATAATTCACTTTTCTCTGGTTTTACATTAGGAACGTTCCCCTCTAAATAACTAATCAAATCACAGTTGAAAAATCTTCTTACCAGCAAATCTGGACACTGCAACTAGAATCTCTAGCATGGTAGATAGAAGGAGCGTTCGATGCTGTTCTTCACTCTTCGTGTCAAAGCTTCAGTATATATATGCGCCTAAACTAGGCTACTGTCATTTTGTAAACACATTGTTGAAAACGACTCTTGCACTTGAACTTTTACTTAATAGTTACAGATAAAGTATGAGTAGAAAGTTTTGTGATGGAAACAATCAATTATGATCATGCATTTTAGTGAATCCTTCTTGGAATTTTTTTGTATTCCTAACAGTAATTTCTGAAGGAATTACTCTCTCTCTCTCTCTCTCTCTCTCTGTGTGTGTGTGTGTGTGTGTGTGTGTGTGTGTGTGTGTGTGTGTGTGTGTGTGTGTGTGTGTGTGTGTGTGTGTGTGTGTGTGTGTGTGTGTGTGTGTGTGTGTGTGTGTGTGTGTGTGTGTGTGTGTGTGTGTGTGTGTGTGTGTGTGTGTGTGTGTGTGTGTGTGTGTGTGTGTGTGTGTGTGTGTGTGTGTGTGTGTGTGTGTGTGTGTGTGTGTGTGTGTGTGTGTGTGTGTGTGTGTGTGTGTGTGTGTGTGTGTGTGTGTGTGTGTGTGTGTGTGTGTGTGTGTGTGTGTGTGTGTGTGTGTGTGTGTGTGTGTGTGTGTGTGTGTGTGTGTGTGTGTGTGTGTGTGTGTGTGTGTGTGTGTGTGTGTGTGTGTGTGTGTGTGTGTGTGTGTGTGTGTGTGTGTGTGTGTGTGTGTGTGTGTGTGTGTGTGTGTGTGTGTGTGTGTGTGTGTGTGTGTGTGTGTGTGTGTAAAGATATTCTTAAATATTTGGACGTGTTTTAAACGTAAAAATCTAAACTTTTCTTAATCTAACAATAAACAGATTTGATTAAATCTAAAACTTAAACGGATAAAATTGAAGCATTATCACTAAACTTTTTTCAATCTTTCCGTAATGCCTGACCTGCTAAACAGAAAGGAGTTATTAAAACGTTTAACTTTAAAATCTGCATAATTCAGTATTTACAATTTTCAAATTTGATTGAAAATACGAAAGTTAACTTGACGAAAGTAGAACGAACACATGTTTGTATTTTGAACTGAATAAAAAACCTTAAAATAACTTACGCCATTTGTAACGCATATTACACTGGTAAAGTAGAATTTTCGATATTAGTTTAAGTAAAGAAAGTTAACACTTTCTACGGTGGTCATGGTTCATTTTCTTATTTTCATTTTATGATAGAAGAATGCTCGAAAATTAAAATTATTGCTAGTTAAATGTTGTTAATTCATTTTAAATTTGCGCGATAGTTGCTTGTCTCGATTATTACTGACATGCCATCGTGATTATGCAAATGTTAATGAATTTATTTGAAAAAAATTATCTGTTTTAGGGCGTGAAGTGGAAGTGAACCAGTGGAGGGCTGGTAATGCGAA
Organism: Callitettix versicolor; assembly: GCA_022606455.1. Classification (NCBI taxonomy): domain Eukaryota; kingdom Metazoa; phylum Arthropoda; class Insecta; order Hemiptera; family Cercopidae; genus Callitettix; species Callitettix versicolor. The sequence goes on along the minus strand of CM040190.1, from coordinate 69,424,515 downwards.
TTTATTGTTCCCTGTAGGGATTAGGGTGGGATTATGAAAAGCTGTTTAATGAAGGTCTAGATTAGGAAAGGTTTCGGTTTTTGACACTAAAGTGTAAATGCTTTAGGTTATAAATACATAATAGGTAATTGTCTGTAATTTAGATTACAAATACAGTACAGAATGCTAAATATGCCTTCCTTTGTATCTCAGACCCAAAGAATATAAGAGAAACTGTTCTCTGTTCGCTACAGCCTCAACGCCCGTTCTTGCCTTCCATTTACTTGCAACTGGAATCATATATCGAGATTGATTTATTTTTTGATTCTACCCTAAACAATTGTATTTTTTAATGGTTGTAAATGAAAAAAAGTTTTTAGAGTCTTTTTGTATATAGGTACGTACATTAATATTTTATCTTGAACTTTTAATTCCACTTATTGTAGCTAAGCATTACCTACTTTACTCCCTCTTAATTGATGAGGAGTTAGTTAAAGGAAATGTATTTTCCTTGTTTTTTCTCTAATAAGATTAAATAGTTAGTTTAAAAAAAAGCTTTATCATATTGGTGAAGAAGATTTAAAAAACTGTATTATGCCAAGTTCTATTAAATTCAGACAATTTATAAAATTTCAAACATATTGGAAGTTTCTTATGTTCTCTATTATCAGGTCGACATAAGGGTTAAATTTCATGTTCGAGGAACGTTTGGTTGAGGCTGTGCAGTTTGACATATCAGCAAGTGATTAAGTGACTTCGTTGAGGTATACAGATAAGGATAACAGAATATTTTTTACAGGAATATGTTCTGGAACAACCTTTTTAATTCCACACTAATCAATTGTGTAGGAAATATGCTTATATTGAAAAAAATGGTTCTTACTTGAATATCTGTGAGTCTATGTGTCTGTCAAAATAAACAAATTGACCAACTCCAATAAAATTTACCATAGGAACAGCGGTTTTTAAAATTAAAATTTTTACAAACCTTTTAGTGGTAAAAACCTAAAAAATAAAAAAAATCGGCTGAAACAATTTGCATCAGTTTTTTACTCAAAAATAATCCCAATTACTTAAGTGTAGGCCTGCGGGTGGTTATCTCTCCCAAAATCCGGTTTACTATGGACTCTACAGATAAAATTCGGAAAAGCTGTCTGATGTCTTAAAATCGGTTTTTTTAATTATCTTCAAAATTTTGTCGAATCGTTTAATTCAATAAACGGTCTACTTGAAAAGTCACCAATTTTTTTTAATATACGTTATTTTTGTGGAAACTAAAAATTGTACCCGTATTTTCGAAAATTCCTTTCTTTGCGGGAAATGTTAATTTTTTTCAGATAAAACGTAATAGTAAATATACTTTACTGAATAGTAAACATATTTTTCATTCACAGCCGTGTTAGGTCTGAAAAATCAAACTAAAAAAATGGTTAAAAAAAGATTACAAATGTTTTTTAATTGTAATAGCTAAAGGTTTACATGGCAAATTTCATCCAAATCGGACATTTGTTTTAGCCGCCTAGCTGTGTACATTGACTCATATGTTTAATAATATTTGTAAAACTAAAGCTGTATTTTATAGGAAAATCGGAAGACGTTTTTCCCGCTAATAGCTTGATTGCGTGACCTTATAAACAAAATATTAATAACAAGTTGTAACACAGATGATTAAGTGTATCCATGGTAAAAAGAAAGATATCAGTTACAAGATTTTTCGTTACACTGTACTCAGTGATTAAACGCCGTACGAAACTCAGTTCAATGGTTAGTGTACTAATTACATCAAAAAGTGGATTTATGGATTTTATCTATTTACATGTATTTGTTAGTTTTTTATTTTACTAAAAGGTATTGTGTCACGTTTTATTTCTAGTGTGTTATGAAGTAAGTTAGCCTACGCCTCTTTCCCAAGAAAAATAATATAGTTTTAAGCGTCATCGGGTTTCTTTTTTTTCCCCAGCCTATTTTATTTTCTTACGATAACTTTCTTTTGGTGACACTAATACTGATTATGAAATATTAAAACGATTAAATTTAAACCTAACATTCTGAAGTTATTTTGAGAGATAGATGTTTAATGTTCTGTCTAATTAACGATCTCCGATTTTTCTGTCGTTAACTCTCCGCTGCTATTTTAATTGCCTCAATTTGAAGAACAAAATGTGTTTCTTATAAAAAGAAATAATCAACTTTATAGGTAATTAAGGTCTAATTATAAATATAAGCAGGGCGTTAATGTTCAGTTCACGTCAACGTATAATAATTCCAATTTTTGCCGTGATGAATAATAATTTTTGCCATGTTATTGATAATCTGATACGGACTTCCGGTGTTTTTGTCGCCATTTTTTCATACGACACAAATGAATTCCGCAATCTGATGTGAATGTTTTGTTAAGGCATCAAATTAGTAAAAAAATAATGTTTTACTTCGTTTAAAAATGAAGAACGTTTCAATTTTATATGCTTAGAAAGCACCAATTTTTAAAATAGCAAAATATATCCATTCTTTTTTATTCAGGCTTTAATTATGAACCATAATATATTAGCAACGAATGTAGAATTGAACTTGAAAAATTGTGATTTTCTAGTTTCTGATTATAGCTAGTAAACCAGAATGTTTAGAAAATAGAATTTTGTCCAGTTCCTTAACTAATATACTTTACTAAACTTTTGAAATTTAAGAAAATACAAATTTTATGTATTTTTTACAACAGTTCCTAACCACTTAAAGTGTCAGTTATAAAGATTTTAAAATAATTATCGAAAATTTTCATCCATCACAAAAATCTCTATGTTCAATATTTACGGAGAAACAAAAAATTTAAATTAAAAGTATTATTTGTGATAATATAGCGAAAATTACAAAAAAAGAAGATTTATTGCAAAAATTAGCATTAAATTCTAATAATAATTCAGTAAAGAATTATTTATTCTTTATATAATATAATTCCTATATAATATAATTATATAGGAAACGCATTATATTAAAATTATTAGCACAAAACAAAAGTTTTATTACAAATATACACCTGTACACAAGGACCTAACACTCCCGAACAAAGTGAACGGTAAACTGACTTCAAGTGTCCACGTGCCCACTGCGCATGTGTTCTGCGTCGCTATACTGCCGTTTAAATTTGATAAATGTACAATCAATATGGACAAACAACATGGGAAATATGCGTATAATCAGCAAACAAAATAAACGGAAAAAAACTATTACACGAAATTTATCATATTATTTCCCTTCGGAAGCTATCGGCAAAAACCGAGAAAATCCGGCAGGACCTATATTTACTTAAAACCGGATTATCAGATTATACTAAAATTTTGGTTACATATGAAGCCAAAATATCTTAAATTTATTTTAATTGTTTTTAAATTTTAAATTTGGTACTCTGCCTCTAATATTGAATCTACATATTTATTAATTAAAATTTGATACAAATTTGAAGAATAGATTTCGACAAATTAAAACTAACTTTCTGTTGTTTTTTTAACATTTTAAAAATAAATGAAGCGTAAAATTGCTAAACTTTCTCACAATAAATTAAGTTAATTAATTATTAAAAAATATATAAGTAAAAATCTTAAACACATACACACACTTATATTTGTATATATATATATATATATATATATATATATATATATATATATATGTGTGTGTGTGTGTGTGTGTGTGTGTGTGTGTGTGTGTGTGTGTGTGTGTGTGTGTGTGTGTGTGTGTGTGTGTGTGTGTGTGACAGACTGATATCAACGAGCGCACACAAAACTACAATACCTAGAGATTTTAAATTTGGAAGATTAGGCGTCCATTCCTCTGGCAACGTACAGGCGCACTGAGAAAGTATTTTTTTGGAAAAAAACATTCCTAAAGGGAGCATTGCATCATTGAAAGTATCTTCTTTATTAAAACAAATTATTTTATAACAGCTGTTGGAAAAACCAAAATTATAAATAATTAAGTTCTAATATTGTTTTCTATGGTAACAGTTTAAATAATATTAAATCGTTTTAATTAACATATATTTAGTGGGGTTATAAAATGTAGTGCTGATTGACTGATCAATACACAACTCAAACTACATCAGCTAGAATTGAAATTTTAGGAATGTATTCATTTTGTAATATAAAGGCGATTTTTTTAAATAAACAATTCCTAAAGAGACAAATTTAAATTTAAAAGTTTCAATTTTTTTCAAATTATAACAGTTCATTATTTTCGTGCTGTTGAATAAAACAAGTTATAATTTTGATAACAGCTGTTAAATAAAAAAATAATTATAAATTAGTTTTGATATTGGTTTTTTTGGTAACTGTTAAAAAAATCGAATTCAATAAACAGGTAATTTGTGAGATTGGTCGTCAAAGTAGACAGGAGTTTCCACTAGTAGAATAAAGTATAACGTAATACGTAAAATAATAAAATATAACTTATTTTTTATTATTTCATACAAAAAAATTCAACTCGAAAAATAACCGTAAAAAATTAAAAAATATGCATATTTTCTCGTACTCGGTTCATAAATTTTAGCTCAAATTTTGGCATACATGAAGACATTAAATTTAATAATATCATATGAACAAACATTGTAATGTGCAAAAAAATGTTTATTATAAATATACTAAAATGAACTATTTTTAATAACCGTCATTTTAAGCAGGTTGTACTGAATTTGCTGTTTGACGTACTTGTACATGCCATTACCTAAAGCAATTTTGGCTAACATAAGAAACATTGTGTGTGTGTGTGTGTGTGTGTGTGTGTGTGTGTGTGTGTCTCAAAAGTTCATTGTTCAATTTGGAAGACGAAAGTAAACCGAAAAATCAAATATTAATGGTGGGCAAGTAAATTTCTATTGGTTTTTATTGTGAATGTCTATAACGATTGTCATTTAGGTAAACTCTAATGAATATATTTTTTTAATTAATCCATTTTCTTTCTTTTTTTTATGGCTCCAACAAGAACCAAATGTTTTTTTGCTTACGCTGAAAAAATCTGATTTTTGTTGGTTCTTGAATCAAAAAGAGCTTGAAAACAACGGTTAATAATAAATGGGAGTAACACCCATGCGCATGCCAAATTTACATCGAAAATAGGTCTATTTGTTTAGTTTATAGCTATGCGAAAAGTAGACCCAATACAGAGACGGACTTGTAAGTGGAAATCACTGGTTTGAACTTGATGAACATAAAAACGGATATCTATAAAATCTGAAGATACATTTTTACGATATTTTCTCTCTAAAGTTATTTCGTACATTGAGAACATAAAGTCAGGTAAATGTTCAATAAAAAAAGCGTTTTTTAAGGGAAATGATCAACTATGTACTATCTTTTTATTAAAAAAATAATTTATATTTATTTAAAAAAAAACATTTATAACATATTTAATGACTAACAAATGCTTTCATTAAAAAAAAACGAATCAAGTAAACTCGTTTTACTTCTACTTTTTCCAGAATCTGGTACAATACTGGAAAATTAAATATTAAACAGGGATTTATAGAAATGAAGAGTTCATATAGAACATTTTTAAAAGCGACACAGTAATCCTGAGACATGGCTTTCTCGGAAGTTGACATAACGAGGGATGTTTGAACCTACCCCCGCCCACCTCTCACCCCCTCGGGATTACTGAAGCGCTGTTGTATGTGCGGTGTGGGTGCATGCTTTCTGAATGCAAAGCACTTTGATTTATTACACAACGTTTGGTTCATATTAATTCAAGATTTTTCTAAAAGAAAATTCGTAGAAAATGATTTCGTAGTTTGATCTTTGTTTACGGAGAGAAACCAAAAGTTCGATTGGAAATTGTAAATATTTACTATTTGGTAAATAGATTTTTTTTACTTTCCCATAGTAGCTTGTGTAAAAATATATCTTGAAATTTTGATCAAATTATTCATTTCTCTCTTACCCTACGTAGTTTCAACTTGCATCCGATTTTTTGTTTATCTGCATGTATGCGTACGTATGAAGACTAAACGAATTAAGCGATTTCGATGAAATTTGGCATGTATGGGTAGTTTTGTCCATGTTTCGAGACCGTAGTTTAGCTTCAAAAGTGTTATTTTCAAGGTTTTTTGTCGAAAACTCTTAAAAACTAACAAAAAAATGCGGCAGTTGGATAACAGGCCGGCTGATATAAACACTTGGAAATTGCAGTAACGTTCGTTGTTAGTTTGGTTAGGTTAGGTTACATTATCGATATTAATCCTGATTTGAAATTACAGGCAACTGACATTAAATAAAATGGAAACTATACCATCGTATATCCCACCAAATATAAAACACCTTCATCGTACAACATAACCAACTGTGAATGCTCTTAATAATTGTGTCTGGGTAAGTAGTACAACGGAGTTCGTTAATAACTTAAAAATATATTTAACTGTAAACGCTATAAGTTAACGAAATAACGCTTTAAGAATTTTGACCCACAGGGGGTGCAGACTAACTGCACCTATTGAGAGGATTTAGACTTTCCTCTAGGTACCCGAGTCTAACACGCACTTACACTTACAACACTACACTTTACACTTACATTTAGGGAGGCGATAATAGCCTCAATGTGCTTTTCGCCTTAAAATAACAATTAAAAAATCTAAGAATTTTGTGGTAGATGGACTGGGCACGTAGTATAATGGTTAATTATGTTGCAAATATTTATTATTAAATTCGTTTGTAAACAAATTTTGACAAATAAATATTAAATATAAAAAGGTTTAAGTGTTTTGAACTTAAGTTTCTTTATTTCATAAGCAGAAATCACAGCATTGAACCAAGAATGGATAAAGAAACAATGCGCTCACTGGTACACTTGAATTTAGTCCAAGAATAATAATAATAATGTATTTCGGTGAGCGTGACGATTTCTTAAATGTTACCACGAGTTTCTGTTTTTTCTTACAAAAAAGTGCCACCCATCCTCTTAAAAACGTTTTCACTTCAAAAAACTAATTTTCTAAAATTCCGTTGTACCCACTTTGCTATGAGTACAAGTTTGTGTAAATTACAAGAGCTACAAGTTTGTTATTCATTTCATCACATTCGCCCACTTAGTAAGCTTTCAATCAATTAAGCCATGTAATGGAATTCCATTAAGTTTTTCCCCATTTAATGGTACTTTGTTCCTATAATTGTATTACTATTACGGATACAATGCACACATATAATAATTTAACGGAAGCAAGCTACTGTAGTCTGTCCCACGAAAGAAAACATCTTAGTTTAGGATGTTATATTGTTTCCATATGTTATTATACACAAACCCCAGATACACCAAATTAAAGCGTGTTCTTTTTCCTGTAAGTATATGTTAATTTAGTTAATACATTTTTAAACGTCGATTTTATACTTCAATAAATTTACCGAAAAACACGATTTTCACAGATTTTTTTACTAACAAATGAATGTTCATAGCGTTATCATTTTGTAAATCCACAACAATGCTGTTTAAGTACGTTAACGTATAGACATTTGTTAATGTATCTACCGAATTGGACTAACTTTTGACAAAAATTGAAATTATAGAGAATTTTTTCTAAATAAGTGCTCATTTTGTTACAAACAACTTTACTCAAATAATTTTTTAAAATATGTATGTAATTTTAAAACGGTATTATCAATGTTCAATCAGATTTACAATTATTTTTAATATGTAAAAGTAAAATTAATAAACGACATTTGAGAATTAATGTGAACACTTAACACACCTAATGTGTATAGTCTCGTGACAAGCACTAACTTCTGAAGTTGTAAATAAAATTTAAAATAGGGGTAGTTACGCCCATAGGTTCGTAGCGTGAGCCCTCGATCGTACTTTGATACCGCACGCCAATGGAACACAGTATCGAGTACTAACAGAATTTAACTGGAATTTCGTTTCAATATCTTCACATTTACGCATTAAACACAATTATAAGTCTGATTTAACATAGATCTTGATAATACTGTTGTAAAATTACAGACGTAATTCGAAGTCATTCGCTATAACACTTAACGAATTTTGTGTTGGGACCCATGTGCCCTTGTAGCCACCAAATGCGGAACGGAGCTGCGCTGAGCTGAGAAGAATGAAGATGAACAAACAACGGAAGCTGATTTCAGTGTTAAAAAAATGCATGTAATTGTGTTGGAATATCTTTTAAATCTAAATATTTATGCTTACTCTAACAGATTCTACGACACCACTATGTTTAAAAGCCATAACCTAGTCATCGGTAACATAGGTAACGGGAAATAACAAGTTTGGAGGCGTGAGAAGCGGAGTCAGCTTTAAACCCGAACCTAGACAGAGTTGAACTCAGTCATAGTTGAGTCAGAATGGGCCTAGACAGAGTTGAAGTTACGCTGAGCGGATATATATACTTGTGTGTGTGTGTGTGTGTGTGTGTGTGTGTATATATATATATATATATATATATATATATATATATATATATATATATATGTACTAGCTGTTACCCGTTGCGGCTTTGCCTGCAATTATAATGTAGGCAATAAAATTTATAGTCGATTTTCAAAATCAGAATAGTCATTTCATTTTAATATATTTCTATATACAATATTATACGATTTATGGTTTTCGGCCAAGACATAACGAGAATAGTATTGTGTTTATCTCAGATACCTAAAGCGTGTTCACACCAAATTTAATCTCATTTGGTCCAGTAGTTAAAGTGTGATTGAATAACAAACAAATAAACAAAAACAAACTTTCAGAAATATAATATGATTACCTGTTACCCGTCACGGCTTTGCCCGCAATCGTAATATACATTAAAGATCACGCATGACCGTGTTAGGACCAACAACCGTGTCAGTTAGGTTATGGAGAATTTCTTTTTTAAAATAAAGGTTTTTTTAACGCACCACCGTGTTAGTTAAGTTATGGAGTACTCTTAAAAAAAAATAAGGTTTTTTACCTGCATCACCGTATTAGGCCCAACAACCGTGTCAGTTAGGTTCTGCAGTTCTTTCTTAAAAAATAAATAAAGGTTTTTTAATGCATCACCCCGTTAGGCCTAACAACCATGTTAGTTAACTTATGGAGTATTCTTTAAAAAAAATATAAAGATTTTTCACGCATCACCATGTTAGGCCTAACAACCATCTCAGTTAAGGTTAGGAGTACTCTTTAAAAAAAATAACGGTTTTTTTTCACACATCGCCATGATAGGCCCAACAACCATGTCAGTTAGGATATGTGATATCTTTAAAAAATACAAAGGTGTCAGTTAGTTAGGATATGTAGCCTAGTATTCTTTAAAAAAATTTAAGGTTTTTTCACGCATCGTCGTGTTAGGCCTAACAACCGTGTCAATTAGGTTATGTAGTATTCTTTAAAAAATAAGGTTTTTTCACACATCACCGTGATAGGCCTAACAATCGTGTCAGTTAGGATATGTAGTATTCTTTAAAAAAATATAAAGGTTTTTCACGCATCACCGTGTTAGGCCTAACAACCGTGTCAATTAGGTGATGTAGTATTCTTTACAAAAATAAAGGTTTTTCACGCATCACCGTGTTAGGCCTAACAACCGTGTCAATTAGGTTATGTAGTATTCTTTAAAAAAATAAAGGTTTTTTTCACACATCACCGTGATAGGCTCAACATCCGTGTCAGTTATGTTATGTAGTATTCTTTAAAACAAGATACAGGTTTATTCATGCATCTCCGTGTTAGGCCTAACAACCATGTCAGTTAGGATATGTAGTATTCTTTAAAAATAAAGGTTTTTTTTCACACATCACCGTGATAGGCCTAACAATCGTGTCAGTTAGGTTATGTAGTATTCTTTAAAAAATAAGTATTGATAGGCCTTAAAAAAGATATGGTAGTTTCTTTAAAAAATATGAAGGTTTTTCACGCATCACCGTGTTAGGCCTAACAACCGTGTCTGTTAGTATATGTAGTATTCTTTAAAAAAAAATATAAAGGTTTTTTTACGTATCACCGTGGTAGGCCCAACAACCGTGTCAGGATATAGTAGGCTATTTTTTAAAAATATAAAGGTTTGTTCACGCATCACCTTGTTAGGCCTAACAACCGTGTCAGTTTGGATATGCAGTATTCTTTTAAAAAATGGGTTTCATATCACCAAAAACCCGTGTTAGATGTATTTTTATTGTTTTACCGATTTACAACACGTTACTGATTTTCACCGGGTAGCAATTTTGAGGTTATGTAGGTCACTTTTATTTTCGATTTTTATCGTACTTCTCGTGCTTTCATATTTTGGATTCTTGATTTTGGGCACATAATAAAGCATTTTAGTAACAAAAATATCGAAAAATCCGGGATATACTACACTGCATATTTACCATTTTTTCATATAATGTAATTACACAATATATATATACTACCTTACAATTGGCACTCTGCGTAGGGATTTGTTTACATTTAATATTGAAAATTCAACACAAAGTAACAAATTAAAGTCAGTTTTGAAAAAAATTTCAACTAAAATATTGAAAATGTTACATTAAAAGCAATAATTTTGCAATAAATAAAACACAGATTAAGATTCTTAAAATAGGATTGAATCTATGTTCATCTCAGGTACCTAAATCTCAGGTCCAGTAAATAACTACAGTTAACACATGTTACAAAACTAAATACTAATAGTTATTTTGGGCTGGGTAAGTAGTATAATGACGTTTTGTAAAACGGGAATAGGCCTATGTGTATCTCAGATACTTAAACCATATTCGTACCAAATTTCATCTCAATTGGTCCAGTGGTTAAAGCGTGATTGAATAACAAAGAAAGAAACAAACAAACAAACAAACAAACAAACAAACAAACAAACAAACAAACACACAAACTTTCAGAAATATAATATGAATTAGAAATTAGATAGATTAGATAGAATTAGATTAGATATCGCGTTTAATTCGGTAATACCTCAGACTGATTTGAAAACATACGCTATTTGGGAATTTGAAAAGTTCACTTACACCGATTTTAACGCTGACTGCAATATTGAAATAGTATTTACAAAAAATAGAGTATCACACAAAAATTTATAATTAAGAGAAATTCAACGACCTCCAATTTGGAACTGTTGAACGGATTTTGGTACAAACGAACTTAAGCTATATTACCAAAAACCATTTCCATGCCATGTTCGAATGAAATTATTGTAAATATTATTTAACATATTAAGCTTTCAAATTACATTGAAAATACGAAAATAAACCCTGAATGTAGTCAGATTAACCTTCGTATTCAATCGAATTTGGAAATTTTAAATGCTAATTCGTACCGATTTTAAAGCTGATTAAGATACTATCATATTTTTAAAAACGTGTAAGATATTAAAAAAATATAGTTTTTTTAGAAATTTAAAACGGCCGTCATTTTGAAACTATTGGAAGAATTATACTATTATCCGAACTTCTCTTTTTCTTGATAATAAACTTGTTTAACCTCTTACCAGAATTTAATTTTGTGCCTAGTATGAATTAAATCAGATCAAAAATGCAAACTTGAAAGTGTGCGATCACTAAAATATATATTTTTTTAAGGCGAAAAGCACAAAGCAATTATTGCTCCCTAAATGTAAGTGTGAGTGTAAAGTGTTAAAGTCGTAAGTGTAGTGTTGTAGGTGTAAGTGTATGTTAGACTCGGGTACCGCGATGGACATCTAAATCCTCTCAATAGGCGCAGCTAGTCTGCAACCCACTGCGGTCATACATAAATATACCTAGTCACCTCAGGGTAGCATGTCATAAATCACCAGCCCTTGAACTCACTTCAAATAAAGAAAACACAAATAGCCCATTTTCATTTACAGTCCATGTTAAATTAAATACCATCATAATATTATTGTAGCCATCGTTTAGGCATTAAATATAAATGTACTACAGTGATAACCCTTATGAGAGCTATGTGAGCGCTCTCTGCTTGTGACATCTTGCGACAGAGTGTTCAACTATTTAAAAAGATACAGTACTGTCTATTTTTTCATTTCTTGCAGCTTGCGGTGTTCACAACGGCAAATAGCCGAATTACCTAGACTTTTACCTCTGACATAAAGCAAGCTTTTTATAATAGTTATTGCACTTCCAGTCCGTTTATATTCAGTGATTTAGGTTATTAAAAAAAACCAATAGTTTGTAGAGGAACAAAAAGCAAAAAAAAATAGACAGAGACGTTCAAAATTTTCAAAAAATAAATAAGCATCAGTCAGAAGAAATAATTAAGGCAGTCAAACAAATTAACAAACTAACCAACTTGAGCCTGGATCCATTTACAGTCCACTTACATCCACTTTACAATATCCATTTTACTTGTGATTCAACTAAATTCAATTTACAGAAAAAAACAAACTAAAATATCTGGTAAACTTCAAAAAATTTGTGTGTGATACCAAATTCAAAATTCCACCAGTGACTTTAATCATTACAACACAATCAAAAACTTTTGTTTATAACACTGAAAATTTACAACTTTTTTAAAGACCAACCTATTTACAGCCTAAATTTAAATTAATGATTTTATTTTGTTAAATTATCCGTAAATCACCTCAGTTCTTTCAACCACAAACACCCATCTGGTTGTTAAATATTGTTAGCATAGTCTTTGTAATATATTTGTAAGATTCCCTAGATTTTATTTTGTCAAAAGTGTACGTGAAAGCCAGCCGATGCACAAACAAACTGAACATTGAACTCGAGATTTGTTGTATTATAAAATAAAATAAATAAATCAATAATTTTTGTAAGTCACACACATATTGTAGGATTTATTTACTTATATCCATCGGGCTCTCCAGTGGAAATCCGCTAATAGGGGTCTCTAGAACACCTGGAGTAAATTCAACAGTTTAACAAATGGCTTGCGCCTGAACAGATCGATACTGAACCAGCGACCTAGTTGTGTCTACTTTATGTTCACATTACAGATGTCGCTGTAAGCTTCTGTACCGGTACTTGAGCAGCTTAGTGCCGAAAGGAAATCAGTATGCCATAATTCTGCTTTCCTGTTACCTTGATCTACAAGTATAAGCACTTTATACTTAAATTCCACTTTGGAGTACGGTATTGGATGGATGGTGCTTCCCTTTCAACACAAAAGCCATGCCTTACTGACACTGAATATAAACGTATTAGAAGGACAGCCACCATTATAAAAAACGTGCTCGATATCAGAAGCTGAAGTCTAAGTAATTGGACTATTTGCCGCTACGAACTCTGCAAGCTGCAGAGACGTTTGAGAAAATATACAGTACTATTATCTATTTAACTGTAGTTGAACACTCTGCCGCAAGATGCCACCAGCAGCGAGCACTCACTTATCTCTCATAAGGGTTATTATTCTAGTACTTTTATATTCAATGCTGCTGACGATAAGAAATAAAACTATTAAATAACCGCGGTGTGCAGCTGTCTCGTTAACGTGATGGAAGCGAATTCCTAACACTATTTTTAGCGAATTGCTATTGTAAAATGAGTCATTGGAGCGCTGTTATGGTAAGAACCAGGTCTAGGACCTTGAAATAGGTGTTTGTGTGTATGAAATTGGAAAGTGTGTGTGTGTGTGTGTGTGTGTGTGTGTGTGTGTGTGTGTGTGTGTGTGTGTGAGTGTGTGTGTGTGTGTGTGTGTGTGTGTGTGTGTGTGTGTGTGTGTGTGTGTGAGAGAGAGAGAGAGAGAGAGAGAGAGAGCATGTTAGCACGCTCACGTTCGCACCAATTTGATTAAAAATCGTCACAAATTTTAATAGTTGCCCAGACTAGTTCGTTAACCAGATAAATTGGTTCAATAGCCTTAAAATGGGACCATTTCATAACTTTTTAAAGTATTTTTCACAATATAATTTCACCGTCGCAATCAGAGTTAATAAATGCATAAATTAGAATTAGAATTTTCCAAACTTTTGAAATTAAGAATTTTATTTTGGCGGTGGACCGGGTTCATGTAGAATTTTCAATTATATTTCAAAGTTTAAAATGCTAATATTATGAATATTTTAATTTTGTTTATGAAATCAGAGTTTCAAAAAAGAAGGTGAGATAAAATATTATATTTAAAAATTCGCTTGCATCACGTCACAGAAAATAAAAATAATCGTTTTTGTTTTCGATTTACCCTCGAACAGTAAATTCTTTTTATTTTCAAATTTGGGACACTGCTTAAATTATAAACTCCATTTAGGTGAGAAATTAAAAAACTGAATATTCCGTTTTTCTTCAATAGCTTATGAAATAAATACTTCGAGGCATTAAGGGGATGTGAGAAATTTATGTAATATTATTGCAGCATTTATTACTCCCTCCCCCCCCCCCCGATAAATTTGCAAAAACTACAACACGAGAGAATGTTTTTACAAACATAATTTTGTTTAAGTATTTGATAATGCACAAAAGATAAAATTTCAAACCTATTTCATAAAGAAAATTCACCGATAAATTTATGCGCATGTTAATTTCATAAAACACTGGATTTGCCCACTTTCCATAAAAGAAAGCTGCTTACAATGAGGGTAGTTAAAAATAGCGTGGTGTAGCCTAAATGTTAAGTGCGCCGTGGTACATAAGCTCCGAGGGAAATGCAAGGTAAGTAGAACTCAAGTACCCTCTACAATCGTTAACGCCTTCTTTAAAGAAATGCATCTTACATTGCGCTCATGCTGCTGAAAATCGTTAAAACAGTTTTCTGTACGAAATAGTCTATATAAAATGAATTGTGATCGAGCAAAATTCAATTTTGATTGATTTTCAGATCCCCAAAACAGTCGGTTCGTGTGTGGGACGTGGATGGGCGTATGGGAACTAAACAAACATGATTGATTTCGATGTAATTTAGCATAAATAAAATAGGCAGGCATGGTCTACAGTTTGCCAATATCTAAATATCTAAGGATAATTTTTCATATTATTTCTTTTTTGCTTAAAAAAGCTTTGAAAATAATAAAAACTTTTACAAATTTTATTGAATTTAAGTCCAAAATAAAAAAGATAATTTCTATAAACTGGAAAATAAACAATCATCTACGTTTGCCGTTAAGTAAGAGCTTCTGAACGCCAAGAACTTCTGAAGAACCAAAATAATTTGAATTTAGTTGTGCTTATTAAAAGAAGCCTTCATTGGCATTCAATGTACGCGTATTTGGAAGGTTTCATTTAATGGAATAATAATGCGTTTGTATATTTCCACAACCCTGATTGGCAAGACTCACATAAAAAGTTGTGGAATTACACAAACGTGTTGTTTCATTAATGTAATGGATTTCCACCAAGTACCAGCGGTCTTAAGTATAAATGAGAAAGGTTTCATTTTTAACGAGATTCAAATTAGAATCTTTCGCCTCTTATCCTTCGCAATATGATATGGTTATATTTGTCATTTTTATCTCTTTCTCGAAATATCACTGGCTATGTTGATGTCTTGTTTTTTTACTCTAAAAGTGAAACGAAAAAATATATTTTAATAAACTAGGATTTATTTAAATAAAATAAATTAAAACAATTTATGAACAAAATTCGATTTTGAAAAATTTTAAATATGGTTTACCATTTTTGTAATAACTTTCGAACCAGATTGTTTTGGATAATAGGGTGTAATTATTAAGTTTCTAAGCTGCTTTGGAGGAAAACCATAGAAACATTTGCGAAAATATGTATAGTTTTACATCTTTTTTCTCTCTCCTTTACTTTTTCCGGAATAGAGTCTACTTGAGTTTGTTATGTTAGTCATCCCTCTTTCTGTCTTTCTCTCTCAACATAATTTTTGCTGTTTTCAACATCTTTGTCGCTCTCTCTCTCCCTAAAATTGTAAGACTTAATGTCTCCAAACTATGTCAGCACGGGACAGCATCAAACTAAGGTGAACATCCTTGAATGTTAACTGGCGTAACTTTCTTCGGATTTGTGTTTTAAAAACCGATTTACAAACAAGGTAAGCGTAGAATTTTCGCTAGGACAGTAACATTTCAATTTATTTGGTTATACATTTTTTCTGGCTAACAATTCTTACTTTAGAAATTTCAATGTAAAACGTCTTTCATTCGAATCAGTAGGGCGTCGCTTGATAAAACCAATTGTTACCAAAAGAATTACAGCAAGATTGTTTACATCTTCACAATACTGGTGTTTACCGTTGTTACCGTTGCTAAGAAGAAAAGCACATTCGATTATGAATGTGTCAATTGCACAGATTGCTCTGTGATCACGCCCAGCGTGACGCAATAGGAACTAACGTTAGCCTCGCGCGTGGTGTTCATTGAGTCATAACTTAGCAGTACATTTATCGATCCAATTGGGAAGTGGTCACGTTTAATAGAACTCATTCTGTCATAATAGGGATAAATTATAATTTATCCTAGTGACTATTAAAATTAATTGTAGAAGTTGTAAAGTTTACAATTGTGTCAATTGTAGCACAAATTTGACAATTTCTTGAGTACGGCAGCCACGAGTGAGATACAAAAATGGCGTACAAAGACTCAGACAGCAATTCAGAAAGATGGTGGTCTTCGCTCATCCCTTCAGTCACTACGAGCGTGTTTGTTAACCATAGACGCGTGATAGACAAGCGCAGGAGTGAGGTGAACTCAAACGGTGTATGGTAGTCCATCTTAACTACAGGAGGAGGTAGATGACAAAACCATGAGGAGGAAGATTACATCCGATAGTTAGTACAAGACCAGAGCCCCGAGTACTATGGGCACTGGAAGTTGGCTACAACCCGGTTCAAATACAACGAGTTCAATCCCAATGAATGTGTGTAATCGATTGCTCTTCGAGAAAGATTTGAACCAGCAACTCCTACGATTTTTGCTGAGACCGCTCCCGTCTGTCACAACCGCTTAGACGCATGAGAACGTCGATGGAGCAGTGGATACCGATACATTCCGTGCCCTAACCATCCGACGAAGCTAGTCATATATCGAGTAAAGGCTCGTGTTCCTTTGCCTTGAGTCTCACCGCAACGCGCAGACAAGACGTTACATGTATTCCACTGCGCCTGCGCACCGATTCAGCCTAACCTCTAATTTTTTTCAAATCGCAGATAGCCATTTTCCAGACAAATATTTTAATGAATTTATTAGTTTATTCTCGCGTTTTGCGTTAGTTACCCCATGGGTGACGCAATACCACTCGCTTCGGCGATCGCACCGCAATAGACATACGTCTGTTAACAGACTGAAGAGAGGTTACACTTCTGACCAAGAAATTTTAGGAAAGTAAACGAAATAATTTTAAATAAATTTTCTAGTCACAGTAAGTTTTCAAAAAGTGCGTTTTATTATTTCTTTCAATTCAAAATTAGGTGCAAAAACTTTTGAAAAATACTGTGAAATTCGGATAGTAATGTAGTTCTATAAGCCAGAAAGTGGGGTCTATGATTGAAAATTATGTCGTAAATATATAAATATATAAATATATATATATATATATATATATATATATATATATACATATATATATGTATATGTATATGAATATGTATATGAATATGTATATGTATATATATATATATATATATATATATATATATATATATATATATATATATATATATATATATATATATATATTTATGTGTGTGTGTGTGTGTGTGTGTGTGTGTGTGTGTGTGTGTGTGTGTGTGTGTGTGTGTGTGTGTGTGTGTGTATTAACAAATACAAATTAAATATGAATTTACATTCACTGAATTGCTAATTTGAAAGGCCAAACTAATTTGTTTTATCTTATTGTGAATATTTATAAATAAAACACAAAAATCCTTACCTGAAGTATTAGAGCCAGATGAACTGAAAACAAATTTTGTCTAATTTGTGAACTGAAAAGTTTTCACAAAACGAAAACTATTTCTCAGTTACCTTAATTTTAAGGTTATGTTTATTAGCGAACAACTAATTACAATAATCATATTAGTCGTTCTTATTCCTCGTAACAAAAAACATAAATATTCCAACATTAACAGTTAAAATACAATTAATAATGATATAGGCCTGTTTGTTATTTTCTATACTCATCGTAAACAATGACAATAAACATAACCTCAATTGAGGACGTATTACTGAAAAAACAGCTGTTATGCGAAATCAGCTGTTTACATGATGAAATCCCCTGCATCGCCACAGCGTAACAATTTCCCCGTTGCATATTAGATCTTATGTTTTATATCGTTTATTTAGTATATTCCAACACCTTCTAAATGTACATGTATTAGAAGCTGTTGATATATTTCAATGTGTGTCTTTAGCCATTTTTCTTAATATGGCGTCACTATCACCTGTCTCAGTAGTTCACAAACCAGCTGTTTGATTAAGATGTTGTTATTCACGTAGAATTGCTATAAAAATTAATGATTCAAGAATATTAACTGCACGTTTAATTGCAAGAATGTCATTAATTCCTCTTTAATGACCTGTATAATGTCCTGAACGCAGTCCTACAAACAATCCAGTTCCGCTGCTACCGGCAGTGAAAACAATTTAATATGCATAATTCTCAAAATCACTAATACATATCTCAATGAAATTTGGTTTCCATAAGAAAATCCATAAATTATGTCAGTGTATATCAGTGAGTAGTAATGCCAAATTGCAAAATGATAAAAAAATCTGATGTGCTAAAGACCACACTTTAGAATTGGAACGTCTTTTGCACTTGTTTTTTCCTAACTCGAGCCAGTTATATAAGTAGTTCTCCTGCTCGGCTATACTCGGTTTCTGATCCGAATATACCCGAACGTTTCAAGAAAAAATTATCCTCAGCAAAAAAGTAAGGTATCTTTGAAAAAAATTAACTGAAAAAACTAAACGACTTACATAAATCTCTCCCCAAATATTGTTTTAGTGTAAATGCATTTGAAGAAAAATCGAACAGAGAATTTTTTTATTTACATGTTTAATTTTTAAGTTTAATGTTGTTTAATAAATAAATATTGTTTTTTTAACTTGACAAATGATAATATTTTACTGACAAAAACAATAATTTCAAAAAAAATTAACTTTATACAAGAAGATTTTTAAAATAAAATACACTTATTAGAAAAGTAAATAATAAACACAATACCTAATAAACACAAAACCAACTTACAAAGCCTTGAAGGCATATGCTTGTTGTGAAGTAGTGAACTATAAAAAACGCTCAAGAGCCATGGAAACTAAAGAACGAACACTGCAATATCAGCTGTTTAGAAAACAGTTTTTTAAATAACTAACAAATATTCTTCACAAAACATCTGATCACAGACTACAATTAGTTTTTTTGTTAAGACAACTTTCATTTATGGTTAAAATTATATGATACAAAATAGGGCTGTGAACACTAAAATAAGGTCGAGGCGGTAGAGCGACAGCTAATACAGCGAACAAAGTACATGACACTGATAGGTGGTTGCACAAACCACCTTGCACCTCCTCTTTGCACAAACCTCTTTGCACAAAAAAACAAGAAACAATTATAGAATTTCACAATTTAGGATTTATTAAAGTAATTTTATAGAAAATTGGATTCGTAAACGAATTCTCAATCAGTGGTTGTTAAACAGTAATTCTGTTTTGAACAATAATAGTCTATAATAACGGTTGGCAGTTGTGCTAATAGTTACGTCAAAAGCACGATCTATCCAAGTGAAGACTTGTATAGTGACTGTAAATATGCCTACAGAACCTCGATATATAGCATATTATAGACAAGTATAATAGGGTAGATTTTTAAAAATAAGATTTCTTACAAAACCTATTTTTAAGTTCTCCATTTCAAACTACTTAGGCCGAAGCATGATTAAAAGACAAAATTTTAAAAAAGTGGTTTTTATTCAATGTCAGTTGTCTGTGTATACGATTGAATGTATTATTGCCCGCGAGTTTGTGTCAGTAGCCTACAGCAGACTGTAATATTGATAATACTGTTGTAAAATTACAGGCGTCTGTTAAAGAATTATTTCAATAAAGTTGCTGGTAACAAAATGAGCACTTTTTCAAAATAAATTTACCCTAGTTTCAATTTTTGTCAAAAGTTGGTCAAATTGAACAACGTTGTTGGTTGTAGTGGATTACAAATTGATGAAGTTACGGACTTTTCTAAGTAGCGAGTAGTAGAAAAACTGCGTGAAAATCGTGTTTTTCGGTAAATTTGTTGAAATTAAAAATCGACGTTTCAAAATATATCAACGAAATTAACATAGATATATAGATAAAAGGACACGGTGTTTAAAAATTTGGTGTAAAATTTCTGTACAGTAAGCGGTTATAACGTCCTAAAATCAGGTATTTCCTTTTGTGGGTCTATAATTCCGATTGCATTTTATGTAAACTTTGCCAATATATCAGGTACATTTTCAAAATTTGTAAAACTTTTAGGGAGACTAAAATTAACAAAAACTTCATGTTTTTAAAATTACCTATAACAGTTTTTTACCTTAAAATTACCTATAAAATTTTCTCGACTGGTCCTCAAACAAAACATATTAATTGCTATCTATCAGAGAACCCTGTTCGGAAGCTTTCGACTATCGGAAATTCGGCCTAGTAATAAAACGATTAGTAATACTTCATTTGCATTTTGGTCGAATAGAAGATTTCTAACTCAAACACTGTGTAGTGTTGTTGAAACAAAAGAAATTTACCGTTCCGGGAGTAAATAGAAAAAAACTATTAAAAAATCATGATCACCTTTGGATTTTATTAATTTTTTTATTTGATCTATTCGAACTGTAAATCATTATTTTTATATCGTTTTGATTGAATGGGTTTCAGATTTGTTGAATCTATTTTGAGAAATTATGCTGATTTTCTGGTTATTTGGTCGGTAACTCCATAACTCTATGTATATATTGGGAAAACAGGAGCACAAACTATTTTTGGGTGCTAACGTTTTTCTTTGCTTACGGACGTCTGCGGTGCACAAACATTAATTTTAACCATCGTCTACCTAAACTCACTGCCCACGCATTACTACACCCTTACCTGTGTCCAACGCCTTGATTTCTGGACCTTCTGGTCCCTCGTCGTTACCCAAAACGGCGGCGGACATCTTGCGACGCTCTAACTCCGATCTAAGCGTAAGAAAATAAAAATAAAAATCGCCTCTGTAAAGGTTGTGTATTTTCTTGCCGTTTTTGAAAAACTCGAACGCGAAACACACACTGCCGTCGAGTACTGGCGACCAAGACGGATCAATATACAAGCGCATGCGCGCAGACCACAGTGACGTCATCGGGAATGTTTTTCAGATTTTAGTATTGTTTTTAAGTTTCCAAATTATTTTTTATTAAGACTTTTTTAAAACGTGTTTTTTTCAAATACATGATTGAATGATTCGCGGTTATTTTTTGGGAGGGTTAATTGGATTTCGTGATGTGATAACATTAATATTTTTATTTAAAAAAAAATAAAACAAAAACAAAATGAATTCTAAAAGACGTGGGTTGTAATTAATTTTTCATTCTTATGTCTATTTTAATTATTAGTACAGTAGAGTTTGAAGCAATATAATTAAAAAAATATAATTAAACACATTTTCTAATTTTTTTCCATTTGATTTAATAAAAGACAATGATTTTATTTTATTCAGTTTGCTATACTGACTTAAACTATGAATTATCATAATATATATATATATATATATATATATATATATATATATATATATATATATATATATATACTACTGAGAATGAAGAGGGCTCTTGGTATAACGCGTGATATCTACAATAAGAGATGTATGTCGACGCACACAAAAATCAGACAGTACAACACAGTCACAAAACCGGAGGTATTATATGCAAGCGAGACGCTAGCACTCCACACAAAAGCTACCATGGAGGATATTTTGAAGGAATAACGCAAAATCTTGAGGAAGATCCTTGGTCCGAGATTAACAGAAGATGGATACAGGTTGCACTCCCGGAAGACCACAGAGAAGATATCGAACCTGGCAGCAGATATCAGAAGAAGGAGGCTTCGGTTCTATGGACATATCAGTAGACTCCCAACAACGAGACTTGCCAACAGAATCCTTAAGTATATACAAGGTGTTAAATCAACAACGTCGTGGATCGCACAAGTCAGAATAGACCTACATGACGCAGAAATAGACTCAACAGACGTTGAAGACTGGAACCCATACAGGAGAAAGATGCTCGTTTGGAAGGTCCCAGAGAATTAAATCCCAAAGAGAGCAGGGGTAAAATGGACGGAGGAGCGGAAGAGGATCCATGGGGACAGGATGAGGGAGGTGTGGAGGATTAGAAGGAGCAAGACATGAGTCGGAGTGCTTTGCGTGATCCAACAGGGTCTATACGCAGATAATAATAATAATAATAATAATATATATATTATAATATAATATAATAATAATAATATATAATATATATATATATATATATAATTTACAAGATTTTCTCCATTGTTGAATTTTGTCTTTTTAATACGGAAAGTCTGACAAGAAATATTTTGTCTGCTTATAGGCTACTTAAATTTAAAATTAATTTAATAAAATTTGTTAGTGCCGTTTTTGTGTTTCTTATTGGGTGACAGTAAATTGTAAATTTTTGGTTTTAAAAGGAAACATATGTGAAGATATGGTCAGATAGTCTGAATTTTTGGAAAGATCTATCTAAATAACATTTGATCTGAATATAAACAACAATCTTGTTTAAGGCTATGGATTCGACAGAACAACTCATATACCGAACTGTAAAAGTTGCAAATAATCTACATATTGAAAAAAATAAGACAAAAAAGTTAACATAGAAAATATCGTTTTCAAAATTTTTAGCTTTATAGATCACAATTAATTAATTGTAGTAACGTTACTACACATATATGATTGGGACAATACAACATTCTGTATTTTCAAATCGGATTTATTTTCGTTGTTAGTGTGTTCTAAAGCAACCAGGTAGCAGCACTATGCAGAATTTAAACAACCATACTCGATTAGATAATATAGACTCAAAGAAAGAAATGAAATGTGGCTTGAAATAAATAGCACGGAAAATCTGGCTACCTTCGAAAATCCATGATCATAAGTTATTCGAGACATTTGTAAAAGTTTCAGCTCTAAATCTATCAGTAAAAAAATGGCAAAATGAAAAATAAGAGATTCGATTTTTCAACAACAAGCCGAATAGGTTTTAGCTTATATTTTAGACAAAATAAAAAATCACCCGTCTGCTAAACACGAATTTCAGTTGTATGTAGCGTGCAGCGTCCACTGTAGTTCATCATACTAGCCACAGTGGTGCTGTCGCGCCACATGATATAAAATTCAAATCAGGGTATACAATTTAATTCGCTTAAAACAAAACTGTATTTTAATTAGATCATAGTACATTTTCGATTCCAATTTATTCAAACATGACTAAAATCGTCATCAGTAACTTCTTGTAATATCTCTATCAACGGTTGCCTCCAGATATAAAACAAAATGAAGCAATGGATGGACGGGCTAACGAAAGTGACAACTTAAATAATGTAAATATTTATTAATGAACTTTTGCATACATTGTGTAAGATATATTTAACTGCAAACGCTCTAAACATTTTTGCACAAGATGGGTCGGTTAAATAGTATATCTTAAATACTATTCATTATATTTTAAAATATAATTATATTTTAAAATATAATTATATATTAAAATATATTCATTATATTTTAAATATATATTATTGAACAAAATGTTTATATGAGCCTTTAATTAAAAAAAAATATTCAAAGTAAAAAAGTTAAAAGTTAGCAACGGGTTTCGAACAGACATCCTTTAGTTTCATTAGCAGAAATCAAACCAGTGAGCAAAGGATTAGCCTTTATTCAATTCACTTTAAGAATACTAATAGTGTGTATACGACAAGCATGACACTTTTTTATGTTATTCGTGCTATTTAAGAAATTCTATTTTTTTCTAATACAAAAACGTGCTCTAGGCTCACGTAAAGTTGTTTTAATTTAAAACTAAAAAGCCTAATAATAATAATAATAATTGCTTTAAATACATGAATTTTGATATTTAACGACTCTGAAAATCCAGTTCAAATGATCAGAATCAAAAATCGTGGTGATCTATGCTGCAAATAGAAAAACATGACATGTATTCTTCTTAAAGCTAAAAGCAAAGTGGCTGTTAAATAACCAGCCGTCTCTCTCTCCTCTCTTTCTCTCTCTCTCTCTCTCTCTCTCTCTCTCTCTCTCTCTCTCTCTCTCTCTCTCTATATATATATATATATATATATATATATATATAAATATAAATAAATAAATAAATATATATATATATATATATATATATATATATATGTGTGTGTGTGTGTGTGTGTGTGTGTGTGTGTGTGTGTGTATGGAGGGCACGCAGGGGGGGTGCAGACTAGCTGCGCCTATTGAGAGGGTTTAGACGTCCCTCGCCGTACCCGAGTCTAACACACACACTTACAACACTACACTTACGACTTTAACACTTTACACTCACACTTACATTTAGAGAGGCGATAATAGCCTCAATGTGCTTTTCGCCTTAAAATCCACACACACACACACACACACACACACACACACACACACACACACACACACACACACACACACACACACACACACACACACACACACACACACACACACACACACACACACACACACACACACACACACACACACACACATATATATATATATATATATATATATATATATATATATATAAGCTTATTTATATATAAGCGGCTTTGTCCTGACTGACCGACACAGAGAATCAACGCAGAGCAAAAACTACCAGTGCTAGAGACTTGAAATTTTTAGAATATATTCTTTTCATAATGTAGTTGCTCACTAAGAAAAGATTTGCAAAATTTTAATTTTAACGCCATTAAACTACTTGCCCAGTCCAATTTTAATAATCAACGTACAGCCGAAACGATTACAACTACAGACTTGAAATTTTCAGAGTATCTTCTTACAACAATGTAGAGGTGCACTAAGAAAGTATATTACAAAAATTTGATCTCAACGCCGTACAACCGAGACTTAAAATTTTCAGTGCACCTTCTTACAACAATGTATATGGTATAGTCAATTTAAAACGACGGTTCAACTTATTACAAGTGATTTTACATTAGCTTCTTTACTGCTCGAATGTTAATCAGCAGTGGTAATATTAGTGAACTTTTTATTGTATATTCACTTACTTCATTGTTAGAAAAAGTTAAAAAACATAGATGAGAGTAAAGCCAACGAAATGTTGATACCCCAAACTGTTATTCCTATCACTGTATATGGATTTTAACGCCATTAAACTACTTACCCTGTCCAACTTTAATAATCAATGTACTGCCGAGACTATGATAGCTAGAGACAGAGATCTATAAAACGCAAACATATACGAACTTTATTTTATATAGATTGGTGGGCGTGAAATATAGTTATTAAAAATAGGTTGGACCAATAACTTAATTCACGTTACGTACTTAGAAACTTATAAAAGTTAAATGTTTAAATTAAATAAAACAGTAAAAAGGGAAAGAGGGCCAAAATTTGGCATACAAGTTTAGCCTATTTGAAAGTGCCCAAAGAAGGGATTTTCCAAAATTATAAAACTAAAGGTTAAAAATGGGGTAAAACCTAAGTTATATTTTTCTTTATATTTCCAGATTTAAAAGGCGAAAAAAAGTTGTGAGTTGTTACATAGGTTTATCTTAAACTTTAAAACTGCACAAAGAAAAGTTTTCCCAAATTCTACCTTTAGAGGGTTATACATAATGTAATATTGAACTTTTTATTTTATCTCAATATCTACATATCTAAGAGACGTAGGGAGCTGAAATTTCATTCACAGTTTTGAACAAATTGCTTAAGCTTTGACGGCGTACAAATAAATATTTTCAGAAATTCCGCCCCTAAAGAGTAATGGAGTAAAAACCAGGCAGTGCTATTACAGGAGAAATAAGGCAGTGCTATAATATGATTTCTTCGTATAAAATTTCAGTTGTCTACAGTATCCTTATTGCCACGGATTTTGGTGGGTATAAAGTCCTTTAGCAGAAACAATAAAAAGGTTATTTAGGCGGAAATATTACTATATTCTACCAATAATAATAACTTGCTTTTTAATAACAAAAACTTCTCTCTCAAACATACAAATTTAGAGGAAAACAGAAAACATTAAATATTAAAAACAGAAAAATGTTAATCTTAAAATTAATCAACTTTAATCTTTATTCTTTGAAAAATACCGTAGTTCACTACGGTGCACGGGTACACATATATAAAGCTGAACATTTTTTTTGCCGTTAACTTGATGTAGGCTTACGACGTGCCTTTCGCAAGAAACTGGAAACAGATCTTTTATCATTTTATTGTAAGAATAAAAACATAAATTGTGCACTGCCAGCTGTTACAAGAGTCTTTTATTTGCTTCCATAAATTACTGCCACAGTCTTAACATATTTCAAAACAGGTGTAGCATCAAGTATAAATATTGTAAATTCTTTTTTTAATTTAAATCTTTACAGCACCTTTATGTATTCTGCTCCCGTGTCTAGACACATTCTTTACAGCACATTTATGTATTCTGCTCCCGTGTCCATACACATTCTTGACAGCACATTTATGTATTCTGCTCCCGTGTCCATACACATTCTTGACAGCACATTTATGTATTCTGCTCCCGTGTCCATACACATTCTTGATACTGCTCCCGTGTCCATACACATTCTTGACAGCACATTTATGTATTCTGCTCCCGTGTCCATACACATTCTTGACAGCACATTTATGTATTCTGCTCCCGTGTCCATACACATACTTTATGTACATTCACATTTATGTATTCTGCTCCCGTGTCCATACACATACAGCACATTTATGTATTCTGCTCCCGTGTCCATACACATTCTTGACAGCACATTTATGTATTCTGCTCCCGTGTCCATACACATTCTTGACAGCACATTTATGTATTCTGCTCCCGTGTCCATACACATTCTTGACAGCACATTTATGTATTCTGCTCCCGTGTCTCCCATTCTTGTGTCCATACACATTCTTGACAGCACATTTATGTATTCTGCTCCCGTGTCCATACACATTCTTGACAGCACATTTATGTCCTGTTCCATGCTCCCGTGTCCATACACATTCTTGACAGCACATTTATGTATTCTGCTCCCGTGTCCATACACATTCTTGACAGCACATTTATGTATTCTGCTCCCGTGTCCATACACATTCTTGACAGCACATTTATGTATTCTGCTCCCGTGTCCATACACATTCTTGACAGCACATTTATGTATTCTGCTCCCGTGTCCATACACATTCTTGACAGCACATTTATGTATTCTGCTCCCGTGTCCATACACATTCTTGACAGCACATTTATGTATTCTGCTCCCGTGTCCATACACATTCTTGACAGCACATTTATGTATTCTGCTCCCGTGTCCATACACATTCTTGACAGCACATTTATGTATTCTGCTCCCGTGTCCATACACTCATAGATACATTTTTACATGATTGTTGGTAAACTTTTTAAAGTACAAAAGGAAAATTACAAAACTATACAGTTTTGAGGCCCGTTTTTAGCTGTTGAAGTCATCATGTTAAGACCCAGGCCCGGAACACATTCCAGATTACAGAAAGTGGACGCAATAAAAAGAACGCAGCTCAATAATAACCCAAAAAATTCATCCATACAAAACTTACTCACTCGAGACCTTGAAATAAGATCGATCCTGATTCTAGATCACTCATTAAGCCAATATATATAGTGTATGTGTGTTTTGTGTAGGCTAGGTTAGCACTCTAGAGTTTGCAATTTTGTTCCGATCAGATTCAAACTTGGCACAAAAAATGACAAATTCGTTAGAAAAATCCGTTTAACAGTGAGAAAAATTAGCAGCCAATCTAATTTAAAAGCATGTTTAAAACTTTTTAATCTTGCACTTTTTTGAAAATATAATTTCACCATGTTAATCAGATGTGAAATCTGCTTAAATTGGCATTTAAATTTTTGGCCCTTTCCTTGCACTTACATGAACACAATGCCCGGCCGATCAGTCGCTAATAATTCTCAGAAAAGCACAAAGGGGCGCAATTCATTTTATTTTTGGGAGGCAAGCTCTCCAAAAATTCTTTATTAGGTTGGAAGGCGACAAGGGTTGAGATACCAGGCAGTGGGATACCTCAGGTGGTAAAATATTGTGCTATAGAATACCGCTATGGAAATATTGTGACGATAAAACTAAAATATTCAAGTTAGATGTTGTAAGCGTACAAATGGTTTTATTTTTATAAGATTAATTTAACATAAAACAAAAATTGTTAGAGAAATTTTCTACAAGTAAATTATTCTATATTATTTAGATTGAAATATTTGTCACGGATAATTTAATTTTAAAAGTTTTAAGCAAGATATTTGTAATAGATACTTCGAAAAATTATCAGTACAGTATAGGTAATATTTTAAGTGAAATTTTTTAAGTTGTTTCTAAATCTGGGGAAGGGTCGATGCCAGTCTCCATATCCCCTGCATCCCTTCATACACACTTTACGGAATTTCATCTGCAACTGTAAGACTTCAGAAAGTTTACTTTTTATTCACAAAACCTTATTATTTTCGAATCCTACGTGACATTCCAATAAAAATAAGTTCAAACATAGCGTGATTGTGATATTTCTAAATTTGAAAAAAACCTTAAAAATAAATTTGTGTTAAAATATTACAACTAAGTTTTACATAAACACATCCTTATATAAAGTAATTTTTAGCTATAATTATATAAAGAAAATTCTAAAGATATACACCAGTAGTGCAATTACAACGAATAAAATACATTTAAATTGACACCAAGCCATTTCAGAATGATTGTTATATAAACATATATTAACCAATGATAAACCAATAACCAAATATATTTGCATTGTATTATTGAAATATCAGTTTTACGGTACCCAACCATAATTTTACCACACGTATTATGCCTAATGAATTACATTGCCTACCGTGTAAATCACACAGATAAAACTTTACATTCTTTCGAAAAAAAATTGCAGTTGTTTTGATTACCCAGGTTTTTTTAAGTAAAAACCGTAAAAAGTAATATTAATTAACACTTAAAAAATTATAAACAACAGAATACAATGGAATTATAAAATACGGCAGCTCCCTTTGTAAACCGACATTTTGGAGAAGAAATTTTAAAACTTCCAAATAAATTTACATTTCCTACCAAATCTTAGATTAAACATTTTACATTCTTTAAAAAACAAATAATGAAATTTATAGGTAGGAATTTATGGTACATTTTTCCTAATTATAAATATCGCTATAGTATATTTCAATTTTCCAAAAACCTTTTATTTATTTCAGGAAAACTATTTGTAATTTACTTTTTGTCAGAATTATATCGTGTTTGGGTTCTTTTCCTGTAGTCTATATTTATTAGCAGATTCTAAAAATATCAAGTACAAGAAGTTCTATTCATAAATGCACAAAGTTGATCTGATGTAGTGGGATATCCATTTGTTGACTATTTAGAAAGGACAGGTCCCTCTGCATTATGGGCTGCTAGATTGGTCACCATAGCCACGATGGGCCACTGTTTCCTCCATCCCCCAATTGCTTTGTTTTCTGTGATGGATATCGAGGAAATCGAGGCTGCAGCTTTGTGTTTAGCTAGCGCTTTTAAATTCTACCTTAATAATACTTGATAATAAAATTATAAAATACATATTTTTTGTATTGATCGTATTTAATTTGTTTTGGATTCCAAATGCAAGATTCAATTCTGTATTCTACATATTTAAATGTGTTAGCCTATGTGTACTCCACCTTGCCATTATAAACGGCTTTATATTTATAAATTATTAATATTATATTAAGTAAATATTATGTGTGTACCTACTCACAACAATAAAATTTATTAAACTTTAATAATAAATTAGTATAAATTTATCAATAAACGGGAACAACTCAACCAGTGATAGTGAATGATAAGTCGTAATTGATAAATTAATAACAACGATAATTGACCGGCATTCGATGACCCAATGTGTGAACGCTCCACCTATCTACTGCGCATTCTGGTTGCGCAATGAGACCGCTAACGAGCCACCATTCACCATTACGTTTTCCATCCTCAACTATCATGGACCACAACAAGATATTCTCTCTATACAATGGTGATGGCTTGTGGCCTATAATGCTCCATAATCTTATCTGAATCCACCAGGATCCACTTCTGTCTCAACAAGCACTGGCTACCAATAATGCACTTCCAGAGTGGTTAAGCGACGGTAAAATTGTACGATGAGTTCAAAAAATGGCGTTTGTGGTAAAAAAGAAAAACATTTGAAACCAAAATGGAGTTTAAATAATACAGTGACATTTTAAGCGGTGTTCCAAAATTGTGAGCTATTATGGAACTTTCGTTATGAGGACTATAATAATAACAAAAAACGGGAGAGTTTAATGTTGAAACTAAAAGACTGATAGCTCAAAACCCTGAAGTACCCTAATATCGCTTTCTGAAGGGCTGTTAATAGTTTGAGTGAATGTTTTTTGTTTAGTTTTTATCTCCAATTCCTAATGGTAAAACATATTTACATTTCTTGACACTTGATATTCCAACTTTAATTGATGATATATTACCGATAGACGCTGCCTCATGTGGTTTATGCTTGATGAGGCTCCGGCTCATTTTAGTTTACGCTTCCGAGAACAAGTAAATAAAAACACAAGACGATAAACGGATCGGTCGAGTAGTTCCAGTACCATGTTCTACATCAATCCTCTCGCTTCTTATAATGGGGCCATCTAAATATATTAAATTCTTGTACACTGGATATTGTGTATCAGCGTGTCAAAGACAGTGGAATAGAGAACAGGATATACGTTCATTTCAAGGTCACGGTTGTGGATCTTACCATAATTATCGTCCCAATTGTTCATTGTCCAATGAAATTCGCTAAGAAATATGCAATAACCTAGCCTAATATATAAAATATAGTTTAGTTTTTTTAAAAGTGTTGGTAAAATTATGTAGCTTTGGACATGGATGGGTTAAAAGACACAATATGGATCATAATAAAATAAAAATACACTTACCGCCATTAGACCCTACAAATACATGAAAAGAACAATTACAACTCAACATAACTTACCTGCTGAGCTTTTAAAACACGATAGGGAAATCTCAGCAGTTTAACTTTAAGCAGTACTATGCTATTTAAGGTTTACTAAGAAGGCAAAAATTGAAAACCGAAAGTCTTCATATATAAGAAACATATGTTTGTAGAATATCGCAATAGTAATAATACAATTTATAATGTAAAATGTTCAACTTCAACGAAAATAATTTACAACCGTTTGTGTTTAACAGACTGGATAGATAAGTATTTTGTTTAAACAATACAACTAAAACCTTTTTGTGGAATATCAATAAAAGTTTAGTTTACTTATTTTGTCGATATGAACATTAATAATCGTAGCATTAATGGCAGCTTACTTCTTGACTTGATGTAAGCGAATTTCTAACAGTAAATCTGTTGTCTTACCCCTTTTGTGTAAACCTGATTTCACTATCATAATCACTATTAAAATCTGAATATATTACCATTAAAAAAATGAACCCTGATCGCTGTCAGATTCGTTCACGTATATTCAGTGGAACTTTTAACTTATATCACGTACACAATGAGGGCAAATTCCCGTTTAAAGAGTGATAATAACTTGTCTATAATCTATTAACAGAATCATTTTTTGGTGGATTTATTCAAAGTTTTAAAACTATTTCAAAATTCAATTTCAACAACAAACTTTAAAATTCGTTTCTATCAGCTCAGCGAAAAGTTCGTCTGTGATTATTTATTAGCAAAACGTTTTTCTCTCTTTTGTCTTCAAACGTGCCTCGTTCTACGGAGACACGTGAAAGTAATATCTTTGGAAGTATTTATGATTAACAATTTTAATTTAAACATTAAACAATACTTATATGGCTGTGTGTGAGATGAAATTTCTGTTTAAGCAGGGCAAACAAATCAGTTATCAGAGAAAGAATGCTTCTTACGTTATCAGCCGTAAATTAGCCCTGCAATACATTTCTGTTAACAGTTAAATTGCTCTACATTATGTTTTTGAAAAAGTTTATTATACTGATAGATAAAACAAAATGTACCAACAGGTATAAAGTTCAAATGACTTCTATTAGGATTACATTTTTCAATTAAATTTCATTGACTCCGCCTTTCTACTGCTACAAAACTTGCAACGCTCCTAGCGGAAATTTTACACCTCAATGCGTTTCTGAAAGACAGGTAGAAAACTTCACAAACCATTTAAAGAACGCATTAAACGATAACTCTCTCAAAATTTACTACTGAAATCGAACACGACGATATCATAAATTTCTCACATTGAACAATTACAAAAGAGAATTTTTAAATGCATAGAAAACCTATCCACGCCATACACAAAACAGAAAAATTCAACATATAATAATGTACTTAAATCCAATGAATAAATATAGTTTACACAAGAAATAAGAATGATAAAACAAATACTGTAATAGTAATAAGAAAGGGATAGACAATAATAAAATATTTATAAAATAAATTACTAGACGAAATGAAAAATATAATAACGGAAAAGGTAAACTAAATACTTTACCACAGACTACAACAGCATATTGTTGGAAATTAAAAAAAAAATTAGGAAATTTATTTAACACACCCAAGAAAACCATTAATTATCCGTAGCCTGCTTCTTAAAAGGGGAATTTACAACGCATAATGACACTACCGTGACAAATTTTACATCGGTCAACCAGAATGAGGTTCAAGGAGCACAATAAAATCAACGAAAATTTCTCGAAATTTGCTGAACTTGAATTTGAGTAGAGTTTTAAATACAAAACATTTGCATACATTACTGAACGATAAAACTTTCACGATAATCTTATGTCTAACACAATAATAACGCACAGTCCTTTCAATTTCAAATTTAAACCGTAGGTTTATCACACGTCAGGATCAATTAAACAAGAAGTATAAGAAATAAAATAGGGAACAGTTAAAATAAAAAAATTCTGTTGTTGAGCACTGCTGTAATAGAACTCAACGCACATTACACGGTGAGGGGAGCAGCGACACTAAATTTAGAGGTGAACAGTTATTGTAGTTTCTAATCATTATATTTTTAATAAAGGTAATACACCAACCTTCGTAATTAACCTTCGTGAGGTTTTAGATCTTACTCTGGGGACCAAGGGTGTACACGCTGCATTGAATATGTGACGTGTGTCTAAAGAACCGTCTTTTTCGGATCATAGACATATATATCGTCATGGATCTCGGAGTGAGTAACAGATCAATGATACTTACCGAAATCCAATGAACACCAGATGGGAGGCCTATGAAGAAAGCGTTGAGGCTGACCTTCGGGATCGTACGCAGCTGAAAAATTGGTGGAGATAGTTCCTCTTTTCATGATAATTGCCTCCTTACGAAGAACATTCTGGGGCTAATGCTAAATGGTGGACCCAGGCACTTTCTGAGCAAATGGGACAGTTTAGAAGGCTATTTAATGCGGTCAAGTCTTACGGTAAGTGGGAGGACAGGCGGGCCTTGACCGAATTTAATAAGGCATTAAAATGGGCGAGACGGGATTCGTGGAGGAAGTTCTGTGTGGAGGTCACTCGTACTTCTCAGGCGGCACGACTTCAAAAGGTCCTAGCCTTGGACCCTTTGAACCCTATAGGGATCCTTGTTGGTCCTAATGGGGAGTATACAACAATTGGGGAGAACACCTTGGAAGTCCTACTCAGGAAACACTTACCTGACTTTGTGGTCAGGAACGTATAAAGGGAGCGAGTGTTTGATATTCCCTATAGGAAACCTAGCAGGGGAGACTGGAAAATCTCAAACCAGATTATGGATTTGGATAAAGTGAGATGGGTTTTAAATACCTTTCAAATCAACAGGTCCTGGCGGAATTTTTCCGGCACTTTTGCAGCATAGAGGAGAATGTATTGCTCTTATTATGTGCAGACTGTACCGGGTCAGCGTAGCCACCAGGCACATACTCCTGGGGTGAAAAGCGGCCCATGTGGTGTTCATTCCAAAGCTGGGGCGAGCATCTGAACCCTAGGGTTTTAAAACCCATCAATCTGACTTCATTCATTCTTAAGGCTTTAGAGAAATTGGTAGAGAGATATGTTAGAGTGGTCATGATTCCTCTACATGTCAGTCAGTAAAAAGGTTGTACTTAGGAAAAAGGTAAAAAAAGGTAAAAAGGTTGTAAAAAGTACTCAGGGAAAGGCTGTGAGAGTGCACTTCACAATTTAGTTCACAGACCAAAGAATATGCCCTCGGTGTCTTCGTAGATATTGAGGGAACTTTTGATGTTTCACATGCTTCGACGCTTCATGCCCTGTCGCGATGCGAGATTGATAATACCGTGTGTGGCTAGGTGGGATACATGTTGCGTGAAAGGACAGTTATAGCTAAAGCTCTAGGAGAAGAGGTGGAGGTGGAGGTTGTCAGGGGCTGTCCTTAGGGGGGGTTTTCCATCTCTCTTATGTAACCTGGTGGTGGACTCACTCTTGAATCTTCTCTCTTCAGAGGGATGCTATGCACAAGGATATGCCAATGATTTTGTGGTGATAACCCGAGGGAGGCATGGAAATACAGTGGTGGATCTCATGAAGTGGTGCCCTATCAGTAGTGGAAACCTGGTGCCGTCAGGAGAACCTAGGGGTTAACCCCAAGAAAACTACTTTGGTTCATTTTACTGAGAAGAGTATTACACCGTATCTAGGAGGTCTCAATCTCTTTGGGGAGACAATTCCAGTTTCAAACGAGGTGAAGGACCTAGTTTTGGTGTTGGTCATTAAGTTAACCTGGAATGTTCATCTTTAACGCATTATAGGAAAAGCCAATAAGTCTGATGGCAGTTAGAAGAATGGTTGGTAAAATATAGAGGCTGAGACCAGGAATAATGAATTACATTTATACTGGAATCATTAGACCTATACTATGCTATAGTGCTGTGGTGTTGTGGACTAAGGCTGGGCAAAGGGGTGCCAGAGCGTCTCTGTCCAAGTTACAGAGGTTGACCTGCCTTTGTATCACTGGCTGTATGGACACTGCGCTAATGGCAGCATTCTTGGTTTTCCACCTATTGACCTTTTTGTCATGGGGGAGGCACGTAAAACAGCATATAGACTGCAGGGAGGAGGTGTCTGGCTGCCCTCTACTTTTGGGCATGCTAGAATCACAGGAGAGATATTTTTAATGGGGACGGATCAGATGGTTAAACAGCACTTGGTATCTAAACCCTTTGATGCCAACATGACTTTTGAGGGGAGAGATCGTGTGTTTGAAAATTCTGGAGACCTAGTATGGTATACGGATGTCTCCAAGACACAGACAGGTACTGTTGCTGGGGTGTATCCCTTGAGACCGTGGTTATCACCCTGGGACAGCATACAACAATATTCCAGGCTGAAGTAATGGCCTAATGACTGTGTTCGGGAGAACTTAAATCTGGGCCTTCAAGAAGACAAGCATTAAAATTCATACCGATAGTTAGGCAGCAATAAAAGTACTTGCGGATTCTACAATTCAGTCCAAGCAGGTCTGGGAGTGTTGAAAGAACCTTGACGCTCTGTCCCTGAGCAACCGAATAATTCATCACTAGGTTCCTGAGCATATGGGAGTTGAGTGTAATTAGGAGGCAGACCGACTGGCTGGACTTGGATCTGCATCTGAGACCTGAGCCGGCTCTATCTGTGACCAGGTCTTCTATTAATAGGTGGATTACTAATCAGCACCAGGTAAGATGGGATAACCTTCATGGGCATTCCCATAGTAAACGTCTCCTAAAACATTTCCTTTGAGTCCTTTGGAGCACAATTCAGGAAGATCATGGGGTTCATTACAGGGCACTGTGGTCTGAGGGTGTACATGAACAGGATAGGTATGTACCATGGAGAAACCGTGTGTAGATTGTGCAGGAAGGAAGAGGAAACTGCAGGACACATAATTCATGATTGTGAGGCTCTTGTTAGTAGGAGGCTAGGGGTTTTGTAGTTTCCAAGACCCTGGGGATCTTCAGCAGAGTGAGCTAGTCAGTCGGTTGCTGGAAATTATTAAGGACACCAATCTGCTGAACTAGGTATTTTTGAGAGGCTGTGTTGCAACTAACGCATGTTTTTAGTTGCACAATAGGTGAGTCGATCACAATGCTTTGATTTGTACTATCCCTTCCTCTAGGCTCTGATCTAATGTAATCTACAGGTACGGTGGGATTGTTAAGCCAATCAGCTGTTCACTTCAGCTGAAGTTATGAGGTGTTTAGAGGGAAACGATTGCCGACACAAACTGTTTAATTTTAGTAATGTCTTATTACAATTAAAAAAAAACTTGTTCAATTTTTAATTCTATTTGGTAATTCTTCTTTACATAAATCAAACCAACGACCAAAATATGGTGACTTTATTATTTGGTGAAAATATGCACTAAACTTATAGTTATCTATTTATTTTATTTTACATGAATATGGTGTAGCTAAAAGCGTGGGTATCGGTTCTTAGAATTACTAAAACGTGATTTACACTTTTTATCAAGAAATACTTTTGCAGTTATAGTTCACTCAATGCAATAGCGGATATTTAACTTTGTATTTCCTGAACTTCAACAACTGGATCATGTAAAAAAAGCATTGTTTGTTTGCTCAATATCCAGATAAGAAAACTATCTTTATAAATTTTGTTTGTTTACACAATTTCCAAACAAAATTTAGATAAAAGCATTCAAATAAATAAATGAATGTTGGCTACTTCAAATATTTGCCGTTTACCTGTCAAGGCTTTTTTTAAAAAAATATTACAAAAGAAAAGTACCTGTATGTTTTGATAGCTGACTCAAAATGGTTTGGGGGAATTACGTTTGTATCGTTTTTATGTGTTTGTTTTTATGGGTTGATGCACAGGTAATACAGCTATTTCATTTTATGTACATACTTTTAGTATATTCTGATAAATATTCTTATTGTTAAATTTTCATATAGCAGATCTAAAAAATTGGTTTTGTGAAACATAATTTAAACATTAAAGATTGCTTCGTTAAAGAAATATGGCAGTCGGGTTGAATCATCAAAAGTGAAAACGTAAATTATATCACTGATCTTATTGTGAAGCTTAAAGTTTACACAAATAACATTAAAGAAAATAAACATTTATCTGCTCCATATACAAGTATAAAGTATCAATCTTGTACAATATTTCTAATTTTTAATGCTATAATAATTGAGATAGCTGGGCTGGGTTTGTATTTTTTTTTTTTTAAGGCGAAAAGCACATTAAGGCTGTCATCGCCTAAATAAAACTACTAACAAAACAAAGGACGATAAAACTTAACATTACTTACAAACTAGATAACATATATAACAAGAATAAATAATTTAAAATCAAAACAATATAAAGGTGGCCTGTAAAGTGGTCCTAATCAAACAGAAAAATAATAAATATTATGAAACACAATAAAATTACCTAAAACTAGTTAACAAGAATATAAACTATAAAAAATATATAAATACTAGGAACAAAAATATAATTGAATATATATATATATATATATATATATATATATATATATATATATATATATGCAAGCGCCTCAGGAAGGCCAAAACGCTATCAATGATTAATGAATCGTCCCCTAAGATGAGTTTCCTAAGCCATATATTGTACGCATGTTTCTCAAATAATCGCAGTCTAAGAGAAAGTGTTTGACTGTGATGGTTTCTCCACAGAGTTGGCGTATAAATGGCTCCCCGCGTCCCATTAGAAAACCATGCGTCAGCAACGAATGACCAATGCGGAGGCGTGTAACGACAACCTCCTCCCTACGACTTATTCTTACAAACGACCCCCAAGGGCAAACAGTATGTTTAATTACCCTCAATTTGTTATTGTCTAAGGCTGTCCATTCATCTTCCCAATGCATTCGAATTAGTTGTTTTATTTTGCAAAGGTAATCTGAACAAAATATTCAGTGCGTGCTTGGCGGCAGCAAAGTTGCTTCCTTTGCTGCAATATCCGCTCTAGTGTTTCCAATTATCCCGCAGTGGCCAGGTATCCAGCAAAATGTTACTACAACACATCGTAGTTCAAGGCTGCGAATACAGCACAAAATATCTCAAACTAGAGGATTTACCGAATACATATCCTGGATAGCCTGGAGTGCACTTTTCGAATCGGAACACACAAGATAAAGAGCAGAATTGGATACAACGGTGTTCAAAGCCTTCAAGATAGAAAACAGTTCAGCAGTAAAGACATTACAAATTGAGGGTAATCCATACTTACTCGTTTGCCCTAATGTGTAAATGCACAACCGACTTTATCTTCAACTTTTGAACCATCTGTAAAAATAATTTCACTAAATGGTTTGGAATGTAGAATATGAAGGAACGCCTGACGATACACTACGTCAGGAGTGTTGTATTCTAAGTAAGACGATAGTGATAAATCGACTGTTGGCATGGTAATAGTCCATGGAGGAATAGAAAATTGGGACGTTACAAACATTGGGGGCAGTTCAATATCTAAGTCATCAAAAATACGGGAAGTTCTAATACCAAGCGGAGCAGTAGCATTCGGTCAAGTTTCATACTGTCGCAGCAATTGATTTTTGAAAACTGTATTAAAAGCAGGGTGCCATGGTTTAGATGATAAATTGCTTACATAAGTTAACTGTAGTTCCCGTCT
Source organism: Callitettix versicolor (assembly GCA_022606455.1). Classification (NCBI taxonomy): domain Eukaryota; kingdom Metazoa; phylum Arthropoda; class Insecta; order Hemiptera; family Cercopidae; genus Callitettix; species Callitettix versicolor. The sequence continues at coordinate 69,385,799 of CM040190.1, read as the reverse complement.
CCGTCGAGAAAGTGAAGGTTCCCCAGCCTCGGCTAGAATGCTCACAACGGGACTATAACGGAAGCCAGTAGATCTCGTCCATGTCTGCAACCTATTTATTAACAGCTGAAGCGTTCTCTCAGCTATTTCCATGTTTCTGGTGCTTACTTAGATAGCAAAATCGTCCACAAAAAGCGAACATCGGACAGGGGACTGCACATTAGAAGTTATACTGTTGATTGCAACAGCAAACAAGGTAACACTAAGAACACTCCCCTGTGGGACACCATTCTCCAAGTGGAATCGATCTGATAACGTAGCTCCAAGACACACTCTGAAATGCCTAGTGCATAGAAAGTTTTTAACAAAATCAAGAATGCGTCCTTGTATACCCCATGATTTTAAAATATTCAGTATTCCTCTTCTCCAAGCCATGTCGTATACCTTCTCTTGGTCAAAAAATATAGCAACTAGCGTTTGAAGCAGGAGAAAGGCATTTTGTATTGCAGATTCTAGCAGGACCAGCTGATCCATAGAAGAACGTCCTTGCCTAAAACCACACTGGTCTTTAGGTAGTAATTTATTAGTATCTAAATAATAAACAAGTTGACGATTTACCATTTTCTCTATCAGCTTGCATAGCACGCTGGTAAGAGAAATAGAACGATAGCTACTAAGATCAGTTTTATCTTTACCTGGCTTAAGGATAGGAATCACTAATTACTGTAGCTTCCAATTAATCGACAGAAGGAATGCTCCTTGTACATACGATTGTATATTTCGAGAAGAAATAACTTACTTGACGATGGAAGATTTTTTAATCATGGAGTAAACAAGATTGTCAGGACCGGGAGCTGAATCCTTCGTGGATAGCAGTGCAGATTCTAGCCCACGTAGAGTAAACAGACTGTTCAGAGGAGAATCAGCAGAAGTACCGACAGTGAAAGGCAATGTTTTTAATGCGCTTTTTTGTTTACAAAAGGCAGTGTTATAGGCTGCAGAAGAGGAAAAACTTGCAAAAGATTAGAAAAAGACCCTAAAAGATTTATAATGTCGGAACACTGAGAAACCAATAATCCGTTCGCCTGTTGAAGTCCCATCAATCCTACAGATGGAGGTGGACCAGATATAGAACGTAGTTTCTTCTACACAACAGATGTAGGTGTTGTTCTACATATTGTTCGGATATATTCGGTCCAAGAATTGTTTCTGCTTTGCCTGAAAATTCTACGAGCTTTTGCTCGTAGAACTTTATATTGCTCAAGGTTTTTACTTGTCGGACTTCTCTTGAATCTCCTCAGAGCTCTTCTACGAAGACGTAATGCTTTCAAACACTCCTCGTTCCACCAAGGAATAGGTGATCGTGGTGGCCTTGCTGAAGTTTTAGTGATGGTAATTTCTGCTACATGTAGGATATTTTGAGTGAATTTGTTGACAAATGAGTTTATATTATCATTAATTTCAAAGTCTGGTGATACATTTGTTCACCAACTCAAATTAAATTCAAAGAATACAAATTTCTTTTTGAATTCTTCCCATTTCGCTTTATTCAGAATCCAACGTGGTAGGCGTTGATTCGGGCGAGGGAAATTAAGAAGTGAAATATTAATAGGCGTATGATCGCTGCCGTAAAATCGGGTAACACCGACCATTCAACCTTTGTTGCTAGGTACTACTACGGACTACAAAATGACAAGTCCACAATTGTCCATCGGCTAGTAGAAGCCGCCAAATGAGTGGGGGAACCGTCATTTAAAAGATATAAATCCAAGTCGGTTTTTATTTTATTAATACATGTTCCCCAAGGACTACAAGTTGATGAACCCCAAGAAGTATGATGGGCATTAAAATCGCCCATCAGTAAAAATGTTGTAGGTAACTGAGATATTAGGTCAACAAGGTCATTATTTTGAAAGTGACCTTCCTTCTCGGCGGTAGGTAAAGGCAACAAATAGTAAGTTTACATCGAACGGCAATCTGAACAGCTACGACCTCTAAGGGAGTCACCACATTAACAGTAACCGAATCAATAGAGTTGTGGGTCAGAATGGCAACGCCACATTTGGCCCTTTCCTCTGCAGTGAAATCGGATCTGAAAATGGAATAACCCTTCAAGCTGAAACTGTGAGATTCACGAAGATGCGTTTCCTGAAGGCACAGCACTAATGGAGATGAATCTCGCACAAGAACTTTCAGGTCTTCAATATGGCATCATACCCCATTAATATTCCACTGTACTATGTTATAATTTAAGTTTTCAGACATTGAAATGTAATGAACTAGTATATTATAGGATTAATGTCATTATGACTGTTTTTATGTACATTGGGATTATCAGATTCAACAGATACAGAGTCACTACTGTGACTAATGTCAGACTCTGATAATTTTTTGGATTTGCTTACAGGAGGTTTAGCAGTAGAACCTCCATTAGAAGTTTTTTCATTTTTTTAACAAGGTTTTTTCCTATAATAGAATTTAGGAAACCTTAAAAACTTTTTTCGCATCTGAAAAGGATAGTTTATCTTTTGCCATAATTGTGAGGATAGCTTTTTCTTCTTTAAATTTAGGGAAGTTGAACGACCTAGCTGGATGATCGCCTCCGAAATTGGGACAATTGGTGTCATTTGTGCACCCATGTTCGAGGGTTTGGAACATATGGTCTCACTGAAAGCCGTTGGTATCCGGCATAAATGTTGGTTTCCCAAAGGTTAGTATCAACGAGGAAGTTGGTTCCTTCTGCCCATTAATGCTGGGCATTATGCGTGTCACATCAATCACAGACTCCGATGCTAGTTCCGTTTTGATCTTATTGAGACTTACATGTAAAAGATCTCTACATGTAATAACACCCTTCGCTGAGTTCAAAGACCTGTGGGGTACCACAGATACCTTGACCAGTTCGAAGAAGGAGGTCATTTTCATCAGCGAGCGGCTCTGTTTCTCGTTTTTGGTTTCTACTAGCAAAGTTCCATTCTGTAACTCTTAATAGAAGCTACAGAACCTCCTCTGTCAGAAATTGCCTTATGTATAAGGAAGGGCGACGTCTTTGACAGATCGGCTCCTTTCTCCTAGTTGCTAAATACTAAAAATTTTGGAGTTGGTAGTTCTGAAATTGAAGCTGCCAACGATTCCACATCATGATTAACTGAACTGGTAGACTCATCAGATACAGTTGAAAGATATCTCTTCAATGAAATTTTGGCGTTATTGGTTATTTCATCCATAGTTAGTTTTGCCGAGCGATTCATGAACGAAGATTTTTCGAACAAGTGGTACAGGGTGCACCCAAACTTCTCCAGTAGCCGAGGAGACTCGAACTAAAGCGAGAATCCCCAATAAATTGGGGAGGATCTTCAATATCCTGGAGCCGAAATACATGTTTTCAGCACTCCAGAATCTTAGGAATGGGTTCCGGTACAAAGTTACGGTTCCACAAACCCACGTACCACTTGCAGCCGCCCTCTATAAACTCACAGAATGCAACCACTTGTTCCGATAGACTCAGCTATGGGCTCCGACACCCATAACTCAATATTCATGTACTTGCCAGACGCCTATAGGCTGCTCGGTCCCAGAACTTATCCCATCAGAAGTCCTCGGCAGTGCTAGGCACACATCAGGATCCACATACTTGGCCCCGCCAAAGGTTACCAAGCAGTAACGCCACTCCCAGACAAAACGGAACAAGAACAGCAAATCGCTAAATGTACGTGTGAGTGTAGTGTTTATATCGTAAGTGTAGTGCTGTAAGTGTAAGTGTGTGTTAGACTCGGGTGCCGCGAGTTTCGTCTAGGTCCTCTCAATAGGTGCAGCTAGTCTGCACCCCCCTGCGGGTGTGTATGTGTTTGTGTGTGTGTGTGTGTGTGTGTGTGTGTGTGTGTGTGTGTGTGTGTGTGTGTGTGTGTGTGTGTGTGTGTGTGTGTGTGTGTGTGTGTGTGTGTGTGTGTGTGTGTGTGTGTGTGTGTTGAGTAAATGAGTGAGAGTAGAATGAGCTAGAGGTATGGTGGGGTCGCTAAGCCCATCAGCTGCTCACTTCAGCTGCCTCCGCCGGCGGCTGGGTTTGTAGTATAACGGCATATTGTAGTATAATATTAATACTTATTAATGAGCTCATTTATATACAATGTACAAGATATATTTAACTGTAAATGTTCTAAACAATTTTTGGGGGGGTTATGTAGAATAATGGCGTTAATTATAATTCACATATTTATTTTTGAATTTATTTATATACTTAATTTAAAAAGAAATAAGTATTAAATGTAAAAGAGTTAAGGTTAGGCACGAATATATATCCGTGACTGTTTGACTCGCCGGGAATCGATGCAAAATCGATAATTACTCGACGGCTTTTTAATTAGAAAAAATCGAATTGAATGAATTCAGTTCTACTCTAGAAGGTTCAGTTATACCATGTATCAGCATTTGGTTTACTTCTTAAAAAATATTTGTCGGATCACCGATTTTCTGGGGTTTTATAGCTGCTTCACATAGCTAATTTTTATTGCGTGTCTACTAAATTCGTAATCCAGCCAGATTTGAAAAAAGTTTAACTTTCAAAACGTTTTGTAACTGCTTATTTTTGCTTGTAGTGGGCGTAGCAACGTGCTCAATTACTTAGATTGTTGGTTTTCTCTGTCTTTAGTTCCAGTATATAAACCTTCTAAATATTCTGTTATGCTGATTATGCCCATGTTATGCTGTTATGCTGTGTTTTTATAACATCCATTCCGAAAACGATAGGAGTTGTGAAAGGCAAAACGTGTGCGGCTTCGAAAGTAAAGTTTTTATTTTCAACAATTCATTAAAACATAGCTGTGCCGAACTATTAGTTATAGGGTTATTAGTCATTGTTGAAAAAATACTATATTTTAGCTGATGAACTTCTTTTCGATTTTCAGACATTTGCAACTTGATCAATTGCAAAATATTCCTTTGGTCTTTTGTCTTTCAGGACAGGGAATGTTAAATCCTCAATAGTGCACAATGTAAAAGGCGAATATTGTTAGTTTCATTTCCAGACCACTACAACGAACCTTCACCTCTTCCAGCCAATCGCTTCATTCCTAGGAGGTTTGAATCTACGTATTATCTTTACAACAGAACTGTGAATAGTTTCCCAACCTACAGTTGCAGCTCATGGTTTGAATTCCTTATTTCCTATAAAAGCACACATTGCAGGTTTCTCGGGACTTCGCACAGTTCTTAAACATGATTTCCATGAGAACAATAGTTCAAACGGCTTAACATTTATTGGTGTCTTGTTTAATGGAAAATGTTCACGTTTCTTCTAATACTTAGAACGTTAATCGAGTGAGCAAAAAGGAATCAAGGGCTTTGTACGACATAAAAATTAAACGCAATGGATATTTCAACGGGATTCCATAGAATATACTCTTACTCTTACGTCATGTTCCCTTTCGTTTATTGGAAAGCCTCACCGGCATATTTATTTTGCTGGTAGATGGTTATAGCTTGAGAGCGGGTTTAGGGTGTGTAGTAAGTTTTTTCACGGAGTAAAGTTTATTATCAATTTTTAATATGCAATTTTTAAACGAGATGTAATATTTGGGTCGTGTCAGATTCTACGCTTGATTGAACTTTATCGTGTTAAATTCCCTTGGGATTATGTTACTGTCAGAGCGGTTAGGGGCAGTCCTAATTATTCTCATAAGTCGATGTATTCATCTTTGGTGGCCGGAAGTCTCATACTTTAAATTTTTACAATCTATCGTCATCATTTTCCGGTTGCAGCTGTTCTCTATATTAGGTGAGACCATACATTCTTTTCACGGTTATTCTTCTATGTAAATCTTCGGTACGATTTTTCAACTAGAAAGACCGTATTTTAATCGTTCGTTCTGTACCTGAACTTCTTTTAAATGGTAAATCCAACTGATTGTATTGTCCTCACATTACTGTCTTTATTGGTGGCTTTCAAAACTGTTGTTGGATTAGTAGGAAGTCAGCACAGTGCATTATATTAAGAGTGGCAATGAAAAGATAAAAGTGACGAGTAAATGAAATGGAAATTCATCATACGTGATTTTTATATCCGCGTTTTAAAAATACATCTTGGAGCTTCTTTGCGTTTTCAAGTTCAAAAGTCAAATTATACCGACCTGGTTTATTAGTGGTAAATTATCTATCATCATTGAAGTGACGGAGAAAAATGTATAATCAAATCGGTTTTTTTAATCTCCTGTTAAGGCGCTATTTCTGTTCTATTTAGAGCGCCGTTCGGGCGCAAAATTTGTGATGTTCTTTTATTGCATTTAGTACCTAACAATAAATTTTAAATTATTAAAATAAGATGGACGATTTATACAGCACGTGAAAAATATTGTCCCTACATGTGTCTATGTTATTATTGCGACTCTGGGTTAATCAATTCAAAACAATAAAATGTAAATAAAATACACAATTGCAATTCGTGAAGATTTAGTTTCACTAAAAATATTCACGAATTTTGTTTAAATTGGATCATCTAGAAGTGTTTCAGTAACAAGAACTAACAGTACAACTGTATAAATAATTTCTATTTTTATAAGTAAATTATTTCAAACAAATGTAGTAATATTTGTTTTCCTATGAAATAATAAATAAATACAAAAAATGGTTTTAATAAAGGTTGAAAAACAAAACGTATTTATGTACTTAAAATGAATGTGAATGAATTTTATGTTTATATTTCTTTAGATAACGCCATCTTTCAATGATTGGACCGCCAGTGGAGTGGAAAAAGAAACTGAATTGTTGTTCGCGTCATCGACAAGGCCCGTTATGACTCCACTGAAATGATTGACAACATTACACGAACTGAAGACAACGCGAGTACCACTCATCTGGCAACACTCAAAGAAATCTACGATAAGACAAGCATGTCTATCGGATACGCTTCTGATCGAGCGTCAAAGGCGGGGTATCCTCTTTGTGTGATCAAAGCACGAATTGACGAAACTGTGATAATTCGAAAATACCAGGCTCAGGTTAAAGTCAACTACGACTTTTCGAAAGCAGCATCGACTAAATTTAAAGCAACTACGTTAGCCGCTAGGACTTCCTTCGCCGTATTAGACTCCTTTCCTGAGGTCATGTTACTGCGAGCATGCAGGAATCCTCTTACCATATTTGTTCCAGGCGTAGTAGTTGCATGTTACAAAAACGTATTGGGAACCTTTACGGCCAAGGTCAAAGCAGTGATAGTTAACATGAAAGGTATTACTTCCAAATACAAGTCTGTGGTGAAAGGTTATGATGACTTGAAGATTAGCAACCAGAAATCAATCGCTCAAGCAAAAGCCGACACTGATATAACTGTAGCTGCTACTCTAAAGTGCGCCAACTTGAACAAAAGACCGCCGTTAGAAGTTACGCTAGAGCAAATTGCAAAACTTAACGCAACAACGTCCGATTACTTAATCCTAAACATCAGTTTTCTCGAAGCCTCCGTGAACAGTTTAAAAGTGAAATTAAATCTAACGCAGAATTTTATTGGCGACAACGTACAAGCTGCTGTACAACCGTTCTTTCCTGCAATAAAGTACCTCACACTGTTAGGTCTTTCAGCGACAAACGAACTTAACATAATAAATACAATAAATAGTGGTGTGCAAAAAGCAGCGTTGAGGCTGAACGCGTTGTTATCCAGTAAGACCAAAGAATTCGATATTTTCTTGGATTTCGTAAGGAATATTTACGCAAAATATAAACTGGAATTAAGTTATGTATCCGAGGCTAATCTCACCAAACTCTGTGTCCCTCAAGATCCAGTCGAACAAGATTCCAAAGAAGAAGAAATTAAGAAGTGTTTGGCGAACTTGTTTTTACGATATTCCACAGCCGCTCAAGAAGCTCTAGACTCGATGGCTTTACAAATTCGGAACTATAGCGCATTTGAAAACGACGTATCGATCCTAATAAATATCAATTTCACTTCCGAAATAAACATTACCTTTGAAAGAATTAAAGCTGACATTATTGCATTGTTGATATCTTACGGTTACAAACTTGAATTAATTTTAGAAATCATTGAAACCCATTTCTCTTCGCCAAGATATTATAGTGTTATTTTACAAAACCAACTTAATATCAAAGCTAACCTGGGTGCAATCAAGGCTTCAGTAGATTCTGTTTTGAAAAAATTAGATAACGAAGTAGATACAGTACTTAGTCGGTTAGTGGAAACAATTCAGGTTTTAAACGAACTTAACCCCAAATATAATGTTTCATTTTTGGTTTCAACATTATCAAAATGGAAAATAGAAATAAAGAAAAATATAACTGATTTTGTAATTGGAAAGTACAACAACGCTTTAGGAATAGCAACACCTGCATTGGCTTATAACTACGATGTACAACTTAACTTATTAATTCAAAATGCAGTAAAGTGTTTTCCGGTTGATCTTTTTAAACTTAATACGTGTTTTGAACCTTTAACAACGGCATATAATATCACAATAGGCAGAGCTATTCTTCTGTCGATAAACACATTGACTGATACAAATTATATTGTACAGGTATTGCCTAACGAATTAAAACAGTTCGTAGATACGATTTTTAACAAAACAAAAATTGACGTCAGAATTTTGTCAGTCGATGAGTTGACCAAAGCCAATCCTGGAACTGACTACCGGAGGGAAGTCATTATAAAGTTCATGGATGAAAACGAAAATAAAATAAAAGGTGGAGGCCAGGGGTCAGTTACCTATGACTACGATGTCATTATACAGAATAAAGATATACTTAATAAATTTAAATTAAACTTAGAAAATCTATATCGGCAATCACTTTTAACTATTGAAAAAAAATATAGCCAAGTGCCAGCCCAACCATTAACATTACCTGTGAAGACATATCCTTGTACGATATTGCCAAGTATCGACCAGGCTATAATTATGTCTGTTGAAAATGTCAAAAGTGTAATTGAAAGCACGTTTAGTGGATTACGAGTATTTAAAAATGAACTCGTTAATATTCTAATATCTTACGTGATAGATTTAAGAGATTCTAATTGTACTAGATATATTACTCAAAAAGTACCTTATGAAGACTGTATAAAAGATATAAATGCCAAATATGCAACAGCTTTAAAAGTAGCAGAAGGTAACGTGACTGATATGTCGAAGTTCACGGGAGCAGTATCTGACGAAAGTGTGATTTTTTTAAACAAACTTCTAACAACTAACGAGTTAAAAGTATTAGATAATAGAATAAACAGAGAATTACAAAAACAAGAAAAACAGATTAATGAACTACTAACAAATCCAAACTTTTTTCAAGTCAGTTTACAAAATGCACTTAAGGAATACGAACAAGCAACGATATTTGCGAACAGCATTAAAACTTCATTTGACATTTCTAATTTTAATATAAAATTCGTCCAATTTCAAATCGCATTAAATGTTTCTGCCGATCCTTTAAAATTAACACTAAACACAATTGATGAAAATATTAACGTATCACCATCCTTAGAGTACCAAAATATACTTCAAAATACATATAAATTATTGACATCCTTGTTACAAAACAGTTCTTTTTCTTATCAAGGAATCAACACATCTAGCATTAAAATCGCGTTTGAAAAGGCCAACAATATTATTGAATCACTTAGAATACAAATTATTTCAAAGAACAATATTGAACTAAATAAAATTAACAATTACTTAAATTTCATTATACAAGAAGGAGATAAATTTACTGAAAATGCAGTTAAAGAAAATTGCAAAGGAGTTTCGGTAATTTTGTTCAAAAACTGTGTCCAATCTTACTTTGGCAATTTGATTACCAACTTGAAAGCAAAAAAATTGCAAATCGATGACGTTGCAAAAATATTTAGTAATACGACCATCTCTGCTGATCTTAACAACTTTGACCAACAAATTAAAGCAGAACTGACGAAACTCAATGAAAAACTACAAAATGAAATCGACAAAGTTAAATCTGAAGAAGAGATTGTGCAAAATGCTATCTTATTGCTGAATAATAGTGTTACATCAGACTTTGTATCGCTAATTAATAACCTAAATACAGCGATAGGAAAACAACTTGCAGACATATTGAAAATTGGAAGTACGTTCCGTGAAGATATAACAGCGTTGTTAACCAGAAATAGTCCTCTGACAAAAGAAAAAGAAAGAATTATTGAAGAAAGTGCACAAAAAGTTTACAATAATACTTACTTTACATCCGGCTTTGTTTCTGTTGGACTAAACTTTAGCGACTCATATTTAAGAGTTATAAACGTTGCATTAACAACATTTAATCAAACGATAAAACCAAAATGTTTTAATGAATCCAAAACAAAAGATACTTTCAACGACTGCGTACAAAAAGCTGTTGGCGAATATAAAACAATTATCAATGAAACAATAACCGAAGTTAATACAATTGGACAATGGAGTACAAATTTTTCTGAATGTGGTAAAAAAGAAATTGAAAAAGTTATTTCTGATGAGCTGAATAAAACAGAAACATTTGTTAATGAAGAGAAAAATGATATTGTCAATCAATGTTTAAAACAAATAAATTCAAGAATAGAAACTGATGTTAATAACGTTAATAAAACATTGAACTCAATCGAAGAATTAAAAAAAGCAATAGACACGACGAAAATCGAAATTTCTATCAACGAAACGTTGTCAACCTGGGGATTTGCAATTGACTATGCGATAAAATTAAATCCAAAGAATGAATCACTACTGAACCTAGAAAAGCAAAGACTGAACGATTACCGTGTACAACTTATAAATACAGTGAACAACAAAATACAAACCAATTTAAATGAGGCGATCAAGGTTGAATCTTTAGTTAACGCCATTTTGGATAATTTGAAACTAAAAACTTTCGCCTCTTTGAATCAGTCTTGTGAATCGGTATATGCGAACTACAGTGCTTTTAATCAGTGTATCTCCGAACAATGCGTTAAGCTTAACGGAGACGTGGATACATTGGCGCAAACAATAGTAGGATACAATGATACAGTGCAACAATTGTTGCAAATCAACGCAACCGTCAACAATGATATTAAGTCAGCTGAAGAAAAGGTTAAAGTCGAATCAGAAAAAGTGATTATTTACAATAATGTTACTGCATCTGATATTGTTAATGAAGCGTTAGGTGATTTCTCGAAATACAATATCACACCATACACGCAGGATATCCAAGTGTTGCGTGATAAAACGATCAAACTGCGGGAATACGCGATAGCACAAAATCAAAGCGCCAACAATTTGTTGAACCGTGTAAATATATTACTGGCATTGCACGTATATGCTGCTTCTGTCGTATGCCCCAAGAGAAACACACAGAACGAAACTAACCACGGTATACAAGTAATTGAATTAGCGAAAAACAAATTGTATCTCTTGTTTCCGGACACGACTGCCTATACATCCGGTCAGCTGGCACTGGCCAATCAGTTGAACGCTACGTTACAAAGCGAAATTACAAAATTAATAGAACTTGAAAAGAATTGTGAGAATAAAGATTTGTACAAACTAGTTGAGTGCGTTCAAAATGCAGTAGAATCGTTTGGTAACTATTTTAACAATGCGACCTCGCAGGTTAAAATTTACACTGCCGACGAAATACAAGAATCTGTTAATCGAACTAACGACTTAAACAAATGGAGACAAGTGGACGTGAACGCCGAATATGAACGTTTAAAAGTTGTTTTGAAACCAATACCGGAAGGTGTTTACAATGAATGCAACGTTACCAAAGAACAACTTTTATATTTCGCAGAAATGAATATGAAAAATCGTAGGGTAAGATTCAATAATTCTATACCGGAGGCGGTGAAAAATATTATAGCTACTGGTAACGGTATATTAAACACAGATTATTCTGGTATCGTAAACATGAACGAAACTTTACAAGAACCTGTAAATTTTACAAGACAAGCGATCGAAGATATACTCAAATCGGCGAACGCTTCGCAGATAACACCGGAAGTTCAAGCGGAAGTGAATCGACTAATCGGTGTCGGTACTAACGAGTCCGATCATTTCATACTTAATCTGCACGTGACAGCTCGAGAAGCGATCCAGAAAGTGCAAGCGTTATTGGAAGAATACGAAAGTTTAAATAAGAATACAAACAGAAGCGCCGTGGAGAAAGCTTGCTACAATTCGTCTTCCGAGTTCCCGATGTCAGACTTTGTAGTCTGTAACAACGAGTTTAATTATCAGTACGAGCTGAAGTTACAAAACATACAGAAACAACTAGACGCTATTTTGGCCGAGTTGCAGAACATTAATGCCAACGGTAGACAACTGGTTGTGGATAATTCTAACAAAGTTGCTGTCGAAATAAAAGAAAAGTCTGCTCTTTACGCCATCTTCTTGTACTTCAACGCCGGACTGCCGAGGCCCGCTTATTTAGATCCTCACGTCAAAGATGGCTGTTTGGTTAGAGTTAACGGTAATCCGCGCAAACCGTGCATTGTCTTTTCTTAGTTGAATCTACTGTAAAAACTGTATTATTTATTTAATTAATGTCTTGAAAATGAAAAATGTTTTGTTTTATTGCAGATCCCACAAATTGAATAAACTGTTGTATATTTTGTAATTGTGTTTTTTTAATGTTTCTGAATGTGCATTGAATATAGGTTGTTTTACCTTCGAAGATATATACAATATTGTTGCATTTAAAGGTATTAATTGAGATACACTGCATCTAGGTTTTCTTATCGTTTTGTTCTGGAGCTTATGATATTTTCCACTCTATCAGTGGCTTGTATATCAGTGGGAAGTCGATGTTACTCGTTGTTTTTGTAACTGGCGCTCTTACCTTCCACCTTTCCGTTCTTGAGTTTCTTGCAGATGACTTTTTTCTCTGCTAAGTACTGTACATGTTTTCTTTTATCTTGACTTAAGTTATGGATATTTTGTTAAGTTTGGCCAACAACTTATGTATGGTGAGATCCCGCTCATTTCATTTTTCATTTATCCTGTTCATGTTGTTCCCACGTGTATCTAGGAAAAGATGTTCGCCTATGTAGAGCCTATTAATGCATCGGTAAGTCTAAGATATACAGGTATCCCAAGCTTTTATTTAATACACCTCTAGGACGGTGCCATTCACTCCAACAGCACGGGTCGCTTTACACCTTACAGTTAAACAAAGAGAAATGGAAAGTATAGACGAGTATAGTTAAGTCGCGATAAGGAATTTTGGGTTACCACATGGCACAACAGAATTAGAGTAGTAGTACGAAAGTAACAGTTGATACAGTATTATAGAAAAGAGGCTGGCAGTTCAGTTCGCCCTTTTCGTGAGGTTTTTAAATGATGATGCATATGAATACTGTCCAGGTAGTTTCCACGGTAGGAGAAGAAGAAGTTGAGCAGTAGTGCTTCGAGGATATTATGGACTCGACATAGGCGAATAACTATGATGGCATGATGACACTTCACACCCATTATTATTCTAGTAATTTTTTACATTTTTTGAAATTATAAAGTTTCCTTAGCACATTTATTTCAGTTTAGCTAACTTTCAAAAACAATTAATTTCAATATTAAAATGAAGCCAACAGTAAATGTTTTCATAAAGCGAAATTAATTACTTTTGAATTTTCTAGTGTGCTTTTTAATTCAATATTTTTAAAAGTTCGATGTATTAATTAGATCAGAAACAAACTGATACTTAACAAATTCGTCATTGCTGTTAGTACTAAATTCTTTTTAAAGGTGTAATGTACAATATTTACCATTTATTTGAACAGTTTAAATAAAATACAGAGATAGGCTGGAATTTTTGTAACTACACCTACAATAGTATTATGCAAAATTTGCCTTGGTTATGACAGGTTCTCAATTCAGTGGCGTTGGTTTGGTACTAGTGCACAAATTTCCAGACAGTTTTAAAGGGGTGTAAAAGAGTGAAAGTGAGAGAAAGGACAAGTCATACGGATGTAGGGACGACGGCCTCACAATCATACTACTGTGCCTATCGAATGTTTTGAACTAACTATTGCAGTTTTCTGTAACGGGCGAGTGAGTAGGCCTACAGTCCGGTGTCCGGCCGCTTAACTAATGTTTAACGTATAATTTTTAACAATGGAATGTAGCGAGGTCTCAATTTCAACTCTATAGTTCAGCATTTGGTTTGTGTTATTAGTTGCTTAAAACTAAACACTTTAAATGCATCATATTACATTTTTAAGTTTCATTCTCAGTTATAGGGTTATTAGTTGCTTAAAACTAAACACTTTAAATGCATCATATTAAATTTTCAAGTTTCATTCTCAGTTATAGGGTTATTAGTTGCTTAAAACTAAACACTTTAAATGCATCATATTAAATTTTTAAGTTTCATTCTCAGTTATAGGGTTATAACTGCTTAAAACTGCTTATAAATAACTGCTTATAACACTTTAAACTAAAACTCTCTTTATCATCATTAAATTTTAAAGTTTCATTTTAAAAGAGACGTCAAGTGTGACCAACGTTGTCTAACACTTTAAATGTATCATATTAAATTTTTAAGTTTCATTCTTAGTTATAGGGTTATTAGTTGCTTAAAACTAAACACTTTAAATGCATCATATTAAATTTTCAAGTTTCATTCTCAGTTATAGGGTTATTAGTTGCTTAAAACTAAACACTTTAAATGCATCATATTAAATTTTTAAGTTTCATTCTCAGTTATAGGGTTATAACTGCTTAAAACTGTTTATAACTGGGTTATAACTGCTTATAGGGTTTAGTTGCTTAAAACTAAACTCTTTAAAGGTATCATTAAATTTTAAAGTTTCATTTTAAAAGAGACGTCAAGTGTGACCAACGTTGTCGTGTTCATTCTCTGTTTTAGGGTTATTAGTTGCTTAAAACTAAACGCTTTGAATATAATCGAATGATAGACGATAGAATCTATTTAATTTTATACCGAGCGAAACGATAATGAAACGACGACGAATGTTTCGTTGGTCAAATGCATTGACCGATCATTTGAAAATTTGTATTAAGGTTTCTTGTATAAAACCCGTACGATGTATATATAAGTTTTTTTAGTATTAATTTTTTTTTTTAAGATGGCCTTTGTCTTTATGATTATAACGATCATATCGTCTGATAAGACCTACCGTAATTTTTACAGCTACAAAGTGAAAGAGCATACAATTTACAATAAATTTACCTCATTAACATATCTCGTGTAAATATTACGTTTTGCGCAAAATTGGCGGAAAAGTTTAAGAGCGACTTAGAGTGGTGCCAGATATAATGCGATGTGTGCTGGTCTTTGAACTACTTCCAGTAACGTCTTATTACATATTATATTATGGAAACTAGTTAAATTCTTTACTTTGTTTAAAAATTCTTTGATTAATGATATTGCGCACAATATAGTGACTTTATTATATTGATAACACCGCCGCAAGCCGGTTCCAAGGCCGGGCCTACCTCTGTGAGGTGGGGAAGCGTGGAGAGATAGAGGAGTAACACCTCTATAAAAAACCGTGGTCCATTTGGCTCCGAATGGTAGTATCATGTGAGGGCCCCTTGCCAGAGTTACGGTGAAGACCTCAATGACATTGTCGGCGGAGTGGAATCCACGGTACTGCGGTGATGGCGGACGAGACAACACTTTCTCTTGGGAGAAAACGGTCAACGGTCTCAAAGGTGGAGGAAGAATTAATTTAATTTAATTCTGAACAGCGGAAGAGCATATGAGAGGAAAACTCCGAAATAAAATCACACATTAAAAATAATGACGAGCGATGGAAAAGATAATTGTTTTACGGTGCAGGGGGTCGGATTCCCAGTACCGGCGACCGACAGGAGTGGGCAAGCAGGTTCCGTTTCGTCGATAGCAAGCGACTGCAAGAGTACAAGGGTGGAACACTTGGCCCCAAATTATGTTACAAGTGTTAAGTCGGATTAGAAGGATCATTTTATGAGAAGCTTGGTGACACCAAGGTCTCCACTGATGGAGACAAAAGAACTTAAAGCAGTAAACCATAAGCTGGAAGGTAGCGCTGCTCAGAACTTAGCAAATTTTGAGGATTATACGAAGAATGCGAGTTGGGAAAAGGTAAGACTTGATACTCAAGCAGAGGCCAATACTGAGGAAATGAGCTACTATGTCAAATGGCAAGAGGAAAAGGAGGCTAGAATCAAACTTGAACGGACTGTTGCCAGTTTGCAAAAGAGTATTATAGGACTGGAGAATAAGCTTGCAATATTGGACCAAAATAAGGCATCCACATCAGTTAGAGACCAAGACGCAAATGTGTACTATATTGATGAGGAAGAACTTGCAAGGGAATTAGACTGTATTGTAAGGAAAAACAAGAGAACCAAAAAGAGGAAAGCAACTAGTAGTCCTAAGACTTCCCCAGAGAATCCAACTAAAAACTATGTGGTATCCAACATGCCTATGAGGAACTCTCCTCAGGAAAGAGACCAGCAGAAAACCATAGCTCGAGTTTATGCTGCTGCTCCGATTAATGTAACAGGAATTAGCACATTTTCCACATTAAATCAAAACTACTATAGAACAAGATTGTAAGATAAATATACTTAATAGTGGTGCATGGAAAATTAATACTCCTGACTCAGATTCATACAGAGCCCTAGCAGCTAAATTGAATGAGGAAAAAATTCAGTGGCATACTTATGAAAACAAAAATGACAGATTAATTAAAGTTATGGCCCGAGGTCTACACCCTTCATGTGACAAGACTGTTATCATCGAAGATCTGAAAATAACAACAAAATGAGGAGTTTGAAATTATCACAAGAGGATTGCCATTGTTCATGTTGGCATTTGACAAGAGTACAAGCATTGATACAATATATTCTAATAAAACCATACTTAACATAGTGGTTAAGATTGTGCACACTTCGTAGAAACACTCCATTGATTCCACAATGTAGAAGGTGTCAAGACTTTAACCATACTCAGCGGTACTGTCTGAGAGAGCCAAGATGTGTGAGGTGCTCCGGTAGATACTTCACGGCAAATTGCACTGTAGACAGAAACACTCCATTGATTCCACAATGTAGAAGGTGTCAAGACTTTAACCATACTCAGCGGTACTGTCTGAGAGAGCCAAGATGTGTGAGGTGCTCCGGTAGATACTTCACGGCAAATTGCACTGTAGACAGAAACACTCCATTGATTCCACAATGTAGAAGGTGTCAAGACTTTAACCATACTCAGCGGTACTGTCTGAGAGAGCCAAGATGTGTGAGGTGCTCCGGTAGATACTTCACGGCAAATTGCACTGTAGACAGAAACACTCCATTGATTCCACAATGTAGAAGGTGTCAAGACTTTAACCATACTCAGCGGTACTGTCTGAGAGAGCCAAGATGTGTGAGGTGCTCCGGTAGATACTTCACGGCAAATTGCACTGTAGACAGAAACACTCCATTGATTCCACAATGTAGAAGGTGTCAAGACTTTAACCATACTCAGCGGTACTGTCTGAGAGAGCCAAGATGTGTGAGGTGCTCCGGTAGATACTTCACGGCAAATTGCACTGTAGACAGAAACACTACTCCAAAATTTGTAAACTGTAAGAAAGCACATTGATTATTGCTAATTATAGAGGCTGTGAAATTGCAAAGGAACTTTAAAAAAGAAGAGATTTTTTGATGATACCAAAACAGCAAATGCAATATACACGTGTTAATAATCATTAAAATCAATAATTAAATAAGAAAATATGTCCTGCCCCTGACATAGGATTAAAACCATACGCTCAGGTTGTTAACGAAAAGCAAGAGAATGATGAGACAATTGAAAATACCCTTAAGTTAATCCTAAAAAAACTAAACGATCAAGAGCAAACCAACGAGAGGTTATTTTTGTAAAATTAATAACCTAGAAAGGAATTGAGAAAAAATGATAGAAGAAATCGGAAATGACTAACATGCTACGAATTGCTGCTTGGAATGCGAATGGTCTCTATGGACGCTTCAATGAACTGGAACTATTTATACAAATGCAAAAGATTGACATTTGTCTAATATCAGAAACACAATTTACTCAGGAATCCGATATTAAATTAGCAAACTACTGCATCTATCGTTCAGACCATCCCAACAATAAAGCAAGGGGAGGATCTGCAATCTAATTATTCACCAAAAATCAAGCACAGTGTAGAATTACACACCGAAACATCAAATATACAAGTGACTTCAGTGTCTCTTTGTCTGTCAAGTAAGGCGTACAAAGTTTCAGCTATATATTGTCCACCACGCAGTAACATAAGAAAGGATGATTATCTTGAACTTTTTAAATCATTAGGGAATTATTTTATTGTTCCCTATAACGCTAAAAACACATTTTGAGGTTCTAGTTTATCAACTCCAAAAGGGAAAAAGCTTTATCAAGCTGCTTGCGAATTCAAATGTGAATTTGTTTCAACGGGTAAACAACGTACTGGCCAACAAATAAGGATAAAATTCCAGATCTTATCGACTTTTATAGTTAAAGGTCTGCCTACAAACTATATTCATTTGATAGTGATGAATCCCTTTCATCGGATCATACACCTGTTATTTTAATCATTAGTAGTTCCATAATATTTAAATGTGCTCTGCCGAGTTTGACTAACAACAAAACTGACTGGGAGGGATTTCGTAATGAGATGGATTTATTAATTGATTTGCAAATACCTTTGAAGACACCATACCATTGTGGAAGTAGTACAACAAGCAGGAAGGCATAATGCCCCGGTCATGAGAAGAAGAGCTATGAATGTAGCAACTTACCCTCTTGAAATTAGAGAACTTGTTTTTGAAAAACGTAAAGCGAGGAAAAAATGGCAAAGATCTAGAGCGCCTCAAGATAAAGCTGCTTTAAATTTCCTAACTAACCGGCTTAAGAATTTAATTAAAGAAAACAAAAACGAAACCATCAATTCCTTTCTCAATGGGCTCTATGCGGATAACGATAGCAATTACTCATTGTGGAAAACTACAAAAAGACTGAAGAGGCCTACAATCCAAAACCACTAATAATAACAGAGGGTGGTACCTAGGCAGTTATTGCCAAACAGAAAGCTGACATGTTCGCCAGACATTTGGTAGGAATTTTTCAACCCTTTCCAAGACTGAGAATGTTACATTCCAAATTAAAAGAGACAGATTAGAAATCCCCTTAGTTACCCTTAAAGAATTAAACCTAACAATTAAGACTGATTTGAATGTGAAAAAAGCTCCAGGATATGACCTTTTCCTGGTAAGATTATTAAAGAACTGTCTGTAATAGCAGTAAAGAAACTTCTTCAACTAATCAACTCAGCTATTAGATTAAAATATGTGCCGTCAGTGGAAAGTGGGAGAAGTAATTATGATCCCAAAGCCTTGCAAACCCCCTAGCGAAGGTGCAAGTTATCGGTCAATTTCTCTACTGCCTGTAACTTCAAAAATATTTGAGAAACTCCTACTTAAGAGACTACAGCCATTTAAAGAAGAAAGAAACTTGATTTCAGACCACCAATTCGGTTTCAGGAGGAAAAACTCAACTATAGATCAGGTTCGTAGAATTGTCAATACAATCGAAAAATCCTTAGAAGCCAAGCAAGTTTGTTCAAGTATATTCCTGGACGTGTCGCAGGGTTTCGTCAAGGTGTGGCACCAGGGGCTTCTATATAAACTTTACAACACGTTGAGCTGAGAGTGGTACCTTATACTAAAGTCTTATCCAGTAGGTCGGTACTTTAGAGTTAAAGTTGAAGATCAGTATTCCGACCTTAAAGAGAGACATGCTGGAGTGCCCCAGGGATGTGTTCTGGGCCAAGTACTGTACTTGCTTTACACGCGGGATATACCAGTGATGGAGAACACCACTATGGCCACCTATGCAGATGACACAGCTGTAATGGCAGTTGTGGAAAATGTGGAAGACGCAACTAACAAGTTACAAAATTCTGTTACTAAGATCACCAAGTGGACAGAGAAATGGAGGATCAAGCTGAATGAATGTAAATCAGTGCATGTCAACTTTACAAATCATAAAGTTGTTCCAGTGGCAGTCACTATCAACTTACAAAGAATTCCATATGCGAATTCAGCTAAATATCTTGGAATGAATTTGGATGCACTTAGGTGGAAATAACATGTAAAAAAAGAGGCAGGAGCTGAACATTAAATTCAAGAAGATGCAGTGGCTGTTGGGAAGACATTCACAACTCTCTTTGCAAAACAAGCTGCTGATACATAAGCAAGTTCTAAAGCTTGTGTGGATATATGGTATCCAACTGTGGGGTTGTACCAAGAAAACAAATGCGATTATGATACAAACTTTTCAAAACAAAGTACTGCGAAGTATCTGCAATGCTCCATGGTATGCACGAAATGACGATATTCATCGGGACGAAAAAAATGAGGAAAAATTATACTGATAAAAATTGCAAAAAATATATTAAGGCAATTTATTTTTTTATTTTACACGAAATACGGTGCCAGGTGTTATTTTCTAGTCTTAGTAGGCCTATTTACGCAATTTACACTTTTTATCAAGAAATAATTTTGAGATTAAAACTCATTTTATGCAATAGCGACTACTCAATTTTGTATTTACTGAACTTCAGCAACTGGATCATGTAATTATATATTACATTATACGTATTAGTCTATACTTTACATAGACTATTGTTTGCACAATATCCAGACAACAAGAAGTCACAAAAATTTTTTTAAAATTTATAAACAAATAACTATACTCATTCACAAGGTTGGTCATCAAATATTTGTTACTATCTTTCAAGGCTTTTAAAAATTATAAAAAATGGCACTCGTGTGTTTTAATAATTCAATGAAAATGGCGAGGGTGAGTTATGTTTGCTTTTTTTAACGGTTCTGTATCTGGTCAAAGCACAGGTAAAATAATTTTCTTATATCAGTTTCACTTATCAAAACTGTTCATGCCTGAGCATTTTCTGTTAAATATTTTTATTGTATTGATGAATATATTTTATAATAGATTTATAAACTTTACTAGGTATATTGATGGATTTTCTTAACATCCATGCTGTATGTCATTTTGACAAATAAAGCCGGGATAACAGTATTAACACGAAATATTTAAGATTTTTTTTAATTTTTCAAATTTTATAGTTCCAACCATTTATGACATTTTTTAAAAGATTTTTAAAAAACCTATTTCCAATAAATGTTTTTTATAAGAATTGCCTTACGAAAGTAAAATTAACTTTATAAAACTTTAGATTCCGAAAATGGTTTTACGGAAATTAATTTAAAGTGCTAATTAATTTAAGATTTTCGAATAATTAATTTAACGTTAGGTAGTCTGTGTAATATTTATGCATCATTTATTTTAATTCATAACTGCATAAACGGATTTAGGAGAGGGTCTGTGGGGACCCTCTCCCTTGCCTTTAAGAGTGGAATATTTTCCAGGAATAAGGGGTTTTGAAATACTCTTCAGCAAAAAAAAGGTGGGTCATTCCTAGGAAAATGTTTGAAAAAACTGACATTCAAAATGGGGTCTACACTGTTCAAGACTAAAATTTTTGTATTAAAAAAAATGTTTCTTTCTTTAGAAAATGACTGTTACAAATAGTAACAGTAAAAACATACAAGTAGGCTAACTTAAGGTAGTTGTTTTTCTAGTAATAACAAATAATACAATGTTGTCTTTGCATTTTATAATAGAATGTTTAATACTATTCATAATTTATAACAAATTATATTAATCTGATTAAATCAACATTATTTATTACTAATATTATGAATAATTTAAAAATTATAAAACGCGTAGAGAAAGTTTTATTTTTTGTTATTATTACAACAACAGCTGTAATAAATTAGTCTACTCATAAGCCTTTACTGTTACTATTGCGTCACTTAGAAGTCACGTTTTGAAACATGTGTCCAGGTAGCATGCAGCAATATTAGGCCTAATATTTAAATAACATTAATGTTGCAGTCAGACAAAAGTGAAAACGTAAATAAATCCTCTAACAATCTTAAAGGCTGGGCTCAGCATGTAATTCAATGGCGTTCATTAATACTTTCAGTAATTAATGAATTTATTTATATAAGTAATAGTAAAAAGCAATCTTGTACTAAGTATGTGCTAGGTAATTTTAACGGTTAAAGCCTTAACATTTTGTGCTAACTGGGTATGACTATGTATGAAAAAAATTAATTTCTGTTTTTAAATTTGGTACAAGGATATGTAATATGAAACCCATGATTAAGATTTGTTCCCATTCAATTCAGTTGCAAGGGAGCGGCCTCTGATTTTGCGATAATGAGTGTACGCAGTTTTGCTCAAAAGCATCGAACGATTATTTGATTGTTTCGAAGGTACCTTGTATAAAACCCGAACGACGCGTGTATAAGATTTTTTACTGTTCACTTCCGTTTTCAGATGTCGATATCTGTTTCAACGATAACGAGTTTAGTTGTGGAGTGCTACCAGATATACTGAGATCTCTGCGGTTTCTTTAACTGCTTTAAGTAACGTCTTATTATATATTATAGTACGGACACTAGTTAAATTATTATCTTGTTTGGAAATTCTCGGTTGAGGATATCGTATTTCGTTGCGCACAACGTAGTGACTTTATTATTGATATAAACTTGCAACAACGTATTTAGGCATTTTATTCTCATTTTACACGAAATACAGTGCAACATTGATAATGGGTGTTGGTTTCTAGACTTAGCACAACGCAATTTAAACTTTTTATCAAGAAATACTTACGCGATTAAAATTTATTTTATGCAATAGCGACTATTAAATTTCGTATTTATTGAACTTCAACAATTGGGTCATGTAATTGCATTTTACTGTATACAATATATATTGTTTGCACAATATACAGATAACAAGCAGTCACAAAAATCAAAAATAAATAAATAAATAAACTTACTCACAAGGTCGACAAATTCACATATTTGCTTTTATCTTTCAAGGCTTTTTTAAGAAATTATAAAAGAATGGCAATCGTATGTTTTAATAATTCAGTGAAAATGGCGTGGGGGCGTCATGTTTACATTTTGTATCTGTACACTCTGTATCTGGTCAATGCACAGGTAAAATAACTTTTCTATATAACTTACAGTTATTAAAACTGTTCACGCCTTAGCATTTTCCATTATATATTTTTATTGTATTGATGAATATATTTTGTAATAGATTTAAAGACTTTACTAGGTATAGGGATATTTACTGATTGCTTTTACATTCATTCTTTATGATAGGTCGACAAATAACGCCGTGGAAAATCTTAAGCATTTTTTAGTTCTTGAAATAATACAGTTTCAATCTTTTTATGTAATTTTTACAGATTTAAGAAAACCTGTTCTCAATAAAGGTTTTTCATAAAATTTCCTCGTCACAAAATGAAAATAAATTCGAAAAATATCAGCAAAATATCTACAAAAACCGATAATTTACTTAAATTTGAGAAATTAAAAATCGGCTAATCTGAATTTATTCACATTTTAGTTACAACAACACATTGTACTGAATTTAAAATAAAAACATTTAATGTTGGAAAATAAATTGGGATACACAAATTTTAAAACATCTTGAATTAACATATAGACAACTTTTTTAATTTTTTGATTTACTATACTGAACACTTATGAATCTTCAGTATAACCATCATGTTATCAATATATTCTAAACTTCAAAGTTTTGTTTTAAATTTTTTTATTCCAGATTTTGTAATTTTCTTTATAAGTAGGACTTATATCCCTAGACGGATTTTTATGGTAGAAAATCGATATTAATTTTGTTTCAGTGTTAAAGGTTCACGTTAGGTATTTTAATTTTTTAAATCAAAATCGACAATTTTTACATTTTTTCTTTTACTAAACGTGCAAGTAATAAAGTTAAAATAAGGATATAAATAAACCTGTTTAAATAAAAGATAAATGTCGAAAACATTGTACAAGTTTTATTGCAATAGGGTTAGAATGTACTTAGAATTATAATGAATAAACGTAAAATTAAATTCATTTAAATTATTTTATAACGATTTTTTTTTGTTGGCTAAACGTAACGTAAATATCTTTAACTCTTAATTTTCCCCCTAAATGTCCTTGCTTTGTGCCAGTTAGACTAATGAGGACGAAGGACTGGCGTAACGGAAAGGGTAAAGCTGATGCAGCAAACTGACAGATGTCTAGCAACATAGACCGACTGAAATACAAAAATAGATAAATCAACAGTAACAATAGTTTAACCATGTTAGTTGGTGAATAATCGCAGAAAATCTTTCCTTCAGCATTACAAAACATAGATTTACGATGCTGAGAGATCAGGTGACTGGGAAAGGATATGGAAAATCGGATTTATAGTGATATAAATTTTCGAAACGTAACTATAGTGTCTGACAATTAGGTGTGTGATATTAGACAGCATAGCTTTGTTCATCTTAACAAACATTTTCCAATTTGATAACATACACTGGCACTCGCATCAGTTAAGAATATTTATAAAAGGAAAATATTTAACAAAATTTGATGAAACTTTTTTACAAATAGCATAATTTTTCGCTTTTTCAGATTCCGAAAAGAATTTACGAGTAGTTAATTTAGCGTGAGATAGTCGTGTAATATTTATGCACCATTTATTTTAATACATAACTACATGGACGGATTTAGGAGAGGGACTATTGGGGGGCAATGCCTGTAAGAGTGGAAGCTGTTCCGAGGGGGAGGGGAAGGTGTATGAAATATCCTTCAGCAAAAAAGGTAGGTCTTTCCCAGGAAAATATTTGAAAAAATGACGTTTAAAATTTATTTTTTGATTTTATAACAAAAATAAATTTTTATGAAAAAGTTTTATTTTTTGTTATTATTACAACAGCTATAATAAATTAGTCTGCTCATAAGCCTTTACTGTTACTATTGCGTCACTTAGAAGTCACGTTTTGAAACATGTGTCCAGGTAACATGCAGCAATATTAGGCCTAATATTTAAATAACATTAATGTTGCAGTCAGACAAAAGTGAAAACGTAAATAAATGGAGTCACATTGGTCCAATCGTTAATGCTCTAACAATCTTAAAGGCTGGGCTCAGCATGTAATTCAATGGCGTTCATTAATACTTTCAGTAATTAATGAATTTATTTACATAAGTAATAGTAAAAAGCAATCTTGTACTAAGTATGTGCTAGGTAATTTTAACGGTTAAAGCCTTAACATTTTGTGCTAACTGGATATGGTTATGTTGTATAAAGGCGTTAATTATAATTTATCTTCTTCAAAAGAAGCTGAGTAATCCTAACGGACAAATAATTATGTCAGCACGATTTATTACAAAAAAAACTCTGATCCTCTGGCGTGTCAGGAGTGCTTATGGGATTTTTTACTTTATTTTAATTGTTTTGCCTCATGTTAATTTTATTTATCTCTAATATTAGACTAAACACAAAACAAATATTTAAATAAAAATAGTTTATTTTTTATACAATTATTTTGTTTTTTTATAACACGGGGTAATACCCTATCTTCTAATTAAATTTGCTTTTGATTTGTTGAAAAATTACGATAAAAATTTTAACGAAAATGATAGCTTCAAAGATGATGTAATAGGTCACTTGAAATTATTACAAATTACATTAAACAATATTTAATAGTAGGTATTAAAATTATTTCATATTACATTTAAGAAAAAAAACATTTTATCCTGTATTCAATACTTGAACAGAATATCAAGGTTCATAAATATTGTACAAATTTGATCATTTTAAATTATTTTCTTTAATTGAATTTTAAGTGAAACATTTAACTAACAAACCAATGTAAGTATTATTGATCCACCACAAAAATTCGGTTCGAAATTGAGACAAAAATTAAGGATTTTTTCTTAAAATCGGTAGTCTATTATTACTGTATTCGATTCATCCATATATATATATATATATATATATATATATATATATATATATATATATATATATATATATATATATATACTGTGTTCAGTATAATGATCTGCCTTCCCTAGCTTCGTCAATTCTACTTTCGTTGACGCGTTTCGGAGACCTTCCATCTTAAAAACTATTTATTGAAGTATATATACAGTTTTTGAAGATGGAGGTTCTCAGAAACACGTCAACGAAAGTAGAATTGACGAAGCTAGGGAAGGCAGATCATTACACTGAACACAGTGATAATAATCCTAGCATAAAAGAAAAAGAATACATATATATATATATATATATATATATATATATATATATATAGGCCTATATATATAGCCTATATCACTATATATTTGACGGCAATGACAACTTCATTGGTTTTTCGCCGGCAAAAAAAAATTATTTATTTTATATTTTTATTTTTATATATATACTAGCTGTTACCCATTGCGGCTTTGCCTGCAATTATAATGTAAACAATAAAATTTATAGTCGATTTTCAAAATCAAAATAGGTCATTTCATTTTAATATATTTCTATTAACAATATTATACGATTTATGGTTTTCGGCCAAGAAATATACATTTTTCCTACTCGATACTCTAAAACAGGGTCCTGTCATATTTTAATAAAATACAGTAATATTAAAAAGTCACTATTATACAATTAAACTGGAATAGCATTGTGTTTATCTCAGGTACCTAAACCGTGTTCATACCAAATTAAATCTCAATTGGTCCAGTAGTTAAAGTGTGATTGAATAACAAACAAATAAACAAAAACAAACTTTCAGAAATATAATATGATTACCTGTTACCCGTCACGGCTTTGCCCGCAATCGTAATATACATTAAAGATCACGCATCACCGTGTTAGGACCAACAACCGTGTCAGTTAGGTTATGGTGAATTTCTTTTTTAAAATAAAGGTTTTTTAACGCACCACCATGTTAGTTAAGTTATGGAGTACTCTTCAAAAAAAAAAAAAAAAAAAAAAAAAGGCTTTTTACCTGCATCACCGTATTAGGCCCAACAACCGTGTCAGTTAGGTTCTAGAGTACTCTTTTTTAAAAAGTAAATAAAGGTTTTTTTAATGCATCACCGTGTTAGGCCTAACAACCATGTCAGTTAGGATATGTAGTATTCTTTAAAAAAATATAAAGATTTTTCACGCATCACCATGTTAGGCCTAACAACCATCTCAGTTAAGATTAGGAGTAAAAAAAAAATAACGGTTTTTTTCACACATCGCCATGATAGGCCAAACAACCATGTCAGTTAGGATATGTGGTATTCTTTAAAAAAATACAAAGGTTTTTTTACGCACCACCGTGTCAGTTAGGATATGTAGCCTAGTATTCTTTAAAAAAAATATAAAGGTTTTTTCACGCATCATCGTTATAGGCCCAACAACCGTGTCAGGATATGTAGTATTCTTTAAAAAAATATAAAGGTTTTTCACGCATCACTGTTAGGCTTAACAACCGTGTTAGTTAAGTTATGGAGTACTCTTTTAAAAAAAATATAAAGGTTTTTTTCATGCATCACCGTATTAGGCCCAACAACTATGTCAGTTAGGTTATAAGTACTCTTTAAAAAAAATTAATAAAGGTTTTTTTAATGGATCACCGTGTTAGGCCTAACAACCATGTTAGTTAGCTTATGGAGTATTCTTTAAAAAAAATATAAAGTATTTTTCACGCATCACCATGTTAGACCTAACAACCGTGTCATTTAAGGTTTTCAGTACTCTTTAAAAAAAAAGGTTTTTTTCACACATTACCGTGATAGGCCCAACAACCGTGTCAGGATATTCTTTAAAAAAATATAAAGGTTTTTCACGCATCACCGTGTTAGGCCTAACAACAGTTTCAATTAGGTTATGTAGTATTCTTTAAAAAAATAAAGGTTTTTTTCACACAAACCCGTGATAGGCCCAACATCCGTGTCAGTTATGTTATGTAGTATTCTTTAAAACAATATACAGGTTTTTTCATGCATCACCGTGTTAGGCCTAACAACCATGTCAGTTAGGATATGTAGTATTCTTTAAAAAAATATAAAGGTTTTTCACGCATCACCGTGTTAGGCCTAACAACCGTGTCAATTTGGTTATGCATTATTCTAAAAAAAAATGAAGGTTTTTTTCACACATCACCGTGATAGGCCTAACAACCATGTCAGTTAGGATATGTAGTAGTCTTTAAAAAAATATAAAGGTTTTTTCACGCATCACCGTGTTAGGCCTAACAACCGTGTCTGTTAGTATATGTAGTATTCTTTAAAAAAATATAAAGGTTTTTTCACACATCACCGTGATAGGCCCAACATCCGTGTCAGGATATATAGTACGCTATTTTTTAAAAAATATAAAGGTTTTTTTCATGCATCACCGTGTTAGGTCTAACAACCGTGTCAGTTTGGATATGCAGTATTCTTTTAAAAAATGGGTTTCTTATCACCCAAAACCCGTGTTAGACGTATTTTTATTGTTTTACCGATTTAGAACACGTTACCGATTTTCACCGGGTAGCAATTTTGAGGTTATGTAGGTCACTTTTATTTTCGATTTTTATCGTACTT
The DNA here is from genome assembly GCA_022606455.1 of Callitettix versicolor. Classification (NCBI taxonomy): domain Eukaryota; kingdom Metazoa; phylum Arthropoda; class Insecta; order Hemiptera; family Cercopidae; genus Callitettix; species Callitettix versicolor. Next base: position 69,357,366 of record CM040190.1, on the reverse strand, counting down.
CTCGTGCTTTCATATTTTGGATTCTTGTTTTTGGGTACATAATAAAGCATTTTAGTAACAAAAATATCGAAAAATTCAGGATTTGCTACACTACATATTTACCATTTTTTCACTGGGGAACCTTCACTCTCTCGACGGAGACAGAAACTACAGTTTACTTATGTAAGCAATTTATCATCTAAACCATGGCACCCTGCTTTTAATACAGTTTTCAAAAATCAATTGCTGCGACAGTATGAAACTCGACCGAATGCTACTGTTCCTCTTGGTATTAGAACTTCCCGTATTTTTGATGACTTAGATATTGAACTGCCCCCAATGTTTGTAAGGTCCCAATGTCTTATTCCTCCGTGGACTATTACCATGCCGACAGTCGATTTATCACTAACGTCTTACGTAAAATACAACACTCCTGACGTAGCATATCGTCAGGAGTTCCTTCATATTCTACATTCCAACCCATCTAGTGAAATTATTTTTACAGATGGTTCAAAACTTGAAGATAAAGTCGGTTGTGCATTTTACACATTAGGGCAAACGTGTAAGTATGGATTACCCTCAATTTGTAGTGTTTTTACTGCTGAACTGTTTTCTATCTTGAAGGCTTTGAACACTGTTGTATCCAATTCTGCTCATTATCTTGTGTGTTCCGATTCGAAAAGTGCACTCCTGGCTATCCAGGATATGTACTCGGTAAATCCTCTAGTTTGAGATATTTTGTGCCGTATTCGCAGCCTTAAACTACGAGGTGTTGTAGTAACATTTTGCTGGATACCTGGCCACTGCGGGATAATTGGAAACACTAGAGCGGATATTGCAGCAAAGGAAGCAACTTTGCTGCCGCCAAGCACGCACCGTGTATTTTGTTCAGATTAGCTTTCCAAAGTAAAACAATTACTTCGAATGCGTTGGGAAGATGAATGGACAGCCTTGAACAATAACAAATTGAGGGTAATTAAACATACTGTTCGCCCTTGGGGGTCGTCTGTAAGAACAAGTCGAAGGGAGGAGGTTGTCGTTACACGCCTCCGCATTGGTCATTCGTTGTTGACACATGGTTTTTTAATGGGACGCGGGTAGCCACCTACATGCCAACTTTGTGGAGAAACCATCACAGTCAAACACTTGATGTTAGACTGCGATTGCTTGATAACTATGCTTTTAATATATGGATTAGGAAACTGTATGCAGGCGATCTTGGGGGACGATTCGTCGATCATTGATCGCGTTTTTGCCTTCCTGAGACGCTTGCATATATATCAATATATTTAATTTTTTCCTTAGTATTTATATATTCTTTATAGTTTAAATTCTTGTTAACTAGTTTTAGGAAATTTTATTGTTTCAAAATATTTATTATCTTCCTGTTTAATGGACCCCTTTACAGTCCACCTTTATATTGTTTTGTTTTTAAGTTATTTATTCTTGTTATAAATGTTATCTAGTTTGTAAGTAATGTTAAGTTTTATCGCTCTGTTGTTTCTTTTCTTTAGTAGTTGTGTTTAGGCGATTATAGCCTTATGTGCTTTTCGCCTTAAAAAAAATAAAATAAAAAAAAAACTACTGAGCCTATAGAGATATCTCCTGCACGAGTAACTGTGACTGATGAATCACTAATGATATTAATTATAGGCCTACATCTTAAACGGGTGTAAGACGAAGTCTTAGCTATAAACTCTGTAGTAGTTTATAAATTCAAAGATGGGCAGGTAGACACAATCATAGCTCGCTGATGTCTGGTTTCGGTGCTACATGCATTTCACTTTTATTCTGGCATCCTAATTTTAACAATGATTGTGAGATCTATGTACAGAGTCAACGGTAATACACACTTTTAAATCAAGTTAATTTGCTTCCGGTTTAGCCTCTATTTGCTGTGTTTACTCTTAAATCTCGGGTTACTGAGTCGAAGTTCAGATATTTACATTTGAAGTTACTACAAATATAATTCATATATACAAAATTTTCAATTGTATAGGCTATTATCATGAAATATAATTCTTTAAATTTCAAGTTATGACAGTTTATTAATTCATGTCTAACGTTTAACACTTCTCAAAAATTATAGTTCTATTAAAATATTTTTGTTTTGTTATTACTTTGAAATTTATTATATTAATTTGAAAAATTCTATCGAAATATTTTCTTCATATAAACTCACAATTAAGATATACAGTTCTTATTACCTTAACTTTCATTTGTAGGATAGTTTAAGGTACATTCAGTTTTTACTATTCTTACACTGTTGCCGCCTAGGTGAAAGCGTGTTAGGTTTTCACTCCGAGGACCCGGGTTCGATTACCGGCAAGGGTTTGGCATTTTCATACGCTATAAATCATCCAATCGTCTGAATTAGCCCAAGTGTGCACAATAGTCGGACGTTAACCACAAAAAAAAAATATTCTTGCACTTAATATTATTTTAAATATTCTTGCACTGAATATTATTTTAAATATTTATAGGGCCTATTTCCTTTTAGGTTTAAACCTTTTTCATTAGTATAACATAATTGTTGGTTTTAATACTATAACATTCTTTTAAAACTCTATTCTCTTCTTTGTTACACTTTAATAGTCTTTTTTAATTCAACTAAATTATTATAACAATACTCGATTTTTTCTATTGTTACAGTATAATCGGCCTTCTATGTTTCGTTGAACTTTACATAAATCCTAATTTCAGTGGTATATCTATGGTATACACTTAATATATGTAAATTAGGAATATCAGATCAATTACTTAGTAAAATGTATTCGATATTTTATGTTATTATTCATTTTTAGCTGTAATACAAGGAATAGACCCGCTTGTACTTTGTGTTAAAAATGCTAGGCTTATTTTTACTCTAGAATAGTACTTTTAAAGAAATACAATTTATATATGTAACAATTTAGTTAAACACCCAACAGCAAAGTCAAGTTAGGTTATGAAGTTTTTTTTAATATATATATTCTTTTTATTATTAATGACAAGCATTTCATTAAAAACTCCACAGCCGAGTCGAGTTAGGTTATCAAGTTTTTTTAAAATTATATTCTTTTCATTATTATTAACACTCCTAACATTAAACATTATGTGTTCATTAAACACCTAACAGCCGAGTCGGGTTAGATTATAAAGTTCTTTTTTTTAAAATATATTCTTATATATATCAAACAATATTTTATCAAAACATTCCTCTTAGAAAAGGTGAATTTCACTCATGTATGATGAAAATACAATATTTCCCTTCGTGCGACACAAGTAATGCATATGTTGGTAAGACCTACTTTAGTGAATCGAGATCATGTCTGCTAATGATTCAGGCTCTCAAAATCCCTAACCTAAAAGTCAGCCATCTTTTTTATTCGGCAATTTTGTATATCGGCAAAAATAACCACAACCCAAGACTGCTGCCAAAGGATCAACATACTAGCCGAGATGTCACAGATTAGCATAGATAGATAGCACAAGTGGCCACCGATTCAAAGGGGTTTGGTTTAAATGCCGAATTAAAACAAATGACGAATCTGGCGGATTTTTAGATTTGTTATTTGACAAACGACTAGATGATTGACAGTAATTACTAGCAGACGACACTCCACCTCATGGGGAGTTGAAATGTCCTATAACTCCCATTTTAAATTACCAAAATTTAGGAACACATTTCTCAGCTGTGGTTAATCATAAAGACTTGAAATTTTATTGGTGGTTTTGGTAAACCTTTTAAAGATCCCGTAGTAAAATAAATTTTGTTTAAAAAAAAAAAGTTATGGTTAAAAAAGTTATAAATCGTTTTTTGTTCTAAATTTTTTATGTTTTTTATTTTTTAACTTTAATTTGGACAAACCAAACTCAATATATTTACCACACAAATTTTAGAACCCTTTATATAACCTGCAGTAAAAATTTCAAGGATCTATCTTTAATGGTTTTTAAATATATAGTCTGAAATTTGAAAAAAAACAAACTTTCGGAAAACGAAGACAACAATTTATTGACAAAACCTTAGAAAGTCTTATTTCTTCCACACAGCTTTTGCAACAAACAAAGATTACGAGATAAGAAAGTAAATCAAATGATATAGCAATGTTGGAAATCTCTTCCATGATATTACTATACTCTTGAAGATTTTTTTATAAGCTTCCTCTTTGAAGCACAAGGCAGAGTTCGTGTACTTGTATTAGGCCTACTTTGTTGCTCTGGATTGTTTGATGTAATGGGCTTGGGCCTACCTTCAATTTTATTTGTATAATTCTTTCTTACATACCTATTGTTTCTAAACTTCCTTGACCACTTAACTTTTGCAGTAGGCATTTTAAAAACAAACTAAAACTGAATAAATAGCTATCTCGCAAATTTCTTCTGAGTAAAGATTGACTATAAGTGCGAATGGATGTGACCTTGCCTAAAGCCTTGGAGATTGTTGATTGCTCTTGTTTGCTCTTCCCCAACGATTTAATAGCAGTTATATATTAAACTGACTGATTTCAGTAGAGGTTCCGGATAATCATAAGATCTTTGTCATCAATGCCCGTGTTCTTCAAAACCTCCATTATCTTTCATATTGTATTCTGTCGAACGCCTTCCGACGGTCAATAAAACAGGTGGAATTGTAACTGCAGGGTAACCATGTGTGTGTGTGTGTGTGTGTGTGTGTGTGTGTGTGTGTGTGTGTGTGTGTGTGTGTGTGTGTGTGTGTGTGTGTGTGCGTGTGTGTGTGTGCATGTGTGTGCGTGTGTGATGATTTTGAGAGTTCATATATAAGAGGCTGATATTTTCCTTCTGTTAGAGTGATAATGGCAGATTTGAATTTATCTGTCATGATATTAGGTCCACATTCATTTTGAATGAGGGTCTGAGCAACTGTTCCATCAAGAAGTAGCTGTTCCATGTACTTCATCCAAGTTTCATTAATCTCTTATTTATCTTCAATCATTATTACTGCATCATTTCTACCTTATCCCACAATTTTAATTTTGGACATTCCCATAAATTCTCTCATTTCCTTATTTACATTAAACTCGTGAAATATGTTATACTTAAAGTATGTAATTTTGTGTTTATATTTCTTTAGATAACGCCATCGTTCAATGATTGGACCGCCAGTGGAGTGGAAAAAGAAACTGAATTGTTGTTCCGAGTCATCGACAAGGCCCGTTATGACTCCACTGAAATGATTAACAACATTACACGAACTGAAGACAACGCGAGTACCACTCATCTGGCAACACTCAAAGAAATCTACGATAAGACAAGCATGTCTATCGGATACGCTTCTGATCGAGCGTCAAAGGCGGGGTATCCGTTTTGTGTGATCAAAGCGCGAATTGACGAAACGGCAATTATTGGCAGATACCAGGCTCAGGTTAGGGTCAACTACGATTTTTCGAGAGCAGCATCGACTAAATTTAAAGCAACTACTTTAGCCGCTAGGACTTCCTTCGCCGTATTCGATTTCTTTCCTGAGATCCTGTTACTGCGAGCATGCAGGAATCCTCTTACCATATTTGTTCCAGGCGCAGTAGTTGCATGTTACAAAACCGTATTGGGAACGTTTACGGCCAAGGTCAAAGTAGTGATGGTTACCATGGAAGCTATTAAATCCGAATACGAATCGGTGGTGAAAGGTTATGATGACTTGAAGATTAGCAACCAGAAATCAATCGCTCAAGCAAAAGCCGACACTGATATAACTGTAGCTGCTACTCTAAAGTGCGCCAACTTGAACAAAAGACCGCCGTTAGAAGTTACGCTAGAGCAAATTGCAAAACTTAACGCAACAACGTCCGATTACTTAATCCTAAACATCAGTTTTCTCGAAGCATCCGTGAACAGTTTAAAAGTGAAATTAAATCTAACGCAGAATTTTATTGGCGATAACGTACAAGCTGCTGTACAACCGTTCTTTCCTGCAATAAAGTACCTCACACTGTTAGGTCTTTCAGCGACAAACGAACTTAACATAATAAATACAATAAATAGTGGTGTGCAAAAAGCAGTGTTGAGGCTGAACGCGTTGTTATCCAGTAAGACCAAAGAATTCGATATTTTCTTGGATTTCGTAAGGAATATTTACGCAAAATATAAACTGGAATTAAGTTATGTATCCGAGGCTAATCTCACCAAACTCTGTGTCCCTCAAGATCCAGTCGAACAAGATTCCAAAGAAGAAGAAATTAAGAAGTGTTTAGCGAACTTGTTTTTACGATATTCCACAGCCGCTCAAGAAGCTCTAGACTCGATGGCTTTACAAATTCGGAACTATAGCGCATTTGAAAACGACGTATCGATCCTAATAAATATCAATTTCACTTCCGAAATAAACATTACCTTTGAAAGAATTAAAGCTGACATTATTGCATTGTTGATATCTTACGGTTACAAACTTGAATTAATTTTAGAAATCATTGAAACCCATTTCTCTTCGCCAAGATATTATAGTGTTATTTTACAAAACCAACTTAATATCAAAGCTAACCTGGGTGCAATCAAGGCATCAGTAGATTCTGTTTTGGAAAACTTAGATAACGAAGTAGATACAGTACTTAGTCGGTTAGTGGAAACAATTCAGGTTTTAAGCGAACTTAATCCCAAATACAATGTTTCATTTTTGGTTTCAACATTATCAAAATGGAAAATAGAAATAAAGAATAATATAACTGCTTTTGTAACTGGAAAGTACAACAACGCTTTAGGAATAGCAACACCTGCATTGGCTTATGACTACGATGTACAACTTAACTTATTAATTCAAAATGCAGTAAAGTGTTTTCCGGTTGATCTTTTTAAACTTAACACGTGTTTTGAACCTTTAACAACGGCATACAATATCACAATAGGCAGAGCTATTCTTCTGTCGATAAACACATTGACTGATACAAATTATATTGTACAGGTATTGCCTAACGAATTAAAACAGTTCGTAGATACGATTTTTAACAAAACAAAAATTGACGTCAGAATTTTGTCAGTCGATGAGTTGACCAAAGCCAATCCTGGAACTGACTACCGGAGGGAAGTCATTATAAAGTTCATGGATGAAAACGAAAATAAAATAAAAGGTGGAGGCCAGGGGTCAATCGCCGTTAATACTAAAGCCTATTTAATGAATAATGAATTTCTTGATAAATTCAGATTAAACTTAGAAAGTCTTTATCGTCAATTGCGTTTAACTATCGAAAAAATATAGAGTAGTACCTACTCAACCGTTATCTTTACCTGGTAAGACGTATCCTTGTCAGGTAATGCCTAATATCGACCAAGCTATAAAAACATCTGTTGATAATATCACAAGTGTAATTGACAGCATATTTCGTGGATATATGAGATTAATCCTTGGAGATGTTAAAAATAAACTCGTTAACATTCTAATATCTTACGTGATAGATTTAAGAGATTCTAATTGTACTAGATATATTACTCAAAAAGTACCTTATGAAGACTGTATAAAAGATATAAATGCCAAATATGCAGCAGCTTTAAAAGTAGCAGAAGGTAACGTGACTGATATGTCGAAGTTAACGGGAGCAGTATCTGACGAAAGTATGACTTTATTAAACAGACTTCTGACATCTAACGAGTTAAAAGTAGTAGATAATAGAATAAACAGAGAATTACAAATACAAGAAAAACAGATTAATGAACTACTAACAAATCCAAACTTCTTTCAAGTCAGTTTACAAAATGCACTTAAGGAATACGAACAAGCAACGATATTTGCGAACAGCATTAAAACTTCATTTGACATTTCAAATTTTAATATAAAATTCGTCCAATTTCAAATCGCATTAAACGTTTCTGCCGATCCTTTAAAATTAACACTAAACACAATTGGTGAAAATATTAACGTATCACCATCCTTAGAGTACCAAAATATACTTCAAAATACATATAAATTATTGACATCCTTGTTACAAAACAGTTCTTTTTCTTATCAAGGAATCAACACATCTAGCATTAAAATCGCGTTTGAAAAGGCCAACAATATTATTGAATCACTTAGAATACAAATTATTTCAAAGAACAATATTGAACTAAATAAAATTAACAGTTACTTAAATTTCATTATACAAGAAGGAGATAAATTTACTGAAAATGCAGTTAAAGAAAATTGCAAAGGAGTTTCGGTAATTTTGTTCAAAAACTGTGTCCAATCTTACTTTGGCAATTTGATTACCAACTTGAAAGCAAAAAAATTGCAAATCGATGACGTTGCAAAAATATTTAGTAATACGACAATCTCTGCTGATCTTAACAACTTTGACCAACAAATTAAAGCAGAACTGACGAAACTCAATGAAAAACTACAAAATGAAATCGACAAAGTTAAATATGAAGAAGAGATTGTGCAAAATGCTATCTTATTGCTGAATAATAGTGTTACATCAGACTTTGTATCGCTAATTAATAACCTAAATACAGCGATAGGAAAACAAGTTGCAGACATATTGAAAATTGGAAGTACGTTCCGTGAAGATATAACAGCGTTGTTAACCAGAAATAGTCCTCTGACAAAAGAAAAAGAAAGAATTATTGAAGAAAGTGCACAAATAGTTTACAATAATACTTACTTTACATCCGGCTTTGTTTCTGTTGGTCTAAACTTTAGCGACTCATATTTAAGAGTTATAAACGTTGCATTAACAACATTTAATCAAACGATAAAACCAAAATGTTTTAATGAATCCAAAACAAAAGATACTTTCAACGACTGCGTACAAAAAGCTGTTGGCGAATATAAAACAATTATCAATGAAATAATAACCGAAGTTAATACAATTGGACAACAGAGTACAAATTTTTCTGAATGTGGTAAAAAAGAAATTGAAAAAGTTATTTCTGATGAGCTGAATAAAACAGAAACATTTGTTAATGAAGAGAAAAGTGATATTGTCAATCAATGTTTAAAACAAATAAATTCAAGAATAGAAACTGAAGTTAATAACGTTAATAAAACATTGAACTCAATCGAAGAATTAAAAAAAGCAATAGACACGACGAAAATCGAAATTTCTATCAACGAAACGTTGTCAACCTGGGGATTTGCAATTGACTATGCGATAAAATTAAATCCAAAGAATGAATCACTACTGAACCTAGAAAAGCAAAGACTGAACGATTACCGTGTACAACTTATAAATACAGTGAACAACAAAATACAAACCAATTTAAATGAGGCAATCAAGGTTGAATCTTTAGTTAACGCCATTTTGGATAATTTGAAACCAAAAACTTTCGCCTCTTTGAATCAGTCTTGTGAATCGGTATATGCGAACTACAGTGCTTTTAATCAGTGTATCTCCGAACAATGCGCTAAGCTTAACGGAGACGTGGATACATTGGCGCAAACAATAGTAGGATACAATGATACAGTGCAACCATTGTTGCAAATCAACGCAACCGTCAACAATGATATCAAGTCAGCTGAAGAAAAGGTTAAAGTCGAATCAGAAAAAGTGATTATTGACAATAATGTTACTGCATCTGATATTGTAAATGCAGCGTTAGGTGATTTCTCGAAATACAATATCACACCATACACGCAGGATATCCAAGTGTTGCGTGATAAAGCGATCAAACTGCAGGAATACGCGATAGCACAAAATCAAAGCGCCAACAATTTGTTGAACCGTGTAAATATATTACTGGCATTGCACGTATATGCTGCTTCTGTCGTATGCCCCAAGAGAAACACACAGAACGAAACTAACCACGGTATACAAGTAATTGAATTAGCGAAAAACAAATTGTATCCCTTGTTTCCGGACACGACTGCCTATACATCCGGTCAGCTGGCACTGGCCAATCAGTTGAACGCTACGTTACAAAGCGAAATTACAAAATTAATAGAACTTGAAAAGAATTGTGAGAATAAAGATTTGTACAAACTAGTTGAGTGCGTTCAAAATGCAGTAGAATCGTTTGGTAACTATTTTAACAATGCGACCTCGCAGGTTAAAATTTACACTGCCGACGAAATACAAGAATCAGTTAATCGAACTAACGACTTAAACAAATGGAGACAAGTGGACGTGAATGCCGAATATGAACGTTTAAAGGTTGATTTGAAACCAATACCGGAAGGTGTTTACAATGAATGCAACGTTACCAAAGAACAACTTTTGGATTTCGCAGAAATGAATATGGAAAATCGTAGGGCAAAATTCAATAATTCTATACCGGAGGCGGTGAAAAATATTATAGCTACTGGTAACGGTATATTAAACACAGATTATTCTGGTATCGTAAACATGAACGAAACTTTACAAGAACCTGTAAATTTTACAAGACAAGCGATCGAAGATATACTCAAATCGGCGAACGCTTCGCAGATAACACCGGAAGTACAAGCGGAAGTGAATCGACTAATCGGTGTCGGTACTAACGAGTCCGATCAGTTCATACTCAATCTGCACGTGACAGCTCGAGAAGCGATCCAGAAAGCGCAAGCGTTATTGGAAGAATACGAAAGTTTAAATAAGAATACAAACAGAAGCGCCGTGGAGAAAGCTTGCTACAATTCGTCTTCCGAGTTCCCGATGTCAGACTTTGTAGTCTGCAACAACGAGTATAATTATCAGTACGAGCTGAAGTTACAAAACATACAGAAACAACTAGACGCTATTTTGGCCGAGTTGCAGAACATAAACACCAACGGTAGACAACTGGTTGTGGATAATTCTAACAAAGTTGCTGTCGAAATAAAAGAAAAGTCTGCTCTTTACGCCATCTTCTTGTACTTCAACGCCGGACTGCCGAGGCCCGCTTATTTAGATCCTTACGTCAAAGATGGCTGTTTGGTTAGAGTTAACGGTGATCCGAGCAAACCGTGCATTGTCTTTTCTTAGTTGAATTTATTGTACTGTAAAAACTTTAGTATTTAATCGTAATTATCAAAAATAAAAAAATATTGATTATTTTTAGATCCTACCTATTCAATAAACTTTTGAAGTATTTTACAATTGTGTTTCTTATTTTGTGCAGACATTTACTTTCAAAACACTTCGAATTTTTAATTAGAAGTAATTTTAGGTATGTATGAACCATTTGTACGTCTGCAGTAATACCCGATAACAATTGTTCACGATTAATATGAATGTATTTTATAAACCCATTGTTCTATAGTTTATTCTTGCTAACATGATATTTTTATTAAAATCACAACAGGTGTTTAAGCAACTAGGTTAAAAGATTACCTAAGTTTCACACTAAATCTCGCAATTACAACCGTTAAACTATCGATACAAGAAGGTAGTTCAGGAGTACACGAGACCTAGTTGTCGATTCCTGAAGTGCCGCTAATTGTCAGATAATTTCCATTAATTGCAGTTAATTTTAACCGTTTTGATACGTAAAAAAGTTGCGTAGACATTTGGTCAGAGGGTTAAAAAAAGTACGGTAATAGAACTATTTATTATAACGTCCCTACCTTGTTTTTAACTTTTAGAGCTAAATATATTTTTTTACACAGACGAAAATGAAATATGTTTTACTTTTAGACATATTTTAAGCTACATGAAAATATTTTATGAATATTATATTTTCAAGTACATACACAGTATAAAATAACACAAAAGTAAAAACATTCTTGGTTTATATATATATTGTTATGATTTAAGATAATATTAATTTTTAGTTACTAGTCTTAAATACGATAATGAGGTCACAGCCAAAGAATGAACACTATTGACAAAAAACAGGCAAAATTACGAAACTTCTGACATATTGCCTGTTGCAATAAGCAACAAGTTATGTCGTACAGCAGTTGAAATAAAAGCACGGGGAGGGACAGTCGATTCCGGATGGGCCGGAACGTCAGATATTCCGGGTGACGTTCGTTCCTGTGAAGACCCGAAGACTTTGCGTCGGCACGATCTACGGAAGAGCATTCCATCCGGGCGGTGCTGAGAAGTGGCAAATCGGCGGTAAAAGTAAGTGGACAATTATTGGCGTACACTTCTTCCTCTTTTAATTTTGGTTTGAAAACATTATTATATATTTTGAGGAAAGTTTTATATCACATAAGACAGTAGTGTTCATTCTTGGGTCCAATCATAGTAGTAAGTGTAACAAGGTAACACATATCAAAGTATTAAAGGTAATTTTTATAATGAACCACCGATAGTAAATTGATCTTGAAGGACCTCGTACAATGGTAGGCACGGAATAGGGGGCGTATTGTCACAGTACCAAGAGGATGGGACACTTAGACCAATTGCATACATCAGCAGACGACTAAAAGACACAGAAGGGAGGTGGAGCGTATCCGAGATCGAATTGTTGAGCATCGTCTATACAGTTACACATTTCCGACCATTTTTATATGGGCGAAGATTTACAATATTCAATGACCATGCCAGTTTACAATTTTATAAGAACATAAAAAAATTAAGCTCACGATTAAACAGACTAGCTTTGAAACTTATAGGCTATGACTTTGATATTAAGCACAAACCGGGAACACAAATGCGGGTACCGGACATTCTAAGTAGACATCCGGAAGAAAAGAATAACGACATACCAGACTTACAGGAAGAATTTCAGATAAATAATATCAAAACTTTAAATATAGAACAATTACAGATAGAGGACGAATTTTTATTTCACATAAGACAGGTAATACTTGATCCACAACAGGCTGACAAGACAGATTCTCGAGCGTCAATGTTGTACACGTTGCTTGATGGAGTTTTGCACTACAAACATTTTACACACGGAGAGTGTAAGCTGTTACTAGCTGTACCAAGGTTAATAGTCAAGGACATTCTGCAGGCATACCACAATTCGCTCACTACAGGAGGACATGCGGGTAAGGCTAAGACATTATTGAAAATACGGCAAAGATACCGTTGGCCTTCCATGACCAAAGATATCATACAATATGTGAAAGCATGTCATAAATGTCAAGTTATGAAAACTTCACGAATAAAACCATCGGGACTATTGCAACCAATCATTCCGCACACAAAACCTTTTTCGAAGCTCACGTTGGATTATATGGGACCATTGCCGAAGTCTAACAAGAAACTATACATTTTGGTAGCAGTGGACAACACAACCAGATGTTGCGCGGTAGTTAAGGCAACAGAAAAGGCAGATGCGCAGACTACAGCGAAATTTTTACTTGAAGACATAATTCCTCATTACGGAATGCCGGCGGAAATACAGACGGACCGCGGAAAGCACTTTGTTGCTGATTCATTAAAACAATTATATAATACAATTGCATTAGGGATAATGCAGCAGAACTCGACAGCTTATAGACCACAAAGCCAAGGTGTTACTGAAAGGTATAATTCTACACTTGTTGACATGTTACGATGTTATGTCAATGACAATCAAACTGACTGGCATAAATATGTAAAATTGGTGACATTTGCAAACAACTCGGGGAAACACGCTTCTACAGGGCATTCACCTTTTTACTTGTTGCACGGGATTGAGGCGAACCAGCCTATCGATTTGGCTTTACTTCCAACTATACCAGAGAACGATGTTCTGGCGGCTTTAAGGATTGTTCACAAAGTACGTGAAGACATACCACAGATAATAGAACGAACTCAAAGATCACAATGCGAACGTTACAACAAAACGCGCAGAGTAGAGGAATACTGTGTTGGGGACTTGGTTTTGCTATCAAATAGCACGAAGCCGAACAAACTAGCAACACATTACAAGGGTCCGTATAAGATACTACGTAAGATTACACCGTTAAATTATGCCATAGAGGTTTATAGATATGGTAGACTACGAGAGGATATAGTACATGTTAGCAGATTAAAAAGTTATAACAAAACAGGATAGATTAATAGTAAGATAGATTCATGGTGACAACACATGAAATGAACAAATTCTAAATTGAAAGAATACCCGTACAGTACATACAAATATAAAACATCAATCTGGTACAATATATATTGCGAGATTAAATGTTTTCTGAACTGCTAGTACTCTAATAATGGTGACGGCTGGGTTAAGCATGTATTAAAACGGCGTTCTTTAATAATTCCAACGTTTGTTAATGAACGTATTTGTGTAAAATGTGATAGATGTAATTAAACTGTAAACACCCAAACACTTTTGTGCTACATGAGTGGAATATGCCGTATAATTGTAGAATATGCCGTATAACAATAGAAGTTTTGGGGTGCAAAATTTTTGTTTCAAATTGTAATATTATTATTATTTTAAAGACCTTATTTTTTCCCTTTGTATAGTTATTTTTTTTTTTTAACGGGTTTATGCAAAAATTGTCTACTTAATTCCAGGCAAACGAAGTAGAAGTACAGCAAATACGGTCGGAGAGCATCTGATTCATCGACTTCGACAATCTGTGCTGCAGACAGCAAATATGACAACAACAGAATTACAACTCAATATTCTCTTTATTACGTTTAACCTTACCCTACTCACGGTCCGAACCGATTCTCCTGTCAAAATAACTAATGGCGTCTACTTTCATCCCCTTCCAACACATTACACCTATGAGGCATCTTATCCTTTCACCTATACCTTCTCTTGACTCTTTTGCAGGCTTCATTGACATTCCACATCGAGGAACTACCTGTTTAGCACCAGATGAGACGCCGGTATGCCAAGCGGTACAGGCACAACGGGGTCTTATGGACAGCATGGATGACGTACAACATAAAGTGGCGACTGGATTCAACTGGACCACTACAGGACAACGAAGGGCAACACGGGCTATTGACAGCATCGGCGATATTTTCCATTGGTGTTGTGGTACAGCAACTGACAACGAGCTACACGTCCTGACTACAAATGAAGAGGCTGTCAACAAACACTTCAACATGGTCCAGGCAGTTATCAAGGATGACCATCAGGATTTAGTAACCACGACATCACTCAATGGATACACTGCAAATGTGTCAAGAGTGCTGCAGGACGTACACGATACTTTGATAACATTTCAAAAAAACCCTTGAGGAAGTGTAACGTTTCTACAGTTAGTGTATATAAGACTTTAGTTCATTATGTGTTGCGCCAAGAAAAGCAAATATATTACAACTAGCTGTTACCAGTTGCGGCTTTGCCTGCAATTATAATGTAAGCAATAAAATTTGTAGTCAATTTTCAAAATCAGAATAGGTCATTTCATTTTAATATATTGCTATTTACAATATTATATGATTTATGGTTTTCGGCAAAGACACATAAATTTTTGCTACTTGATACGCTAAAACAGGGTCATGTCATATTTTAATAAAATACAGTATTATTAAAAAGTCATTATTATACAATTAAACTGGAATAGTATTGTGTTTATCTCAGATACTTAAAACGTGTTCACACCAAATGTAATCTCATTTGGTCCAGTAGTTAAAGTGTATATGAATAATAAACAAATAAACAAAAACAAACTTTCAGAAATATAATATGATTAGCTGTTACCCGTCACGGCTTTGCACGCAATCATAATATACATTAAAGATCATGCCGTGTTAAGACCAACAACCATGTTACTTAAGTCTTGGAGTACTCTTTAAAAAAAATTAAGGTTTTTTTCCTGCATTACCGTTTAACCCAACAACCGTGTCAGTTAGGTATGGAGTACTCTTTTTAAAAAAATAAATAAAGGTTTTTTTAATGCTTCACCGTGTTAGGTCTAACAACCATATTAGTTTGCTAATGGAGTATTCTGTAAAAAAATATAAAGATTTTTCAAGCATCACTATGTTAGGCCTAACAACCGTGTCAGGATATGTAGCCTAGTATTTAAAAAAAAAAATAAAGGTTTTTTGACGCATCACCGTGATAGGTCCAACAACCGTGTCAGGATGTGTAGTACTCTTTAAAAAAATATAAAGGTTTTTTCACGCATCACCGTGTTAGTTAAGTTATGGAGTACTCTTTAAAAAAAATGTAAAGTTTTTTCCATGCATAACCGTATTAGGCCCAACAACCGTGTCAGTTAAGTTATGGAGTACTCTTTTAAAAAAATTAATAAAGGTTCTTTTAATGCATCACCGTGTTAGGCCTAACAACTATGTTAGTTAGCTTATGGAGTATTCTTTAAAAAAATATAAAGATTTATCACGCATCACTATGTTAGGCCTGACAACCGTGTCACTTAAGGTTTGGAAACACTTTAAAAAAATAAAGGTTTTTTCACACATTACAATGATAGGCCCAACAATCATATCAGTTAGGATATGTAGTATTCTTTAAAAAAATATAAAAGTTTTTTTACACATCACCGTGTTAGGCCTAATAACCGTGTCAGTTAATATACTTAGTATTCTTTTAAAAAATTTAAAGGTTTTTTCACACATCACCGTGATAGGCCTAACAACCGTGTCAGTTAGGTTATGCAGTATTCTTAAAAAAAATATAAATGTTTTTTTACGCATCACCGTGTTTGGCCTAACAACTATGACAGTTAGGATATCTAGCCAAATAATCTTTAAAAAAATATAAAGGTTTTTCACGCATCACCGTGTTAGGCCTAACAACCGTGTCACTTAGGTTATGCACTATTCTTTTAAAAAATGGGTTTCCTATCACCCAAAACCGTGTTTGACGTATTTTTATTGTTCTACTGATCTGTAGATCAGTAAAACAATAAAAATACGTCTAAAATCAGTACAACACGGTACCGATTTTCGCCTGTAGCAATTTTGAGGTTATGTTGGTCACTTTTATTTTCGATTTTTATCGTACTTCTCCTGCTTTCAGATTTTGGATTCTTGCTTTTGGGCACATAATAAAGCATTTTAGTAAGAAAAATATCGAAAACTCCAATAGATGCTGCACTGCATATTTACCATTTTTAAGGTAGTATATACTACCTTACAATTAAAGTATCCAAATAAAATTGTATATAATATATATATTCTGCACTCTGCTTTAAAAACATTGAATAGTCTTAAATGAAAAATACTAGATTGTGATTATAGATGAAAATGTAACATTAAAAACAATAATTTTGCAATAAATAAAACATAGAATAAGATTTGTAAAATGGGATTAGATCTATGTCCATCTCAGGTGCCTAAATCTCATGTTCAGTGAACAGTAATTAAACCTAACTATAGTTAACAGATGTTGCAAAACTAAAAACTGATAATTATTTTTGGGCTGGGTAAGTAGTATAATGAAGTTTTGTAAAACGGGAATAGGCCTATATGTATCTCTGATACTTAAACCATATAAGTACCAAATTTCATCTCCATTGGTCCAGTGGTTAAAGCGTGATTGAATAACAAACAAACAAATAAACAAACAAACAAACACACAAACTTTCAGAAATATAATATGAATTAGATAGATTAGATACCTTAATTTATATGATAGATACTATAAGAACGAATTGTAGAAAACATGTTATTACACCCACCTTAGTACCTGTAAATTTGCTGCTTGCAGACTTAAAACACCTGGAACTCCGCCTGGTCCGAGATCATATGAACTTAGCCATTCCTAAGGACAACATACACCTTTACTATCACCTACCAATTTCCTCGTGCATCATTACACCCCACTCCATCCTGACAACATTACTGTTAAAGTGCCGATTCAGCATCGATCCACGACATGGCAGCTCTTTCATTACCTTCCAGTACCCTTACGTTGGGAGAACCACACCTGCATACTCTCGCACACCCCGACAATCGTTGCCACGGACGGGACAAGTGTCAGAACGATATCTGGAAAGCAACTGGATGATTGTCAACCTGGAAGCACGGGACTATGTTTCTTACCTCGACACAGGATATCGGGGTCGATATCTGAAGGGTGCGCGGTTCAATTAATGAGAGGGGGAGATCTGCATGCAATTGCACAACAATGCACTTTTCACTGCACTCCCAGTGGCAAGAACCCCATAATCACGGAGATAACTGGGGATCTTTTTGCCATCACAAATCCTACACCCAACACCCACATAGTCTGCAACGGCATGAAACCCACTCCTAATTTCACAGCATGACGTCCCAGGAACAATCGAAGTAAAAATTCCTTGTCATTGTTCGTTACAAGAAGGTGATACTATCCTGATAGAGAAACAGTTCCCATGTGACAGTAGAACATCCTTAGACCTCAACATAAACCACACTGTTCCCATTTCCTGGACCACACAGGTATCCCTAGTAATCAAACCATTTATATCACAATACCATCCTAAGTTCCTCAAAGTAGCACATATCCTGGATAAGAACTGGACTTTAACTACCCCAGCTATGTTTATCCATAACCACATAGAAAGGGATGCCTTAAACTCAATCGAACTACCGAAAACATGGATAGACGTGGTGAACTGCACATCCCTCCTACCAATATTCCTTATCACATGGATTTCAGGGTTAACATTAGGATATATGTAATAAAACAAACCCTTGCACTTTCCCTACCCCGCAGAGACTATCCACAAATATAAACCCCACTAATAATAGAAGACCTGGTTTCGAAGTTGAGGACAACGTCCTACAAAGAACCGGTATTGTTAGGATTTAAGAAAATATTAATTTTTAGTTACTAGTCTTAAATATGATAATGAGGTAACAGCTAAAGAATGAACACTGTTGACAAAAAACATAGGCAAAATTACGAAACTGCTGACATACTGCCTGTTGCAATAAGCAACAAGGTATGTAGAAAAGCAGTTGAAATAAAAGCACGGGGAAGAAGTAGGGAAGAGACAGTCAATTCCGTAGGGGCCGGAACGTCAGATATTCCAGGTGACCGACGTTCCTGTGAAGACCCGAAGACTTTGCGTCGGCACGATCTACGAAAGAGCATTCCAACCGGGCGGTGCTGAGAAGTGACAAATCGGCAGTAAAAGTAAGTGGACAATTATTGGCGTACACTTCTTCCTCTTATACTTTTGGTTTGAAAACATTATTATATATTTTGGGGAACGTTTTATTTCACATAAGACAGTAGTGTTCATTCTTGGTGTTGCCACCAAACATAGCAGTAAGTGTTACAAGGTAAATCTAAGGTAACACACATCAAAGTATTAAAGGTAATTTTTATAATGAACCACTGATAGTAAATTGATCTTTTAGGACCCATACCCCTAACAATATATATATATATATATATATATATATATATATATATATATATATATATATATATATATATATATATTTTTTTTTTTTTTTTTTTTTTTTTTTTTTTTGAGTTTAACGTCCGACTATTGTGCACACTTGGGCTAATGCAGACGGTGGGGATGATTTATAGCGTATGAAAATGCCAAGCCCTCGCCGGGAATCGAACCCGGATCCTCGGGGTGAAAGTCTAGTACATATCCACTAGACCACTGAGGCGGCTTACATATATATACATATATACATATATATATATATATATATATATATATATATATATATATATATATATATATATATATATATATATATATATATATATATATATATATATGGTATATATATATATATATATATATATATATATATATATATATCGGTGGGTGGAAACACATGCACAATTTACATTATTGCAGATGGTGTTGTGTACATGTAGCGACGGTTATTCAGAGACAGGCCAGCGTTTGATCATTGTCAAAGTTTTCCTGGCCCTCTTCTGCTCGCCATTAATCCACCACAGCACCATAACTCAATATGGCTCTTATGAGTCATTGTACCCATACACATAATTTATCATAAGTGGTCTTGCCTACCATTTTCAATAGTGGTATCAATGACTTGTTAGCTTCTTATGATGTGCCCAAGGTGCGCATTTAAGATTAATTTGATATCGATCACTAAATCGATATAAATATTCGACTTATTAAATTTTATTTTACTTATTAAATTTTATAAATAACTCGAAAGAATCTTCTCCCCATAGAACGTAAACCCACCTAAAATTTGTTTGATGCTTTTCCATGCAAAAGGAATAAATGTAGTTTTTCTAGGGTTCACACTCAGGTTATCCTGGTGACACAAGGCTTCTTCTATTAGTGATAGAGCTCTTCGTGAGATCTGACTCTGCATTTCTTTACCACCCCCAGATAAACACCTACACCTTATTTGTGTATCTTATTGGTATAGTATCCCACCGAAGAGATAAAATCCAGCAGTAAGTCTACTACCAGGTTCTACAGAAGAGAGGAAGACCTCTATCCTGCGCACCTCCACCTCCTTTCCTAAAGCTTTAATTGCAACTCTTCAGCATGCCAGATACACAATCATATACGATTTTGGTTAGTCCTCGTCGTGTCAGAGCACTAACAATTGAATCATGGGAGATGTTGTTACCGTAGACACCAAGGTTGTATAAAATAACCAATAAAAGGACATTACCATTACCGAGATATTCTGATTCTTAACTGCAACACTGGTACAAGCAGAAAAAACGCAAATGATAACAAATGTTTATCTTAACTTTTACATAAGTCAGTATAAATAAGCTTTCATGCCAACCTTTAAATAATCTACATAACATGTGTCTCTTTTTTATACTCCTTTATCACTGTCCTTGGCCATGATTAGCACGCGTAAATATATTTTATAAAACTTTTTAAAAAATATTAATTGTTAATAAATTTTCTCCATGTTGACTTTTCCAAAATGTTATCTCTGATATGTATTTAGAAACACGTGGTAAAAAAAAGTGTTTCGTAAAAATTGTGTTCAGAGTACAAGAAAAACTTTTACTTAAATGTGCAGCATTGACGTTATTTCACTGAAATGGTCAGGGTGCTGATTTTTACCATAACTAGCTTTTATTTTACATTTTATATGATCTGAGTTTGGGTTCTCTAAGTATGTTAAATATAAATGATCACTGAATGTCTGTATTTCTAAAAATTACGTCACCTTACCTATGAAATAATTACTGAAATTTTATTTGCCATAATAGTTTTTTGATCTTTGAAGCGTCTATTAACGTGACGTAAATGCCAGTACCCCTCTTCCATAAAATCCACGTTAGAATCGTGGTTAGTGTTGTATTCGTGTTCGCCACCTGTCACTGTCGCTCATCTAAGCTCAGCGCAGCTCCTCTCCGTAATTGGTGGCTGCCCGGCCTAACAGTATATTTTAATCTCGCAAGTCTCATTAAGTCTCATTAAATTAATTATAAATTTTCAATTTCTGCATTTCCGCCAGGATCGAACCTGAGACCTTGCACGTTTTAGACAAACGCGATATTCACTACACTACGGAAAGAACTTATATAAGTTTGACTGATTTAAGTATATGGAATGAATCGTTAATTTAATTTTAGTAGTTTTAATAAAAGGTCAGAAGTTTTATTTTAATACGTTAAGCTGTTGATTTCATTCATCAGCTGATAGGCTATAATCAATTTTAGGTATTTTGTAAAAATATTGCTATGTTAATTGGTCGTGTTTCTGAACAAATTATCGTAATTTAAATTTGAAAAAATTAAGAGATAACATAATACATGATTTTTATTTTTAGTTCAATAACAGAAATTTTTTACCAAATAAGTCTCATCCAGTTAATTTTAAAATATCATCTTTTCTTAAAAATAAGGTAACACAGTTTTTAGTGTGTTTCAGACTAATTTTTATATATTTAATGCTTACCAGTTGCGTGACTAAGCCAAGTGAAATTTCAGTTCACGGGAATCAGTTACATACTTAGTTCATCTCCACCTGTGTTAACGGCACACAGGATACTGTGTACTATAAAATAAATTTATTTATTACATGCCAACTACAATTTCATGACAAAGTGTTTACCAAATGCACTAAAACAAATTTAAGATATTCTCTGTAATACTGGCTGAACGGCAAGACCTGCCGTAATTTTTATCGTTTCAAAGAGCTACAACATAAAATTTACAATAACGTTAGTTCAGTAACATTTTTTTGTAAATATTACGATTGTGGTAAATTGGTGGGAAAAAGTTACGAGTGGATCAGAGTTGTGTAGTGGTGGCAGATAACTGCGATCTCTGCTGTTTTTTAACTACTACCAGTAACATCTTATTATATATTATAGTACGGGAACTAGTTACATTTTTTATTACACAACTGCCAAAAAAGGAGTGTTATGTTTTCAATACCTGGGTAAGCATGTATGTACATATGTGTGTATGTATGTACGTATGTATCCATATATGTATGTATGTTTGTTCCATCATAACTTCTTAACGGCACGTCCAATTTGATGTACCTTAGCTAGTTGGATTCCTCAATGCACCAGGAGTAGCATAGGCTACATAACTTTCACCCAAACCACCCTAACGGGACAAAATTGGGGTGAAATGGATGAGATGAACTTATAACTAATTTTATATATGATAAATAAGTTGCTAGGATGAAATCATAAATTCTTAAATAACTAAAATTCTTAAATGTACAAGTGTAAAACATAATTACTAGAGACTATACAATAGGAATCACTCAGATTCAACTACGGAAATCAGTAGAAAACACTCACTTCGGAACCAATGAGTCTAGAATTACCACTCCTTTCAGCTGATTCAGGGCGTTGAGCTAGGAAAAATAACACCCTGAACACAAAAATCGGCCGAGCCAAATCGGTGTTATGAAAATCAGAGGGAATTGTAGACAATCTAGCAATAGGCTTTTTCCAAAGGTCAGGCTATGGGATGACACCAGCTTATGAAATTATAGTAAATAGCGAACAACGTTCAATCATTGGCGCGACAAAAATTAAATAATTTGAAAATTAAAAATCACAAATAATTGATTTAAATTGAAATAGAAAAACTGTTCAATCCTATACATGCTAACTACAGTCGGTGTATGCCGTACATGGGAACAGGACCATAAGAGGAAACATAGGCCTATATCAGCGCCAGGACTTCGCAGTGCCTACTTTACAGTTTAGTTCTTTTTTAAAATCGCAATAAATGGCAAAATAGGTAAAAATACCCAGTGCCATTATCACTTTAGTGGCTTATCACTAAAAATGACAAAATAAAAATAATTTCTTTAATAAATATAAAACACGACTGTTAAAACACAAAACACACAATTATCTTATTCATATTATATTTCTGAAAGTTTGTGTTTGTTTGTTTGTTATTCAATCACGCTTTAACCACTGGACCAATTGAGATGAAATTTGGTACGAATATGGTTTAAGTATCTGAGATACACATAGGCCTATTCCCGTTTTAAAAACGTCATTATACTACCTACCTAGCCCAAAATAATTATTAGTATTTAGTTTTGTAACATCTGTTAACTGTAGTTAAGTTTAATTACTGTTTACTGAACATGAGATTTAGGCACCTGAGATGGACATAGATCTAATCCCATTTTACAAATCTTAATCTATGTTTTATTTATTGCAAAATTATTGTTTTTAATGTTACATTTTCATCTAATAATCACAATCTGGTATTTTTCATTTAAGACTTTTCAATGTTTTTGAACCAGAGTGCAGAATATATATATATATATATATATATATATATATATATATATATATATAATATAAATTTTATTAGGATACTTTAATTGTAAGGTAGTATATATATTTGTGTAATTACATTATATGAAAAAATGGTAAATATGCAGTGCAGCATCTATTGGAGTTTTCGATATTTTTGTTACTAAAATGCTTTATTATGTGCCCAAAAGCAAGAATCCAAAATATGAAAGCAGAAGTACGATAAAAATCGAAAATAAAAGTGACCAACATAACCTCAAAATTGCTACCGGCGAAAATCGGTACCGTGTTGTACTGATTGTAGACGTATTTTTATTGTTTTACTGATCTACAGATCAGTAAAACAATAAAAATACGTCTAACACGGGTTTGGGTGATAGGAAACCCATTTTTTAAAAGAATAGTGCATAACCTAAGTGACACGGTTGTTAGGCCTAACACGGTGATGCGTAAAAAAACTTTCATATTTTTTTAAAGAATACTACACATCCTAACTGATATGATTGTTGGGGACTATCATTGTGATGTGTGTAAAAAAACTTTTATTTTTTTAAAGAGTTTCCAAACCTTAACTGACACGGTTGTCAGGCCTAACATAGTGATGTGTGATAAATTTTTATATTTTTTTAAAGAATACTCCATAAGCTAACTAACATAGTTGTTAGACCTAACAAAGTGATGCATTAAAAGAACCTTTATTTATTTTTTTTAAAAGAGTACTCCATAACCTAACTGACACGGTTGTTGGGCCTAATACGGATATGCGTGAAAAAAACTTTATATTTTTTTTAAAGAGTACTCCATAACTTAACTAACACGGTGATGCGTGAAAAAACCTTTGTATTTTTTTAAAGAATACTACATATCCTGACACGGTTGTTGGGGACGGTGATGCGTGCAAAAACCTTTATATTTTTTTAAGAAATACCACATATCCTAACTGGCACGGTTGTTAGGCCTAACACTGTGATGCGTAAACAAACCTTTATATTTTTTTTAAAGAATACCACATATAATAACTGACACGGTTGTTAGGCCTAACATAGTGATGCGTGAAAATCTTTATATTTTTTTACAGAATACTCCATAAGCTAACTAATATAGTTGTTAGGCCTAACACGGTGATGCATTAAAAAAACCTTTATTAATTTTTTTAAAAAGAGTACTCCATAACCTAACTGACACGGTTGTTGGGTTAAACGGTGATGCAGGAAAAAAACCTTTTTTTTTTTTTTAAAGAGTACTCCAAAACTTAACTAACACGGTGATGAATGATCTTTGATTTATATTATGATTGCGGGCAAAGTCGTGACGGGTAACAGCTAATCATTTTATATTTCTGAAAGTTTGTTTTTGTTTATTTGTTTGTTATTCAATCACACTTTAACTACTGGACCAAATGAGATTACATTTGGTGTGAACACGTTTTAAGTATCTGAGATGAACACAATACTATTCCAGTTTAATTGTATAATAATGACTTTTTAATAATACTGTATTTTATTAAAATATGGCATGACCCTGTTTTAGCGTATCGAGTAGCTAAAATTTATATGTCTTGGCCGGAAACCATAAATCGTATAATATTGTATATAGCAATATATTAAAATGAAATGACCTATTATGATTTTGAAAATCGTCTATAAATTTTATTGCCTACATTATAATTGCAAGCAAAGCCGCAACGGGTAACAGCTAGTATATTTCATAATTAAAAGAAATCTAATTCATATTATATTTCTGAAAGTTTGTGTGTGTGTTTGTTTGTTTGTTTGTTATTCAATCACGCTTTAACCACTGGACCAACTGAGATGAAATTTGGTACGAATATGGTTCAAGTATCAGAGATACACATAGGCCTATTCCCGTTTTACAAAACGTCATTATACTACTTACCCAGCCCAAAATAATTTTCAGTTTTTAGTTTTGTGGCATGTGTTAACTGTAGTTATTTACTGGACCTGTGATTTAGGTACCTGAGATGAACATAGATTCAATCCTATTTTAAGAATCTTAATCTGTGTTTTATTTATTGCAAAATTGTTGCTTTTAATGTAACATTTTCAATATTTTAGTTGAAATTTTTTTCAAAACTGACTTTAATTTGTTACTTTGTGTTGAATTTTCAATATTAAATGTAAAAAAATCCCTACACAGAGTTTGGCACTCTGTAGTTTGCAAGGTAGTATATATATTTGTGTAATTACATTATATGAAAAAATAGTAAATATGCAGTGTAGCATATCTTTATTTTTCGATATTTTTGTTACTAAAATGATTTATTATGTGCCCCAAAGCAAGAATCCAAAATATGAAAGCACGAGAAGTACGATAAAATCGAAAATAAAAGTGAACAACATAACCTCAAAATTGTTACCCGGCGAAAATCAGTAACGTGTTGTAAATCGGTAAAACAATAAAAATACGTGTAACACGGGTTTTGGGTGATAATAAACCAATTTTTTAAAAGAATACTGCATAACCAAACTGACACGGTTGTTAGGCCTAACAAGGTGATGCGTCAAAAAACCTTTATATTTTTTAAAAAAATAGCCTACTATATAGCCTGACACGGTTGTTGGGCCTATCACGATGATACGTGAAAGAAACTTTATATTTTTTTAAAGAATACTACATATCCTAACTGACACGGTTGTTAGGCCTAACATGGTGATGCATGAAAAAACCTGTATATTTTTTTAAAGAATACTACATAACATAACTGATACGGATGTTGAGCCTATCACGGTGATGTGTGAAGAAAACCTTTATTTCTTTAAAGAATACTACATAACCTAATTGACACGGTTGTTAGGAATAACACGGTGATGCGTGAAAAAACCTTTATATTTTTTTAAAGACTATTACATATCCCAACTGACACGGTTGTTGGGGCTATCATGGTGATGTGTGAAAAAAACCTTTATTTTTTTTTTAGAATACTACATAACCTAATTGACACGGTTGTTAGGCCTAACACTGTGATGCGTAAAAACCTTCATATTTTTTTAAAGAATACTACATATCCAACTGACATGGTTGTTAGGCCTAACACGGTGATGCATTAAAAAAATCTTTATATTTTTTTTAAAGACTACTACATTTCCCAACTGACACGGTTGTTGGGCCTATCATGGTGATGTGTGAAAAACCTTTATTTTTTTTTAATACTACATAACCTAATTGACAAGGTTGTTAGGTCTAACACGGTGATGTGTGAAAAACCTTTATATTTTTTTTAAAGAATACTACATTTCCTAACTGACACGGTTGTTGGGCCTATCACGGTAATTTGTGAAAAAAACCTTTATTTTTTTTTAAATAGTACTGAAAACCTTAACTGACAAGGTTGTTAGGTCTAACATGGTAATACGTGAAAAATACTTTATATTTTTTTAAAAAGAATACTCCATAAGCTAACTAACATGGTTGTTATGCCTAACACGATGATCCATTAAAAAAACCTTTATTAATTTTTTTTTAAATGGTACTTATAACCTAACTGACACGGTTGTTGGGCCTAATAAGGTGATGCATGAAAAAAACTTTATATTTTTTTTAAAGAGTAACTTAACTAACACGGTTGTTAGGCCTAACACAGTGATGCGTGAAAAAACCTTTATATTTTTTTAAAGAATACTAGGCTACATATCCTGACACGGTGGTGCGTAAAAAATCCTTTATATTATTTTAAAGAATACCACATATCCTAACTGACATGGTTGTTGGGCCTATCATGGCGATGTGTGAAAAAACCGTTATTTTTTTTAAAGAGTACTCCACACCTTAACTGACACGTTTGTTAGGCCGAAGATGGTGGTGATGCGTGAAAAATCTTTATATTTTTTTTAAAGAATACTGCATAAGTTAACTAAAATGGTTGTTAGGCCTAACGCGGTGATGCATTAAAAAAACCTTTATTTATTTTTTAAAAAAGAGTACTCCAGAACCTATTGTTGGGCCTAATACGGTGATGCAGGAAAAAAGCCTTAATTTTTTTTTAAAAGTACTCCATAACTTAACTAACACGGTGGTGCGTTAAAAAACCTTTATTTTAAAAAAGAAATACACCATAACCTAACTGACACGGTTGTTGGTCCTAACACGGTCATGCGTGATCTTTAATGTATATTACGATTGCGGGAAAAGACGTGACGGGTAACAGCTAATCATATTATATTTCTGAAAGTTTGTTTTTGTTTATTTGTTTGTTATTCAATCACACTTTAACTACTGGACCAATTGAAATTAAATTTGGTATGAACACGGTTTAGGTACCTGAGATAAACACAATACTATTCCAATTTAATTGTATAATAGTGACTTTTTAATAATACTGTATTTTATTAAAATATGACAGGACCCTGTTTTAGAGTATCGAGTTGCAAAAATGTATATTTCTTGGCCGAAAACCATAAATCGTATAATATTGTAAATAGAAATATATTAAAATGAAATGGCCTATTCTGATTTTGAAAATCTACTATAAATTTTATTGCCTACATTATAATTGCAAGCAAAGCCGCAACGGGTAACAGCTAGTAAAAATATAAAATAAAATTAATTTAAAAAGATGAAAACAATATATTAGAGTAAATGCTGAAGAATATTTTCCGAGTATTTACTTAATAACTTATGAATTTACATGTTAAGTTTATAGAATAAATGCAGTCGGGGGCTGTTTAGAACAAATATATTAAGATGCAGCACCCGACTGCCTTTATTGTAGGAACTTAACATGTTAATTCATAATTTATTAACTAAATACTCGGAAAATATTCTTCAGCATTTATTATAATACCTTGTTTTCATTTTTTTAAATCAATTGTAATTTTTTATTTTTACTTCTTTTAATTATGAAATATATAATTTTTGTGTGGTTTGTGTTTTAGCAGTCGTGTTTTTTTATTTTTTAAAGTAATTATTTTTATTTCATATTAAAATTTTCAGTTGATGATGTCGTATTTCGTTGCGAACAACATACTGACTTTACTATTGATAGAAGCTTGTAAAAAACATATTTAAGCAATTTAGTTTTTATTTTACACGAAATACTGTGAAACTTTGAGGATGGCTGTTGGTTTCTAGTTTTAGTATAACGCAATTTAAATTTTTTATCAAAAAATACTTTTGCGATTAAAATTTATTTTATGCAGTAGCGACTATTAAATTTTTTATTTATTGAACTTCAACAATTGGATTATGTAATTGCATTTTACTGTATACAGTACATATTGTTTGCACAATATACAGATAACAAGCAGTCACAAAAATCAAAAATAAATAAATATATAAACTTATTCACAAGGTCGGCAAATTCACATATTTGCTTTTATCTTTCAAGGCTTTTTTAAGAAATTATAAAAGAATGGCAATCGTGTGTTTTAATAATTCAGTGAAAATGGCGTGGGGGCGTCATGTTTACATTTTGTTCACGACTCTATATCTGGTCAATGCACAGGTAAAATAACTTTTTTATAACTTACAGTTCTTAAATCTGTTCATACCTTAGCATTTTCCATTATGTATTTTTAATGTATTGATGAATATATTTTGTAATAGATTTAAAGACTTTACTAGGTATAGGGATATGTATTGATTGTTTTTACATTCATTCTTTATGATAGTTCGACAAATTACGACGTAGAAAATCTTAAGCATTTTTTAATTGTTGAAACATTACAGTTTTAATCCTTTTATGTACCTTTTTACAGATTTAAGAAAACCTGTTCTCAATAAAGGTTTTTCATAAAATTTTCCTGTCACAAAATGAAAATAAATTCGAAAAATATCCGCAAAATATCTGCAAAAACCGATAATTTACTTAAATTTGAGAAATTAAAAATCGGCTAATCTGAATTTATTAAAATTTTAGTTACAACAACACATTGTACTGAATTTAAAATAAAAACATTTAATGTTGGAAAATAAATTTGGATACATAAATTTAAAACATCTTGAATTAACATATAGACGATATTTTTAATATTTTTGATTTACTATAAACTATAGTAACCACTTACGAAACTTCAGTATAACCAACATGTTATCAATATGTTTTAAACTGAAAAATGTATTTTTAAAATTTTTTCTTTCCAGAATTTTTTAATTTCTTTAAAATCCTAATTCTTTTAATCCTAATTCTCTAGCCAGATTTTTATGGCAGAAAATCGATATTATTTTGTTTCAGTGTTAAGAGTTCACTTTATGTATTTTAATTTTTTAAATCGATATCGACAATTTTTACATTTTTTTTCTTTTACTAACCTAGAAACGAACAAAGTTACAATTAGGTTATAAATAAACCTGTTTAAATTAATCATAGATAAATGTCGAAAACATTGTATAAGCTTTATTGCAATAGGGTTAGAATGTACTTAGAATTATAATGAATAAACGTAAATTAAATTCATTTAAATTATTTTATAACGATTTTAATTTTGTTGGCTAAACGTAACATAAAAATATCTTTAACTCTTAATTTTCCCCTAAATGTCCTTGCTTTATGCCAGTTAGACTAATGAGGACGAAGGACTGGCGAAACGGAAAGGGTAAAGCTGATGCAGCAAACTGACAGGTGTCAGTAGGCCTACAATACTTTCTAAAATACACCCCCGGCCCTACTTCGTACACTGAGAAAAAAGATAGTTAAATGAATGCATAGTAGTCTAGTTCGTTTGTAATGAGTCTACCTTTTGGAAAAATTTAAAAAAAAGAAACAATAAAATTTAATAAAACGAAAATGTAGTGTTTTAATTTTTTTCTGTTTGAGATATTAATATTGTGCTAATTAATTAATTATAATTAATAATCTTATAATTAATAATGTTATACCAGATTTGTGGAACAGAATTCTCAGGTCAAGATAGTAAATAATCATGGTGTACTGTACTTCAAGAAATAGCATATTATAGAGTCAAGTGTAATACACACTTTTAATACAAGTTAATTTGTTTTAAATTTAACTTCTACTTGCTGTGATTACTCTTAAGCCTGGGGTTACTGGTTCGAAGTTCAGATATTTACATTTGAAATTATCACAAATATAATTCGCTTTTACACACACACACACACACACACACACACATACACATATATATATATATATATATATATATATATATATATATATATATATATATATATATATATATATATATATATATATATATATATATATATATATATATATATATATATATATATATATATATATATATATATATATATATATATATATATATATATATATATATCTGTGTGTGTGTGTGTGTGTGTGTGTGTGTGTGTATCAATTTTCAGTGGTATATTATCATTAAATCTAATACTTTAAAGTTTAAGTTATGACTGTTTTTATTATTCATGTCTAACGTTAAAACTTCAGAAAAAATTATAGTTCTTTTGTACTTATATTAATGTAGAAAAATTCTATCGAAGTGTTCCCATCGATTAACCTCACAATTATCATACACAGTTCTTATTATCATAACATTAATTTGTAGGTTAGTTTCAGTTACCTTCAGTTTTTATTATTTTTGCATTGAATATTATCTAATTCATATTATATTTCTGAAAGTTTGTGTGTTTGTTTGTTTGTTTGATATTCAATCACGCTTTAACCACTGGACCAATTGAGATGAAATTTGGTACGAATATGGTTTAAGTATCAGAGATACATATAGGCCTATTCCAGTTTTACAAAACGTCATTATACTACTTACCCAGCCCAAAATAATTATCAGTTTTTAGTTTTGTAATATCTCTTAACTATAGTTAGGTTTAATTACTGTTTACTGAACATGAGATTTAGGCACCTGAGGTGGACATAGATCTAATCCCATTTTACAAATCTTAATCTATGTTTTATTTATTGCAAAATTATTATTTTTAATGTTACATTTTAATCTAATAATCACAATCTGGTATTTTCATTTAAGACTATTCAATGTTTTTAAAGCAGAGTGTAGAATATATATATTATATACAATTTTATTAGGATAATTTAATTGTAAGGTAGTATATATATTTGTGTAATTACATTATATGAAAAATGGTAAATATGCAGTGCAGCATCTATTGGAGTTTTCGATATTTTTGTTACTAAAATGCTTTATTATGTGCCCAAAAGCAAGAATCCAAAATATGAAAGCAGAAGTATTACGATAAAAATCGAAAATAAAAGTGACCAACATAACCTCAAAATTGCTACCGGCGAAAATCGGTACCGTGTTGTACTGATTGTAGACGTATTTTTATTGTTTTACTGATCTACAGATCAGTAAAACAATAAAAATACGTCTAACACGGGTTTGGGTGATAGGAAACCCATTTTTTAAAAGAATAGTGCATAACCTAAGTGACACGGTTGTTAGGCCTATTACGGTGATGTGTGAAAAAACCTTTAAATTTTTTAAAAGAATACTAAGTATATTAACTGAAACGGTTATTAGGATGTAAAAAGTATATTAACTGACACGGTGATGTGTAAAAAAACTTTTATATTTTTTAAAGAATACTACATATCCTAACTGATATGATTGTTGGGTCTATCATTGTGATGTGTGAAAAAACCTTTATTTTTTTAAAGAGTTTCCAAACCTTAACTGACACGGTTGTCAGGCCTAACATAATGATGCGTGATAAATCTTTATATTTTTTTAAGAATACTCCATAAGCTAACTAACATAGTTGTTAGGCCTAACACGATGATTCATTAAAAGAACCTTTATTTATTTTTTTCAAAAGAGTACTCCAAAACTTAACTAACACGGTTGTTGGTCCTAACACGGTGTTGCGTGATCTTTAATGTATATTACGATTGCGGGAAAAGCCGTGACGGGTAACAGCTAATCAAATTATATTTCTGAAAGTTTGTTTTTGTTTATTTGTTTGTTATTCAATCACACTTTAACTACTGGACCAAATGAGATTACATTTGATGTGAACACGTTTTATCTGAGATATCTGATATCTGTATCTGAGATAAACACGATACTATTCCAGTTTAATTGTATAATAATGACTTTTTAATAATACTGTATTTTATTAAAATATGACATGACCCTGTTTTAGCGTATCGAGTAGCAAAAATTTATATGTCTTTGCCGAAAACCATAAATCATATAATATTGTATATAGCAATATATTATAATGAAATGACCTATTCTGATTTTGAAAATTGACTATAAATTTTATTGCTTACATTATAATTGCAGGCAAAGCCGCAACGGGTAACAGCTAGTTTTAAATACATATATAGAGCCCATTTATTTTTAGCCTTAAATCTTTTTTATTACAGTAACATATTTGTTGGTTTTACATTATAAAATGTTTTTTGCATTTACATTATATTACAAAGAACTCTTTTCTATTATTTGTTACACTTTAATAGTCTTTTTAATCCAACTGAATTATTATAACAGTACTTGTTTTTTTCTATTTTTAGAGTATCACCGGCCTTCTAGGTTTCGTTGACATTTATATAAATCACAATTAAAGTGGTCTATCTTTGGCCTACACTTAATTTATGTAAATTATTAATATCAGATCAATTCTTAGTCAAAAATGATTGACATACTTTTCAGCTATCCTAACCAAACTATCAAATTAAATGAATAACGATTTACAATCTGTAAAATAAGAAAATAATATAATAAAAATATGATTGTTTATTATTCTAAGTAATTAGAAATAAAAAAACTATCAATAACACATGATTAACATTAAACAAAGATTCAAAATTTAATGAACTAATACAAATCAACAAATTTGATTGTTATTATTTCCAGTAGCTGAATTAAAATATCTTCAATAACAATAACAAGACAGATTAAGATATAAGTTAATTATTACCATATAAAAAATAAACATTTGATTATTTAATTTGATATTAACTTACAGCACATAATCATTTGATTTAGCGAGAATATCTTTTAATTTTCCACTCTACTATTTAATTCGAAGTATAATTCAAATTAAAAATTTGATTGATCAATGTT
Source organism: Callitettix versicolor (assembly GCA_022606455.1). Classification (NCBI taxonomy): domain Eukaryota; kingdom Metazoa; phylum Arthropoda; class Insecta; order Hemiptera; family Cercopidae; genus Callitettix; species Callitettix versicolor. Next base: position 69,324,008 of record CM040190.1, on the reverse strand, counting down.
CATTGTGTTTAATTCGAAAGAAATTGTAATACACGATTTGAATTAATGGGAAAAGAAATGCACAATCCCCTACGCTACTCAGATAAAATTAAAAAAAAAATATATTAACCACTAACTTCCACACACACACACACACACACACACACACACACACACACACACACACACACACACACACACACACACACACACACACACACACACACACACACACACACACACACACACACACACACACACACACACACACACACACACACACACACACACACACACACACACACACACACACACACACACACACACACACACACACACACACACACACACACACACACACACACACACACACACACACACACACACACACACACACACACACACACACACACACACACACACACACACACACACACATATATATATATATATATATATACATATATTATTGTATATATATATATATATATATATATATATATATATATATATATGTGTGTGTAATAATGTGTGTGTGTGTGTGTGTGTGTGTGTGTGTGTGTGTGTCTTTGAACACGTTCACGTTACAATTTTGTTCCGATTTGATTCCAACTTGTCACAATAATCGATTCTGGTACAGTAGCTTGGATTCGTTCATCAGTTTCAAATTGGCGGCCACAACATATCTTTAAAAAGTTTTAACTTTTTTCTCATTAAATTTTTTTAGTATGATTTATCCAACAGCTTTTTAAAAAATGCATAAATTAACATTTTGAATAATCACATTTTATTGAAAAGAAGTAAATGTATTGACTGGCGGTCAGGGTTTATTATTATATTTTCATTGTAATTTGAAGGTTTGAAATGCTAATATATATAATCAAAGAACCAAAAGAAGGACATATTCTATTCTTTCAGATCGTAAAATCAATTAGTAATCTATATTATGATTAGGCCTAAAATACTTTTAAAATACACCCCCCGGCCGTACTTCGTACACTGAGAAAAATAATAGTTAAATGCCTGCATAGTAGTCTAGTTCGTTTGTAATGAGTCTACCTTTTGGTATTATCTGCGTATCGAGTGTGGTCAAGCGCTCTCCATTCAGCAGGATTCCCATGTCGATATTCTCAAGTACTATCTTGCAAATTTCTTCTGAATAAAGATTAAATATAAGTGGCGAATGGATGTGACCTTGCCTAAAGCCTTGGAGATTGTTGCTTGCTCTTGTTTGCTCTTCCGCAACGATTTAATAGCAGCTGACTGATTTCAGTAGAGGTTCCGGATGATCCTAAGATCTTTGTCATTCATCCCCGTGTTCTTCAAAACCTTCACTTATTTTTCATACTGTATTGTGTCGATAAAATAGGTGAAATTGTCTCTGCAGCGCAACAATGTGTGTGTTCAAACAACTCTTGCATCAGAAAAGTGCATGCCTTGTAACTACTCCTTTAAGACATATAAACTGTATGTCTGTTATTATTTATTCATACATACAGTTTTTATATTCTAGATTGAAATCTTTTAAGAAATAATTTAGCACGTGACTCATGAGGCTGATTTTCTGTAGTCACCACATGCTTTGGCACAAGGTTTCTTTTGTAGCATTATGATTTCTAAAAATGAGCCATTTATTTGGGATGCTTCCAGTATTGTAAATTTTAATAAAAAATCCAGTCAAGAATTTGGTGGATCATTATCAAGACGTATGCATAATTGTGAATATATTCCATTTTCCTTCTATTAGAGTGATAATGGCAGATTTGAATTTATCTGCCATAATATTAGGTCCACATTCATTTTGAAGGAGGGTCTGAGCAACTGTTCCATCAAGAAGTAGCTGTTCTATGTACTTCATCAAAGTTTCATTAATCTCTTATTTATCTTCAATCATTATTACTGCATCATTTCTACCTTATCCCACAATTTTAATTTTGGACATTCCCGTAAATTCTCTCATTTCCTTATTTACATTAAACTCGTGAAATATGTTATACTTAAAGTATGTAATTTTGTGTTTATATTTCTTTAGATAACGCCATCGTTCAATGATTGGACCGCCAGTGGAGTGGAAAAAGAAACTGAATTGTTGTTCCGAGTCATCGACAAGGCCCGTTATGACTCCACTGAAATGATTAACAACATTACACGAACTGAAGACAACGCGAGTACCACTCATCTGGCAACACTCAAAGAAATCTACGATAAGACAAGCATGTCTATCGGATACGCTTCTGATCGAGCGTCAAAGGCGGGGTATCCGTTTTGTGTGATCAAAGCGCGAATTGACGAAACGGCAATTATTGGCAGATACCAGGCTCAGGTTAGGGTCAACTACGATTTTTCGAGAGCAGCATCGACTAAATTTAAAGCAACTACTTTAGCCGCTAGGACTTCCTTCGCCGTATTCGATTTCTTTCCTGAGATCCTGTTACTGCGAGCATGCAGGAATCCTCTTACCATATTTGTTCCAGGCGCAGTAGTTGCATGTTACAAAACCGTATTGGGAACCTTTACGGCCAAGGTCAAAGTAGTGATGGTTACCATGGAAGCTATTAAATCCGAATACGAATCGGTGGTGAAAGGTTATGATGACTTGAAGATTAGCAACCAGAAATCAATCGCTCAAGCAAAAGCCGACACTGATATAACTGTAGCTGCTACTCTAAAGTGCGCCAACTTGAACAAAAGACCGCCGTTAGAAGTTACGCTAGAGCAAATTGCAAAACTTAACGCAACAACGTCCGATTACTTAATCCTAAACATCAGTTTTCTCGAAGCATCCGTGAACAGTTTAAAAGTGAAATTAAATCTAACGCAGAATTTTATTGGCGATAACGTACAAGCTGCTGTACAACCGTTCTTTCCTGCAATAAAGTACCTCACACTGTTAGGTCTTTCAGCGACAAACGAACTTAACATAATAAATACAATAAATAGTGGTGTGCAAAAAGGAGTGTTGAGGCTGAACGCGTTGTTATCCAGTAAGACCAAAGAATTCGATATTTTCTTGGATTTCGTAAGGAATATTTACGCAAAATATAAACTGGAATTAAGTTATGTATCCGAGGCCAATCTCACCAAACTCTGTGTCCCTCAAGATCCAGTCGAACAAGATTCCAAAGAAGAAGAAATTAAGAAGTGTTTAGCGAACTTGTTTTTACGATATTCCACAGCCGCTCAAGAAGCTCTAGACTCGATGGCTTTACAAATTCGGAACTATAGCGCATTTGAAAACGACGTATCGATCCTAATAAATATCAATTTCACTTCCGAAATAAACATTACCTTTGAAAGAATTAAAGCTGACATTATTGCATTGTTGATATCTTACGGTTACAAACTTGAATTAATTTTAGAAATCATTGAAACCCATTTCTCTTCGCCAAGATATTATAGTGTTATTTTACAAAACCAACTTAATATCAAAGCTAACCTGGGTGCAATCAAGGCATCAGTAGATTCTGTTTTGAAAAACTTAGATAACGAAGTAGATACAGTACTTAGTCGGTTAGTGGAAACAATTCAGGTTTTAAACGAACTTAACCCCAAATATAATGTTTCATTTTTGGTTTCAACATTATCAAAATGGAAAATAGAAATAAAGAAAAATATAACTGCTTTTGTAACTGGAAAGTACAACAACGCTTTAGGAATAGCAACACCTGCATTGGCTTATAACTACGATGTACAACTTAACTTATTAATTCAAAATGCAGTAAAGTGTTTTCCGGTTGATCTTTTTAAACTTAACACGTGTTTTGAACCTTTAACAACGGCATATAATATCACAATAGGCAGAGCTATTCTTCTGTCGATAAACACATTGACTGATACAAATTATATTGTACAGGTATTGCCTAACGAATTAAAACAGTTCGTAGATACGATTTTTAACAAAACAAAAATTGACGTCAGAATTTTGTCAGTCGATGAGTTGACCAAAGCCAATCCTGGAACTGACTACCGGAGGGAAGTCATTATAAAGTTCATGGATGAAAACGAAAATAAAATAAAAGGTGGAGGCCAGGGATCAGTTACCTATGACTACGATATCATTATACAGAATAAAGATATACTTAATAAATTTAAATTAAACTTAGAAAGTCTATACCGGCAATTACGTTTAACTATTGAAAAAAAATATAGCCTAGTGCCAGCCCAACCATTAACATTACCTGTGAAGACATATCCTTGTCAGATATTGCCTAATACTGACCAGGCTGTAATCACATCTGTTGAAAATATCACAAGTGTAGTTGACAGCACATTTAGTGGATTACTTATATCAATGCTTGGAGACATTAAAAATGGTGTCGTTAATGTTCTAATATCTTATGTGCGAGATCTAAGAGATTCTAATTGTACTAGATATATTACTCAAAAAGTACCTTATGAAGACTGTATAAAAGATATAAATGCCAAAAATGCAGCAGGATTAAATGCAGCCGAAAGTAACGTAAGTGATATATCAAAGTTATCTGGAGGAATACCTATCGAGATTTTAACTTTATTAAACAGACTTCTGACATCTAACGAGTTAAAAGTAGTAGATAATAGAATAAACAGAGAATTACAAATACAAGAAAAACAGATTAATGAACTACTAACAAATCCAAACTTCTTTCAAGTCAGTTTACAAAATGCACTTAAGGAATACGAACAAGCATCGATATTTGCGAACAGCATTAAAACTTCATTTGACATTTCTAATTTTAATATAAAATTCGTCCAATTTCAAATAGCATTAAACGTTTCTGCCGATCCTTTAAAATTAACATTAAACACAATTGGTGAAAATATTAACGTATCACCATCCTTAGAGTACCAAAATATACTTCAAAATACATATAAATTATTGACATCCTTGTTACAAAACAGTTCTTTTTCTTATCAAGGAATCAACACATCTAGCATTAAAATCGCGTTTGAAAAGGCCAACAATATTATTGAATCACTTAGAATACAAATTATTTCAAAGAACAATATTGAACTAAATAAAATTAACAGTTATTTAAATTTCATTATACAAGAAGGAGATAAATTTACTGAAAATGCAGTTAAAGAAAATTGCAAAGGAGTTTCGGTAATTTTGTTCAAAAACTGTGTCCAATCTTACTTTGGCAATTTGATTACCAACTTGAAAGCAAAAAAATTGCAAATCGATGACGTTGCAAAAATATTTAGTAATACGACCATCTCTGCTGATCTTAACAACTTTGACCAACAAATTAAAGCAGAACTGACGAAACTCAATGAAAAACTACAAAATGAAATCGACAAAGTAAAATATGAAGAAGAGATTGTGCAAAATGCTATCTTATTGCTGAATAATAGTGTTACATCAGACTTTGTATCGCTAATTAATAACCTAAATACAGCGATAGGAAAACAACTTGCAGACATATTGAAAATTGGAAGTACGTTCCGTGAAGATATAACAGCGTTGTTAACCAGAAATAGTCCTCTGACAAAAGAAAAAGAAAGAATTATTGAAGAAAGTGCACAAATAGTTTACAATAATACTTATTTTACATCCGGCGTTGTTTCTGTTGCTCTAAACTTTAGCGACTCATATTTAAGAGTTATAAACGTTGCGTTAACAACATTTAATCAAACGATAAAACCAAAATGTTTTAATGAATCCAAAACAAAAGATACTTTCAACGACTGCGTACAAAAAGCTGTTGGCGAATATAAAACAATTATCAATGAAATAATAACCGAAGTTAATACAATTGGACAACGGAGTACAAATTTTTCTGAATGTGGTAAAAAAGAAATTGAAAAAGTTATTTCTGATGAGCTGAATAAAACAGAAACATTTGTTAATGAAGAGAAAAGTGATATTGTCAATCAATGTTTAAAACAAATAAATTCAAGAATAGAAACTGAAGTTAATAACGTTAATAAAACATTGAACTCAATCGAAGAATTAAAAAAAGCAATAGACACGACGAAAATCGAAATTTCTATCAACGAAACGTTGTCAACCTGGGGATTTGCAATTGACTATGCGATAAAATTAAATCCAAAGAATGAATCACTACTGAACCTAGAAAAGCAAAGACTGAACGATTACCGTGTACAACTTTTAAATACAGTGAACAACAAAATACAAACCAATTTAAATGAGGCAATCAAGGTTGAATCCTTAGTTAACGCCATTTTGGATAATTTGAAACCAAAAACTTTCGCCTCTTTGAATCAGTCTTGTGAATCGGTATATGCGAACTACAGTGCTTTTAATCAGTGTATCTCCGAACAATGCGCTAAGCTTAACGGAGAAGTGGATACATTGGCGCAAACAATAGTAGGATACAATGATACAGTGCAACCATTGTTGCAAATCAACGCAACCGTCAACAATGATATTAAGTCAGCTGAAGAAAAGGTTAAAGTCGAATCAGAAAAAGTGATTATTGACAATAATGTTACTGCATCTGATATTGTAAATGCAGCGTTAGGTGATTTCTCGAAATACAATATCACACCATACACGCAGGATATCCAAGTGTTGCGTGATAAAGCGATCAAACTGCAGGAATACGCGATAGCACAAAATCAAAGCGCCAACAATTTGTTGAACCGTGTAAATATATTACTGGCATTGCACGTATATGCTGCTTCTGTCGTATGCCCCAAGAGAAACACACAGAACGAAACTAACCACGGTATACAAGTAATTGAATTAGCGAAAAACAAATTGTATCCCTTGTTTCCGGACACGACTGCCTATACATCCGGTCAGCTGGCACTGGCCAATCAGTTGAACGCTACGTTACAAAGCGAAATTACAAAATTAATAGAACTTGAAAAGAATTGTGAGAATAAAGATTTGTACAAACTAGTTGAGTGCGTTCAAAATGCAGTAGAATCGTTTGGTAACTATTTTAACAATGCGACCTCGCAGGTTAAAATTTACACTGCCGACGAGATACAAGAATCTGTTAATCGAACTAACGACTTAAACAAATGGAGACAAGTGGACGTGAACGCCGAATATGAACGTTTAAAAGTTGATTTGAAACCAATACCGGAAGGTGTTTACAATGAATGCAACGTTACCAAAGAACAACTTTTGGATTTCGCAGAAATGAATATGGAAAATCGTAGGGCAAAATTCAATAATTCTATACCGGATGCAGTGAAAAATATTATAGCTACTGGTAACGGTATATTAAACACAGATTATTCTGGTATCGTAAACATGAACGAAACTTTACAAGAACCTGTAAATTTTACAAGACAAGCGATCGAAGATATACTCAAATCGGCGAACGCTTCGCAGATTACACCGGAAGTACAAGCGGAAGTGAATCGACTAATCGGTGTCGGTACTAACGAGTCCGATCAGTTCATACTCAATCTGCACGTGACAGCTCGAGAAGCGATCCAGAAAGCGCAAGCGTTATTGGAAGAATACGAAAGTTTAAATAAGAATACAAACAGAAGCGCCGTGGAGAAAGCTTGCTTCAATTCGTCTTCCGAGTTCCCGATGTCAGACTTTGTAGTCTGTAACAACGAGTATAATTATCAGTACGAGCTGAAGTTACAAAACATACAGAAACAACTAGACGCTATTTTGGCCGAGTTGCAGAACATAAACACCAACGGTAGACAACTGGTTGTGGATAATTCTAACAAAGTTGCTGTCGAAATAAAAGAAAAGTCAGCTCTTTACGCCATCTTCTTGTACTTCAACGCCGGACTGCCGAGGCCCGCTTATTTAGATCCTTACGTCAAAGATGGCTGTTTGGTTAGAGTTAACGGTGATCCTCGCAAACCGTGCATTGTCTTTTCTTAGTTGAATTTATTGTATTGTAAAAACTTTAATATTTAATTATGATCTTAGTTGTTTGCTCTGTAAAATTTAACTGTAGTATAATTTTTTAAACTGAGGCTACTAAATTAATAAAATGTTGTAGATTGCTACTGCTGTTTTTAATATCCTTGAAATATTTCCTTATTTTGTGTCAATACCTCAGTTCCTAACCAAGATAAGAGTAAAATATAGATCACAGGCTAACAATTCCATATTCTAATTCCATTTGAACGGATTCATTTATTATCCAGTTTTGTAAATAATGGAGTCAACCATAGCTTAATTGATAAATTATAAAAAACATTGCACAAACCTTCATACTTTAAATGAAATATTAAAGTATAGTTATAAACGAAATACCTAATCTGGTAAATAGAACCTGCAGGTATTATTGTTTTTTATAATATTTGACTTAGGAAGCTATTAAAAAAACCAGAAAATAAGCTTTTAAAATCAGTTAATCAATTTTTTATAATTTTTTGTCACTCTTGGAATAATCGTTGTTCCTTTTGGAAAATTTGAGTAATATTTCTTTTAGTGTTCGGGTATAAATAAAAAAAAAATTTCAAATAAAAGATTGTAAATGTGTTCGTTTAACATTTACAGTTGCTAGTAATTTCTAGAATTTGAAGTTTGATGCTTTTCCAGTGACAATTTAATGTACTTTTATTTGTTTTATAAAGTTAAACATTTATAGTTATAGGACATGCCTAATGTCCTATAAAGTATAGCCTAAGTATAAGTTCACTCATTAATTATTTAATTTACAAACTGTTAAAATTTCAAGAATTCAATGCTAGTAAAATGCCTATTTCTTAAAACCATCTCTATCGATTTTGTTGAAATTTTTTTAAACATAAAGTTTATTAACTAAAAAAACTAGTATGACAAATCCCAAGTGATGTCATAAGAAAATCATTAATTGTTTGTAAGTGATTTTCAAATGATGAAAAGTACATTGACTGTTAAGAACAGAAATTCAGATAATAGCCTATAACAGGTTTGCAACATGACGAAAGCGAGTGGAATGCTGCTTAACATGAACAACTACATTTTCTACTACTACCGATCTTATTAGGGCCAGTGCAATATTAGGATTAGATATGGTAGCCTACATATTCTACGTATAATCCTACAAAAATTATAAGCTGGCACATTATTGTAGTTGGAAATTATAATTTCAATGAAAAAAATATTGTATTTAAATAACAACTGTTGTATTTGTTGGTATGTTTGTTGCTAATTTCATTCCTTAATAGTGAAGGTTTTTTTGAAGTCTTTCCAAGCTGGTGTTGTAACAAATTATAACACAGTAATTTAGTTTGATACTTATAATTTTACAGTTATTTAAGTAATAAGTATTCTTTAAATTGTTTCTTAAAAATAAAATATAAATTTTACAAAAGTAAAAAAGTAGATAATGTTAGAAGTTGGCTTCTTTAAAGAATCTATTAAGAAGCCTTGACTATACTGTAATAAGTGAAATTTGTTGGTAAGACTGTCTCAATGAATATTGGGGAATCAGTTAAAATGTATTAATATTTCATTAATTGTAATGGATTTCCATCAAGTATCAATGGTCATAAGTAAAAATAGTTTCTTTCATGTGTCAGAAGATTTTACTGTGGCAGCAGGTACTTACCAAATGAAATACCAGAAAAGACAAGTACCAGATTGTAAGGTTATCAGTAAAATACTATAGTTATAAAATGTTGAAACTGTCATTCCAGCTTATCTTTCTTAGCATGTCTTTAGGTTCTGTGCAAAAAGTATTAGAAAAAAACAAAATTTTTAAGCCAGCTTTCAAATTAACAACTATAACTTTATACCTTGAAATATATTGTAGCTAAGCACGAGTACACGACTGATTTAAAATAAAGGAACAATTACCTTTCAAAACAACTTCAATTTGGAGAATTAAATTAGAGAAATTATTGAGGATCTTTGAAAAATCACTCAGCAAACTTACTGAAACTGGAATAACTGATATTCTCTCTTCACACAAAATACGATTACTATAAAAGTGAAGGTGTAAATATGTTCATTGAAGGATAAGAAAACCCTTTAGTGAAACTAGCTGGTAAAGAAAGACCGATACGATAACTCCGCTCAGATACCAGATAGAAGACGTTTATAATATGAGGCGCATCCATAAAAATAAGTACCGTTTTGTACAACGGTACAAAACGCTATTGGCGCTCCATGCATTCATGCTAGTCTTTCTGATTCTTGTTTCTTCATGATGCCATTACAATCGATTTGTTTAGTGTTTCCAGTTTCTAGTTTCTATGTGCATTTATAATGTTTAAACAACTTATGAACCTGCCAACTGCGAGATTTGTTGTCATTCGGTTTTTGAATGCACAGACTGTTAAGCCAGCCAAAATTCATCATCAAATTCAAGATGTTTATGGTGAAAATGCATGAGTTTGGTGCATGAGATTGGTGAGAAAGTGGGCTAAGAAGTTTAATGAATAATGAGCCAATGTTCCTCGTGCGGCACGAAATGGACGGCCTTCTGTTGTCCTTGACTATTTCATAAGAAAAATTGACAAACAAATTTGTGAGAACAGACAGTTCCTAATGACAATACTTTCTGATGAATTTCTACAAGTTTCATAATCTTGTTTCAGACAGCTTAGCTTATCACAAGCTGTGTTACCACTGGGTTCGAAAAATGCTTACTAATATCCACAAATCCCAGTGATTTGGTAGTGCTTTGACATTTTGTACTCAGTACAGTGATGATGGAGTGGACTTTTTAAACCAAACTTAGCTTTGTCATGACACTTCAGAATCACACATCAACCTCGAAAAAAACAAAAATTCAAAATGACATTTTCAGCCCAAAAAAATCATGTCAACCATGCATGTTCTGGGACAGGAAAGGGGTTCTGCTTATCAAATTCCTTCCCAGTTGTCAAACCATCAACACAATATTGTGATATTCTGAGACTTTCAACATACAGTTCAAAACAAAAGGAGATTGATGCTCAGCCAAGTAATTGTGTTGCTTCATTACACTACTTGGTCTCATGCTGCTGGTGACACTCAAGCTCTTACTCGATAGTTCCGTTTCTATGGACTTTTTCCGTATTCTACGGATAGTCAGTTCTGTATGGATAGTTCCGTTTCTAGGAACTGTTTCAACACATCCAAATACCACCTGTTTTTGTACATGAAGCGTGACCTTGGTAAGCACTCTGAAACTAATGACGATATGAAACACTCTACAGTTATGGCAGATTCATTCTTCAAGGAAAGACTAGATAAGTCAGTCGACTGGTATCTGAACATTGGTAGAAACTATGTAGAAAAGTAGTTTAAGGTATCATCTTTAATATGAAAATAATTTTAAAAAATAGTTATATATTTTTTTTCAAAATGATACTTTTTGAACACGCCTCATACTTAATAGAGTTCTCGTAAGACACTTAAATAGCTTCAGCCAAGAATTTCTAATTAGTCAGTTTTTTTACCATAATTTAACTTTGTTTCACTCTGAATAAATTTAGGTATTAAGTTAATGCCAAAGCTAAATGAACGACATTAACATTAGAATAACATTGACAGTTCATATTTCAATGGATAGTTGAATAAAGTAAGTATGTGGACGGCTTAAACTAGGAGGAGAAAATATGTCTGATACTAAAAAGATTGTTCTGTATGAATAATAATTTGGTCTCAAAGCAGCTTGAGTGGGTTTCAAATAATTAGCCAATCATAGATTAAAATCCTATCCATCATAAGCTAAAATTCTATTATGAAGAATGACATTTATTTTCTGTTGATTCCTCAAAACAAAAACAAAAATTTTTAGCTCTTTAGAATACTGAAATGCCATTTCATTAAAATATTATCAATTTGTGTGTATACGTTAAAAATTAATAATAAATAATTAACTTACTATTTTATAAAAATTATTATAGTCTTTGCTATTATGTTAAAAATAATTACTTAATACAGTTATTATAAATAACTCAAGTTATTAATAAAAATAATTTTTGTTTGATAATTTATTTCATATTTAAAATTCAATTTCATAAAATTGAAAAACTGAAAGGCCCACAGATTTAGACAAAATCTAGTTTTGAATTTATAATATAATTGAAACACAAGCTTTGGAATACCAATATGAAATGCATAAAAACATAATTAAATAACAAAACTATTATAATTTAAACCGATAATAAATAATATTATCAATATTACATGATGTGTTAAGCTTGCATTCCATTTGCAAGCCTATCAGGGTTAAGCTAGTTTTCACTATATCTTTTGTTAGTAGACACGAGGGGTAAGCAGGAAAAACAAAACATACTTAATCTACAGTAGGCTTCCTCAAAACATAAAAATTAACAAACTAGTAACATAAACCAGTCTAACCTTTCAAAAATATACACAGAGAGATACAAACAAAGGTAACTCAGGATCAGCTGACAAATTGGGCTCTAACTATTACTTACCCCAGCAGTACATAAAATCCTCTCACTGAAGCCTGGAGGGATGACTGTTGATTGATATGTTGATAGTTTACTATTTATATAGACAAAAAAGTTTATGACTTGGTTGTAGATTAAAGAAATGATTGTTGGAATGATTCTAATTTTCTTCTTTGTATTCCTGAAACAACATTTACATTTACTATAACAGAAGTCAGTCAGGTTCTTTATACAGCAACAGAAAACAAAACTCCTGGTTATGACAAATACCATATGAGTTTTACAAGAAAGAATGGATCAGTTTTTTTCTTAACGTTTATACTTTATGCGTCAGTTCATCAGTTATACGAATGAGGATGAGGGATCAGTGTTAACAGTAAGGGAGAAAGTATGGGAGAGCAATTGTGACTAAGAACCTTATGGTGCGCAGCTGAGTGACATAGTAGACTGACTGATGCTTTAGCCACTTCAACCACTATATAAAATTTTACATTGTAACAAGTATGGCATATATATAATGGATCAGAAATATTATATATATATATATATATATATATATATATATATATATATATATATGTATATATATATTTGAGAGAGGGAAATTTTTATTAAATTTTTTTACTCCAGCAAAACATCAGATGGTATTGCATTTATAGATGGTACTGCAAAATTATTTTCAGGGATAATTTTGAATCATACTGAACAGTGGATAGAGGAGGGAAAACTATTGTATGAATATCAGGTGGAGTTCCAAAAGGACTATTCTATACAACTTATAAACAACTTATGACAACCTGTTCATATAAAATGGCGGTTCAAACATGGTTCATATAAAATTGGCGCAAAATGGTACGGTAAGCTATACATCCTGGATTTGTGGATTTTTCTGCTGCTTTTAACTAATAATAGAGAGGCTTTATTTTATAAATTGTCTAGTCTTGGATTTTCATAAAAAAAGTTGAAGATTATTAAAAGTTTATCCTCAGGTACCTCAGCTGGTGACATGGTGTTAGATACTTTTGACAAAATTTTTAAGACAAGAGTGCCTATTCAGCCCATTGTTATTTTCGCGCTTTGTGATGTAGGAGGTAGTTGTGAGTTCAGAGGTTGTGCCTATATTACTTTACACAAATGATACTGTGTTAATTTCCAATACATAAACAGGATTGAAGGGAATTGTGAACAACTTTCAGGTATATTATGACACTTGGAAGTAATAGTTAATTTAAACAAGTCCAAAATAACGGTTTTTAGGAAGAGAAGAAATTTGGGTGTCAATTATTGTTGGTGTTATAAAGAAGTACAGATAGATTGTGTTAACAATTACAAATACTTAGGCATGACTGTTTTTCTGTATGAATAGACCCATTTATATTTTTGCAAACACATCTATCGCAAAAACTAACAGCAGCTAAGATTAAAATTAACAATTTGTAACTATTTTGATTGGAATCAAACATGTTCCATTGAAAGCGAAGTGGTCTTGTTTTAATGCTGTACAGGGATTACTAATGTGTTATGCAGTACAAGAGTCTAGTGCTTTACACAATAAGAACAAGTCAAATAAATTTTGAGGTTATTTTATTTAAACATGTATTTTAATTACTGGTTAATACGCCAGATTTAAGTTTTGTATACATAATTAGATTTAGATAAATTGCTTTTGTTTTACATTTAAAACAAACATGCTCTAACAAGGCCAAATGATAGGTTGCCTAAATTTTTCACCAAAAGAGATAATAAATAGAAACCTTTCCTGCTGTAAGGAATGGCAACTTTTAATGAATTAATATCCAGTGTTTCTCGATAAAGGACATGCAGATTCAGAAGAATGGCAAGGTCTGATATTTATTTTAGTGGAAGTTGTATGACAAGCAAGTATAAAAAGAAATATTCGGGCAGCTAATAGTTCCACTTGTCATAATATTTACAGTATTCTGGATTTGAGTAAATGGTCTTATCTACACTGTAATATACAAATTATCAAAACTAATTGAAATGTAGGGCAGAATTGTACTTAAATTACAGACCTTGGGTGGAGGGAGCAATTTTTGATGGATATTTATTCATTCTAAAAGAGAAAGAAGACGTCTTTCGTTTAGTAGCAAGGTGTCGAATTTTACTGATTTTTATAGAACATTTTTTCAAAAAAAATAGAACTTTCAAAATGAGAATTTAATGGATATTTAAACGGAAGTAATTGGGTTGCCTGGCTCGGTATGTTCAGCAGGTATTGAATTATTATTAATAATTATATTTATTTTTAATTACTTTTGATATAATTTAGTTGTGATTAAAGTATTTATGTAAAAGTATAAAAATATGAACCAATATTAAAAAGGGTTGATATTGATAGATATACTTAAAATATAAACAGATGTGTAAAGTTTACAAAAAGTATACCAACCAACAGATGGTCTATGTGACCATTACCTTAAAATGCTTCAGAAATACGCATGTTTATTTATTGTGTGGTACGTAAAGTTTAATAATAATAATTATTATTATTATTATACTTACCCTATTGGTATAAAATCCTGACACTGGAGCCTGGAATGATGACTGTTCATTGATGAGTTGTAAGTTTACTCTTTATTGTAGATAAACAAGTTCATAATGACTTGGTTGTAGATTGAAGAGATCATTGTTGAAATGATTGTAATTTTCTTCTTTGAATTTCTAAAACAAAAAGTTACAAACTCATTAGCTAAGAAATAGTACGGCTGAGATGTCTTCCCTCCCTCTACTAAAACTATACTGAATTAAAAAAGTAGTACTAACTTCATATTCATTTCTTTGTCTAATTTAATAACTTGATGCAAGAACTTTTTCTTTAAATTATTAATTTTTAACTTTTTCAAACGATTTTTTTACTTCAATTGCATGCACTAAGACAATACTCCTTTTTAGTCCT
Organism: Callitettix versicolor; assembly: GCA_022606455.1. NCBI lineage: Eukaryota > Metazoa > Arthropoda > Insecta > Hemiptera > Cercopidae > Callitettix > Callitettix versicolor. The sequence continues at coordinate 69,308,845 of CM040190.1, read as the reverse complement.
TAATTTTTATGCTAAATTTTTTTGTTCTCCAGTCAGCCTTTTCAAGATATATTTATGTACATTAATAGTGAATGACCATGACAAAATTCTAACTTCTAGATAATATATAATTCAATTATATGACTTTCATGTTTAGTTAATTTAAATAATATTATTAAACATTAGTTAAAACACATTTCCTTTTAAATAACTTCTCATCTGGGTTGTGGACTCTATATTGTGGCAGCAACACTATCTATTAATCAACAATCAGTTAGTATGTACAGGATGTTTGAAAAAGAACTCCCTAGTTTTAATGTTCCCTAGAATTTGTACAAAGGGACATACATTATTATAGTTTGTGGTATTTAATTCATCAACTATCCAAGTTTTGCTCATGTAAATGTGGGAATTTAGTTCCTGCAGTTGGCAGGCCTGTGTGACCTTGAGAATAACAGTGACAGCGCTCAGTGCAGTGCTATGGTTACTCTGCAACAAAAGGCGTAGTGTTATTTGGTTTGTGCAAACTGAGTCTGTTATAATTGTACAACGTAATTTTACATGTGAGTATGGTGGTGAACCATCTACAGCAAAAACTATCCGTTATTGGCTAAAGTCTTTAAAAGAAATCGGCAGTGTTAAAAGTGATATCACCAGGTATACGAAGAACTTCTGAAGCTACTTTTGAACAGATCCGTGTTTTGTTTGTTCAGAGTCCAAAGAAGTCACTGGCCAGACGTAGTTTACAATTAGGAGTGATAAAGGTACTTTGTATGATATATTACGTATAAGACTTCATTTGTGCTCATACAAATTGCAACTGTTACATGAAATTAGATCTGCTGATAAAAACAGATTGGAGTTTGTTGTTAACTTTTTACACAGAATTGATGAAAATAAAAATTTGTTGAAAAATGTTGTTTTATGTGAGTGGAACAGTTAATTGTCATAACTGCAGAATTTGAGGGGCAGAGTCACCGCAGTTGTTATTCAGCATCAATATGACTTTCCAAAACTTAATGTTTGGAGTGATTTGATGGAAAATCAAGTGATTAGTCCTTTCATTTTTGTAGAAAGAACAATAAATGGGGACATATACTGTGAAATGTTGACAAAGTATGTCTTTCCCCAAGTGGAAGATATTGAGGTGGAAAAAGGGCTTCCAACAAAATGGAACCTCATTTTTTACAGTTTTTCCACCTCATTACAGTAACTGTGTGTGCGCGGTTCTTGACACTCACTTTGCAGGAAGGTGGATAGGCAGGGCTGGCCCAATCTCTTGGCCACGACGATGGTCAGACTTAACTCCACTTGAATTTTTCTTTTGAGGACACAAAAAGTGTTGTGTACACTGAAAAGATCCATAACAGCAACCATTTACGGGAAAGAATCATTGCAGCGGTTGAGATAGTTACACCTGCTATGTTGGTGAATAGCTGGTAAGAAGGGATATCATCTCAACAAATGTAGAGCAACAAATGGATACCATGTTGAAGTTTACTAACATTAAAAAAAAAACTTGAAAGTATTCTCTTTCATTGTATGTACTCATTGATGTAGTTTTTCATTAATTTCACCATTAAATTTACATATAAAACTAGAGAGTTCTTTTTCAAACAACCTGTATATTAAAAGTATTTGCCTGAATATAAGATGTGACAATGAAATAATCAGATTGTACTACAAAACATTTTATTATCACCAGTTACATTACAAAGTTTATCCCCTTTAATGTACTTTTCTTACCGATCCCTACAATGCTCCATAAGAATTTTTATTGTTTAAAGAAGTGTTGAAATTCTGCTTCTGTCAGGTTGTCGAGAATCTCTATAGCTTTTATCGCTTCCTTCATGTGAAATCTTGTCCTCTTAAGCTCCAATTTGACCTTAGGAAATAAAAAAAAGTCACAAGTGACCAGGTCGGGCGAATATGGTAGGCGGTTCAACACAGTGATGCTGTATTTTGCAAATAATATCTTCACAAACAGGACGAAATGGACAAGTGCATTGTATTTTTTAAAATTATTATTATTAATAGAGGGCCAAGAATTAAATTGATCCTGGTCTTGCCAGCGTATTGCCTTGGTGAAGCATTCAAGAATGTTTTTCCACAAATCGACAAATCAGATCTCCATTTTCTCACTCATTCACGAAGAGCTGTTACCACCTCGACATAATAATGTCAAATGACCATGTGACCTTCGGGGACCCAGTGGACACAGACGATTACACGCTTGTTAAAAAAACCAATAATCATATCCTTAAATTTTTACTTGCACATTTTCCCTTTCTTTGTCATGGTTCTTCAAATGCATTGATTGGTACTTTGTTTATGGATCATAGGCTTTTTTGGATAATGTTTTTTTTTAAGTACGATCCATCATAAGTAATCACTCTGCCTAACTTCTGGATTTTTATTATTGCTTTTAAAAGGTTAGTGAAATTGTTCATTCTCATTTCCTTTTGTTCTGTAGCGAGATGTTTTGGCACAATTTTTGCACAAACTTTCTGCATGTTCAATGGATCATGCAAAATCTGACAGACACTTTCTTTGTTGAAGTGAATACTTCTTATGGTGGGGTATGGATGTATGTTTTTGCACGAGAAAAAATTCAGTTTGCCATCACGCATCACGCATCATGCATCACGCTCTTATTGAAGTGACTGCTTATTATGGATGTATGTTTTGCACAGGAAAAAAATTCAGTTTGCCGTCACGCATCACGCTCTTATATATACATATATATATGTTTTAGAATGTATTTTTGAAGTGAAAACTTGTATGTTCACGCCATTATACTACTTACCCAGTCCAGCTTTATTTAGTATTTAGTTTTATGACAAGTGTTAACTGTGTAACAGTGACGTTTTATACGTTATTATATATTGGTAGGTGTGAATAATAATAATTTAAATGCCATTATACTACTTACCCAGTGCAACTGAATTATTTAGTATTCAGTTTTGTTATATGTGTTAACTGTAGGCTACAACAGTGACGTTTTAATAATATTTTATACTTCTTAATATAATATTTTAAAATTGAAAGTTTATGTGTGTGTTTTTGTTTGTTATTCAATCACACATATACTACTGGACCGATTGAGATGAAATTTAAAATGAACATGGTTTAGGTACTTGAGATGGACATAGATGTATTTCCATTTTAAAAATCTGAATCCCTGTTATTATTTATTATAAAATTATTGCTTATAAGCTTACATTTGCAATGATTTTAATTGAAACAATCTTATAATTCCAAACAACCTGCCTTTCCAATTAAAAATATTGCAGTTTCCATTGAAGTTGGCATTTACAATGACAATTAATAAGTCACAGGGTCAGATATTAAGAGTAGCAGGAATACATTTTGGACTCTGTGCTTCTCCCATAGGCAGTTATAGGTTATTCTACTGTCGAGTAGCAAAAATCTATGTCTTAGCAAAAAACCATAAAATCATATAATATTGTATTTAGAAATATATTAAACTGAAATGAACGTATTCATGATTTTGAAAATCGACTATAAATTTTATTTTGTGGTGTAAAATATATAGCCATAACTCATGATAAGAAGTAGTCACTTCTGTCGGCAGTCATGCCATTGCCACTTTTTTTATTCCTGAGATTTTAACAAGAGCTTGGTCAGTGTCAAGAGGAAACAACATAAAAGTAACCTTTCAGAATTCAAAGGAGATCCCTAATAATACCTAATAATGGAGATCCAAACTCCATTATTACATCTCTAGAAATGCTTTATGCTGAAGAAAACAATAAATTATTCACATTTTTAAAACAACATACATTGCAAATGATAACTACATTAACAAAAAATATTGTATAAACTTGCAATACCTCGTTTGAATTTTATGATTTCCCAACATCAAAAATAAGGCAGAACTTTTGTCAAAATAAAGGGGAAACAAACCAAATGAACAAGAAAGGCAAGATTTATGGAAGTTCTAAAAGCAATGGAGAACTTCTTCACAGAAACAAGAAGGATGCTACAGATTTTGAAAATAGCTTAACAAATTTCACTTGTTTTTGTTATTACATGGGACTCTAACAAGGTTTTAGGCAAACTAAAGCTGTTAATACACCTATTTGAAACAAAAAGGCAGGCACTTAAAATGCCAGATTTATTTGATTTTTGATAAACCATTATTTTTACAATGAGTGATACATGTAACCACAGAAGGAAACAAATCCCTGTAAAAATTATTTTTTTACATTTATTTTTCTGTAACATTAAAAAATTTATTTATTTTAAAACAGGCTATTTTATAAACACTAACCGCCAAACAAGTTGACTAACCAACAATTCTACTGTATGATTTCTTCATGTAAAATGTCAGTTATCTGGTTACAATATCTTAATGACACAGTTATTGGTATTTACTGTATTTTACAAACTATAAACTGTTACAGACTATACGACACTTAATTTTTAAACAGTTTTTGTAAAAAAAGTAACTATTTACCATTTTTATTATTAGATTTCAAAGCCAGACTAACAAAAAAAATCTTAGTTTATTATTATTTTTTTCCATTACGAAAGTAGAAAATATTGTACTGTTACCGATAACAAAAATCACTTTCAATTCAAGTTGAAGTAAACGCTCCAAAATCAGTTAACATAGTTAACGAAAAACGGTCCCAGTGCTTGGAGTGACATTTTTTCATGAAAAAACATAATATATTTTCAATGTATGTAATATATAATTGTACTGTAATAATTTTTTCATTTATTTACTTGAATGATTTACTTTAAACCTTTTCTTTTTTTGTAATAAATAATTTATAGTTGTGGATAAAAAAAAAATTTGAGTACATGAATATAAAGTGCAAGCCTGGAACAATGAACTGTGAACACAGATTATACACAAAGTATGAGTTGTACTCTACAGTCTACTCTCTACTCTCTCACAATTATTTATTTAGGCGATAATAAACTTAGTGTTTTCGCTGTTTTGCTGCTAATTTATTTCATAGTCTTAAATAAAAATAGTAAACAAAATCAAAATGGCTATACTGTATGAAACTTTGTGAATATCTTCATTTGTCAGTTAATCAGTCTGTACATGAATATTAAATTTATAATACCAGTGTATTTATTGCCCAAGGTAGAGTAGATGATTTCTTGAAAGCGTTTGACAAATAAAATGGTTCTCAAGTGATTTTAAAAGTAGGGTGTTGTCCATTGCTTATAATAAATCTATTATTTAGGTAAGTAATATAATTGTATGTTATGAATAATTTAATTGTAAACAGATATTAACAAAGAAGAATATTGATTGTTATTTTTATAGATTTTAATTTTAAAGGATGAAGGGTAGGATAGGAATTCATTTTTTTAAAATCTTGGTAACATGATAAAATAACTTGGTGCTGATTAGCTTCCATATGGGAAATTTTAGCTGTCACAAACAATAAACTAATTTTAAAAACAGCATTTAATGTTTTGTCTAACATTTAGTAGACAATTCCTATCAACATTAAGCTGTTGAAAATAAACCCTCTGAGCCTAATTGTAAAGGAAGCACTTGTAATAATCTTTTCAGTAGCTTATTAATAATAGTGTGATTATGAATTATGGTACTTCTGCACTTTTGGGTTATGTACTAAAGTAATTATTATTTTTTTTATAATGTACTTCATTATCAAATTGAAAGATTCACCCACAGAAGATTAAATTTCTTATGATAAGTTACGATTTTAAACCATTTTTAACTGAACTGTATTGTGACGTCATTGGTGTTTACTTTGTATGCAGCACACAAGATTATTATGCCATTGTGACCTACCAAGTTACTGCTCATCACATTATCATATTAGTTATTGCTAATTCTCATAGTGGAAACTTAATGCTCAAAGATTAGTAGCTAGGTTTATACATGTACCCAGCAACTGAGTCGAGTTAGTCTTTAATTTTTTTTTATCATATGTTTTTTCATTATTAAATGCATTTAAGTAATTGTTTTTACGATGAAAAACATCTCTATTTTCATCAGCAACCGAATTGAGTTAGGTAAACATTCAACAACTGATTCAAGTTAGTTATAATTTTTTTTTAATGTTTTTTTTTGATTATTAATAATATGGATTTAATTCATTCATTGTTTTAAATATTAAATCCAGGTACTTCCTTATTTTTATACCTATGTAATATAATTACATGCATTATATTAGGTCCTTATATATATATATATATATATATATATATATATATATATATACACACACACACACACACAAATGAATGTATATATTTTATTTTATTTATATATATATATATATATATATATACATCAACACCCGCTTGCACATCATTATACTATTATTATTATTATATAGATATACTTGTTGTCTATTGTTTGGTCGCACAGTATTTAGTGTACACACTTGAATGTAGCTACTTAGCAAATTTTCACAGATATGAGACATGTTGCAATCAATTCATGACAATAAAAGAAAGACTTTAGTATACAAAATTTCACAAAAATTGTTAGTCGTTTTTGAAAAAAAATGAACAAACATATATATATATATATATATATATATATATATATATATATACATACATACATACAAATTTAGTTCATTTAATATTTTTCCAATTAAAAAAGAGTAATAATTGCAAACTTAACCTAACATTATATTTTATGGAATCATAATTTCAATATCTTAGTTAGTAGCTAGTTAACCCTAGATTTGGTGGTATATATGTAAAAGCAGGGGTTTTGACTGTTTTCACAATTTTTCCATCAAAACACTTTATTTCCTGCTCATCAATAATAATACAAAATATATAAGTGAGGAAAATACGGGAAGTTAGAAAAAAAAGATTTTAAATTACCTCTATAACCTAACAATTACTAGGTTATAGAAGTAGGGTTACCTACTGCACAAGAGTTGCTAACATGCGTTTTATTGCAAAAACAATTTCATTAATAATAAATAAATAAATAATAATAATAAATAATAATAATACACTTTTTTAAAAAATTACCTTAATAATCTAAAAAATATAGTTTGTTAAAAGTAATAGCCTATTGCATAAAAGTTATGAACATTGTAGTGACTGTATGGTGCAATGCTTCAATAACACAGATGAATATTACCTTAGCGACTCTGGCGTAATAAATGTAGACTCCATGCAATGTAGACAGCAGTGTTGTCATAATCTAGTTCCATTAAAAATTTAATAAATCATAACTTATTGTAAGAAATTCAGTCTTCCATAGAATAATATATCTCTTAATTAAATAATAAAGTAGGCTTTGTAAAATTGTGAGAACCTACTGTGTGATGAATTTATAGAAATTGTGGGTAAACCAATAATTTTATTTAAATCTAAGTTAATAAGTTGGCAGGTTATTTTGATATCTGTGTTTTAATTTACTCCAAGTGACTTTTAAGTGTGCGATTTAAGAGTGTAACTGGCAGAGGTTTTATAAAATTTAATGGTTTATCGTTTAAACATGATAAGAAACAGGTGAATTTCTCTATTAGTGTTAGAGAAGTTGACAAGTTAATAATACTATCAGATGTGTGAAATAGCTTGTGCAATCCTACATGGGTCACCTGAAAAGATTGGCAATATTTCTGGCAATTTTATGTTGGGTTGCTTAGACTCAGTGTGGTAAGACAAAGCTGATATATTTAACTTTGAATGTTCTGATAACATATCCAGAACCAATTGGTTGGTTTTTGATTTTGTGTTTAAAATCAATTCTGAGGGCACATCTCTATGGCATAAAACATCCTCAAATTTATCCTGCATTTTTTTGTTAGGTTTCTATACAGGATTTAAATATAATGTTTTTTAGATTTCTATACAAGATTTAAATATAATGTCTCTAGCATATCCAATATATATTTTGGATAGCTATATTGGATCCAAAATATATGTAGCTTTTGTGACAGAATCTGCATGTTCCTCTGTTTTGTCAACTTTACCTACCAATAAATGAACTTTGCATTCAAAGGATATGAAATGCATTTTATTAATTTAAACAAAAGTTAACACAAAAGAAAATGGAATAAAAATTGTAAATGTAAAATTTGTTTAAGCCATTTATAAATATACTATATTACTAATTATGTGACTAATAACGATAAATTTGTTTGGCACAATACCTGCTACACAGTTTAAGTGGTGTATTGTCCAGCCGTGATATATTGATTGCACTTGCAAATATACAATGTTATTAGTCACAATTTAACAGTACATTAGAATATTACATAAAATTAATCAAGTGAATCAATGTTAGTACAAAAAGTAAATCAAAATAACAAAGAATTTTATACGCATGACACAAAGCATGAGAAGCATGGTTGGGTTGCGATCTCATTTTACTACAACTGATGTGTAGGGTTTCCCAATAGAAAATGAAGTAGGTGTGTACTATTAATGGTAGTGGGTAGAGAGGGGGTTTACTTGAATACTAAACACAAACAGAACTTACTTTTATGAATGTACCTCATATATATGCATAGAGGCCCCGCATGGGGGGTGCAGACTAGCTGCACCTATTGAGAGGATTTAGACGTCCCTCACGGTACCCAAATCTAACACACACTTATGACTCACACTTTACACTCACACTTACATTTAGGAACGCGATACTAGCCTCAATGTGCTTTTCGCCTTAAAATAAAAAATATGCATAGACTCATAAGTACATAGACTTAACTATAAACTTTTGTGTTTTTTAACGAAGTTGTTAACTTTTAGGGTGAGATACATTGATAATATGACAGATAATGGAGAAGATTCAACGAGTCGAAGTTTATCACCTGAATCTATGGATGAAGAAAGACCTCCATCGAAGAAAGCACGTTATGTGTGGCAGATTAAAGGCAGATATCGATTGAAGCAACCCTCAGGTAGGCTATTTGTTTAACATATTTCAGTATAAAACTCTTTTTTTATTGGCAAATTGTTGTGTCTAAAAAAAGTATGCTCATTTCACGTCCTTATGAAAACATGTCTTAGTTTTTCTTATGTGCAATATCTCTTAGCTCAAATATTTTTCTTGAACTAAATACCTTTCTAAATAATAACTATTCAAAATAAAAATTATGGCAGCTACTTTAGGAAACTGATAAGTTCACTAAAAGCTCAAAGTAGAATTTATTTGTCAGTCACAAAACATTTTAATTTTTAACTATTAATGGCATAAAATTAAAATTTAATTGATTACATTAATAAAAACTAAATGATGTTTGTTTTCATTGATCAGAAATTGTCCAGGTAGACTTCAGAAATTAGCTTTGATAACAAAAACATAATGATGTTATTTATATCAAAAGCAATATCTAATGTAACAAATGAAACACTTTTGTTTCAGGTATAGGTTGCTCGCCTGAATGCGAGGTCAGCAGTCCACCTGTGGACACAGTACATACTGACTGTCCTGTGTATCGCTGGCAGACTCGTCAAATGGCCAAAGCTGTTGTAGACAATACAATAAACAAGGTTTTAGAAGGAATGGGATTCATACCTTTGCCACATGATGCTGAAGATATCTTTGATGATGTCTTGTTTAACCCACCTCATGCCGCCACTGGAAATATTGAAAATGAAGCCGTGTTAATGGCAATCCAACATCATGGACTTCAAAAACCTTGCAGCTGTTCACATATCCAACATCATCATATCCTTGCTAGACAGCCATTTCATCATCGCCCCTCAACTAAACCTGTTCCAGATCCTGGGCCTAGCGATGAACATGATTTCTTAGCCCAAGCTGTTGCTGTAGCGATACAAAAGAAAGGCTTGGGAAATTTATCTCAAGATGAACATGGTTGAATGTTTGTTTAAAAAGTGTAAAATATTGTGTTTTTTATAAATGTTGTTTAGTTGTATAGCTGTGATTTTACAAGTACTATGTAATGTTTTTGTTTCCAAAGTATTTTACAAAATAGAACCAATAAAATCAAATAATTTTAGTTTATGTCTACTTTATTGTGTAATGTTATTAAATATGAATGGTTTATTTGCATTTATATTACGATTTTTAACAAATTAATTTTTCCCCATCTTTTTTACTTAATGCTAGTTAGACTAATGAAAATGATGAAATTAATATAAAACTAAAAAAGGTCAATGGTAGTAATTAGAACTAAACTTGTGTGTAGGCATGAGATTTAATGAATACGAGGTTTGTCCAATAAATACGCGAACTAAGGTCATAAAAACTTTATTTTACAAAATTTCATCTACATTGATTTTGTCCCCTTCAAAATACTCTCCATTCACTGCTATGCACTTATCCCATCTTCTTTTCCACTCTTCAAAGCACCTTTGGAAGTCCTCGGAAGTCAGGCTTTTCAGTCTCCTCGTCGTTTCTTGTTTTATTGTGTCCACATCTTCCCAATGCTGTCCCCTCATCACATTTTTGCATTTAGGGAATAGAAAAAGTCGCAGGGGCGAGAGGTCCGGTGAATAAGGGGATGATCAAGGATAGTGATTGAATTTTTAGCCAGAAACTGGCGAACAATCAAAGCCGAATGTGCGGGTGCATTGTCTTGATGAAGAATCCATCCATCGTTTTGAGTCAAATGTGGTCGCACTACCGACACTCGATCTCAAACGCTTGAGAACGTTAAGGTAGAACTCAGAATTTACCGTTTTTCCTCAGGAAGGAATTCATGATGAACAACACCTTTGATATCAAAGAAAACCAGGAGCATGACTTTGATTTTTGATCGGCTTTTCCTTGATTTTTTTGTTCGAGCTTCACCTGTTGCTTTCCACTTCATGCTTTGCGATTTCGATTCGGGGTCATACTCGAAAAACCACGATTCATCACCAGTGATAACCCTATTTAAAAATCCAACATCATTTTCCATGGAATTTTTCCAGTCAGTAACACATTCGACTCTACTCAACTTTTGATGCGGAGTCAGCAGTTTTGGCACGATTTTCGTACAAACCTTTCTTAAGCCCAAATGCTCGGTTAAGATTGTGTGCACTGTTGATTTTCCTAAATTTAGTTCTTCAGCTATCATTCGGACAGTTTTTCGGCGATCAGTAAGGACAAGACGCCGCACACGATCAATGTTTTCATGCACACAAGAGGTTGAAGGTCGTCCAATTCTTGCATCATCCGTGGCGTCTTCTCGACCTTCTTTAAAGCGCTTAATCCACTTGAAAATGGCTGTTTTCTTCATAGCATTATCACCATAAACAACTCTCAACATTTCAGCAATTTCTTGGTAATTTTTACCAAAAACTTGATGTTAATTCTTTGTTCAGTGAATTGGTCAATTTCCATATCGATGAACAAAAAAATAATGCAAAACTAAAAATAACTCTACTCGCAAGATCCGCACAGCGTAACGTTCTGCCAAGCACTGACGGCTCATTGGGTCCCAGACAACACGTGAGGCCAGTGAGCGTGGCTTAACTCTCCGTAATGGCCACCATATTCGACCAGTTCGCGTATTTATTGGACAAACCTCGTATCTGCTATCCATGCTAAGTGATAACATTCCCTACAAAATTTGGCATAGGTATATTCTATATATACTAAGAAAACTTCCAAAATTTATCTTTATGTATTAACCATCCAGTTTATACGAGGGCTATCCAGAAAGCGAAAACGAATTAAAGTGACAGAAAACATTTTTTTTAATATACACATTTGATAGCCTAACTCTACTATAAAGAGGATGGTGGAACCATCCAGGAGCTTCCAAGTGTGATTGGAATGTTTTTACATGTGTTAAAATTCATGTTCTGGATGAGGGGGGTTTAATATTTAAAAAAATCTGTTTACATTGTAAGTACTGCATTTAACACACACACTGTATTTTACGGACTTTTTTCTTTGAAAAATTGCCTTCAAAATTCAGGTGTGTTTTATACTCGAAATTAGTATAAAATTGTCCAGTGTTTGGTAAATTGTTAAAATTACCACTATTCTTAAAAATGGTCATACATTTTATGCTGCAGAAAACCTATCTGTATCTAGTAGCACCATGGAATTCAACTGGCAGCAGCAGTGCACCGATGCAACAAAAATGAGTTGCGGGGATCCATAAGCTGTCTTCCTCCAGCCCCACCATCACAAACCCAGAACACACCAGGGATGCCTGAAATACGTCCACATTGCAAATTGTCCAAACATGGACTTTTTGCAACAAATCTTGCATTTCTCATGTTATTTTTGTTAGTAGTTAGTTTTGTAATATAAACTAAGAATATTTGCATCTATATATATATATATATATATATATATATATATATATATATATATATATATATATATATATATTATATTAAAAATATATATATATATATACACACACACACACACACACACGTTAAATAATTATATATATATATATATATATATATATTATAACTTGTAAATACAGAACTGCCCTTGTGTTGCAGTGCTTACTGTTTGACGTACATTAAAAATATATTTTCAAATTTGTTTAGTAACAACCAAAGTTTTGTATTTGATAATGTAGACTGAAGAAGGTTGTGTCAGATGGCATGCAGCAATGGAAATATCAAAGGATGATAAACAAACAATTCTTTGTTTTTTGGAAAAAAAAGTTTTTAATATAAAGTTCTAAATATTTATTAGTTCTCATCATAATAGCATGAAAATCATCATACAAGTGATATTGCATAAACAAATTATCAGCACACAGTGCCTATTAAAAATATAATCCCCCAAAACCCCTGTAAATGAGGGTTATTTGTTAAAAATTAACTCCAACATTAATTTTGTTAATATTTAAATGATTTTGGGAAAAAAACATGTACATCAAAATTTAAATAAAATTTAACCTTTACCCAGATTTTTATAATTTTAACACAACTAACTAAAAATTCTACAATAAACTTAACAACTAAATAATAATGGATTCTACAAGAGGTTAGTAATAAAAATGATACTAAGATAGGATTTCGCAGTAGATGTTTGACACAAAACTCAAATTTGCGAATTCATAGAGTGCACGGCTTGCAATCAACTTTGTATCACTTGCTACAACATTTTTTTAAATTTAAGAGGTAATTTTTTAAGCTGCATTTTATATCATAAAAATATATGTAAAATTTTTTAAACAGAAAATAGATGTTTTAAAATATAATTAATGTTTAAATACAATATCCGGTATAACAGCATAAATAAGTTCATCACAATGTATCTAAATCTCATAGCATTTATTTGACTTGACCTTGTATTTAAAATTTTTGTTTATATAAATATTTATATAATATTAAATATATAAATATTATCTTTCCCATTTTGGATTAAAGATTAACTAAAATAATGCTAAAAATAAATGTTTTCTGTAAATCTACTTAAATTAAGTATTATAATTTCTTAAACAATATATTTTATATTTTTCTGTTTGATTCATAATAAATGTAGTAATCTAGAAAATGAAAAAAATAACTAAAACACAAAATGTCAACAAATTTTGGCTTGAGAACAAATTAAAAACCTATTTAAAATAATAATTAGCAAGCACAAACTGCTTGTTTTATACGTTCATAAAAAAAACCTTGCTTGTAAATTTCAGATTCGTAAATAATATAAAAATAGTATTAGAAAATATTAAAACCTAATGGCACTAAATTTTCCACTGAAACAATGTACATTTATTTCTCTAATCTAAAACCTCTTATAATATTCAAACTGGATTTTAAACATATTCATCTAGATATTTTGAAGTAATAAATTAGGTTAAACTAAAATTTTCATAATGTAATATTTTAAAGGTAAATAAAAAATATGTATACATTGAATCAAGTTATGATGAAAAATGGAATGAGGTTAAAAATTACTTAAAGGTCCAATGTTTACACCAATTAAAGGCAGTCCAATTAACACTTTATATGTGTTTGTCCTATATTATCTACAAACTCATCTCATAAAACATTATATTTATTTTAGCTAAGCTAGGCACCTTCTGGTGAATGGTGGAAGGACAAAATATTAGAAACAACAAAATAAACCAGCAACTTATTGCCAAACTGGTTTATTTCAGATCAGTTTGTGTCTTACAACTAAGGATTTTATCATAGAAATGTAAAAATTCCATGTTACATTAATATTAGGGTAGTTTCCAAGATCTAAAATGCATCAAGGCAGGAAGTCTTGCCAGACACAATAATTTTTTTAACTGCCCCAAGCCAAAATTTACGACTAAGAATACAGGAAGTTGAACAACTCGATGCTAGCAGTTATAATTAAGCAGGTGCAAATTTAATGTACATCTGATATTTAAACATTTACACAATTTTCCTTCCAATTATTTTAAACCAAAATGATTTTGACTTTTCACTTAAATATTGTAGATCTGTGTTGTTGGCCGCACTTTGTTTTCGTGCCCTGCGTTGCGCCATGGCGATGCAGCCATCTTGACGTTTGACACAGGTTGTGCGCCCAATTGCGCCGTCTCACTTCCTCAAGCTGCTCCCGCAGCTCGAGCCAGACGCTCGTGTAATCAATAAGGCTGTTAACATTAAGGTTTGAGATTAGGTTTTGACAATGGAAAAAATTTTCTACTACACATGCTTGTAAAAAATATTTTTTCCAGTATATAGTTATGAAAGCAATAGCTCTTCTTACTGTTGGAAAAGTCTTTGACATTTTTTTTTCTTTAACCCCTTAGCTGTCAAAGTAACGATCTATTGGTACCTAGCATTGTTGCTAGAATGAATATAACTATTTATTGTTACCCTATTTAACTGAATGTAGTTATTGTTTTTCTCTACTAAATGGCATTAGTTCATGGATATATCATTCCTATTAAATAAAGAAATATTTCAAAATCAATATTTGAAAGTTTCAACTGAATTATGTGAGCTTACAGACTATTGTGTTCAGTTGCACAGGATATGTTTGTGTGTGTGTGTGTGTGTGTGTGTGTTAGCCTGCTGTAGGCTACATTACAAACACTAAAATTGCTGGAGCATAAAAATAAAAATATCCCTAAAACTAATAAATATTAATATAATTCAATATTGTTTTTTTAAATTGTTAGGTACTGATTGACCTTTTAGGTCATATACAGACAATGAATTTACCTTATAATCTGTTTTAACTGAAACTCAGATTTTGCCAACTCAAGATTTTTACACACACACACACACACACACACACACACACACACACACACACACACACACACACACACACACACACACACACACACACACACACACACACACACACACACACACACACACACACACACACACACACACACACACACACACACACACACACACACACACACACACACACACACACACACACACACACACACACACACACACACACACACACACACACACAGGTAGACTTGTTGTCTACAACTACAGCAAGTGGTTGGTTGACTTTGAGTCTAATGCAGTAATGTGTAATTTTTTTTAATTCACATACAAATTTTGATTACAAAAAAATAAAATAAATATGAAAATTTGAGAAATTATTGGGATGAATGTTAATCCTTTAGAGAGCAAGTCTATTTACCATAAAATTTAGAGAATAGGAGGTTGGAAGATTTAAATGGAGCAATTAATTTTTGTTCACGCTCTCAAGGTTATACACCCATTGTTTCAGCTTGGTGCTAAATACGGATGTATACAGAATTACTAACCTTATCTAACATGGTACTAGTTCAGGTTAAACTACTAGATTTTGTTTCCATTTCTGTCTAATGCGTGAAAAAATTAAACATGAAGTGCTTACTTAACAAACGACACAATAATTGTCTAAATATTTTGTTAAGTAAAACATCTTTAAGCATCAAACTAAAAATTGCTTTTACTTTTTCTTCACTGATATTTACTATAAGGCCTAAATTGTATTAAAATACAGAGAAACTGGTTGCAAATACAGAACACCAGAAATAGTGTTCCAAATATGGAGTTTTTGTCCTAAATACGAAGACCTGGCAAGTCTGTAATAAAGTTTTTAGCTGGACACACACTACATAATATGAAAAAAGTAGCAAAACTCTTGATATTGTATGTAAGTTACAAAAAATTCACCTGTTCCCATTAGCTTCCATCTGAATCGTCCATCTTTTTTTATTGTGGGCCTTGTTTTTACCTCTACTAGAGAAAGGCAACTATAAATAAGTTGCACAAAAAATCAATGGCCAAGTGGGGTTTGAATCTGTTCATGCCTAACACACTACACTTGGTGCCTTAGACCTCTCAGCTGCTTGATCAATCTTATATCTTGACACTTTAACAGCCTCATAAGCTACTGAATTATTAATGAATACAAGTTTGGTTATGATAACTTATTGTATAACCCCTGATATTTAAAAAAAAGTATTTTTGTAAATAAAATTGTCAGACCTACAGAATGATGTAATTATATTTACATAAAGCAGTCATCCTATTAATCGGATGTTGTAATTAAAACATAAAATATTCATATTAAACATAAAAAGAATAATTTAATGAATTTCAAGATTGCAAAATAAGTTTTGTTTAGATACAATTTTCAGTCTTTTTAAAATAATACAAATTTAAATTATGTATAATGTTTTTTTATAGGTAAGCCTTTGCCAAGTTAAAATGATGTTACATATGCAACCACTGCTTACCTGAGCTGTAGGATCGCCATGGTATCTATCTCCTTGGTAGGTAGAGTCTTGGGAAAGTAACCCATCCATTTGTGATTGGAACTCCGCAACTAAATAACTATCCTGAGACAGTTCTGCTTGTGAGAGGCCAGCCTGCGAGAGACTGAATCCTTGGGACATTCCCTATAAAAAAAATAAATATTTAAGTAATAATAAAGTAAAATAATAATTCTCCACATGTCTGTCAATATGTCTGACACCACACTGATTTAACAACTAACAGTAGGAAATCTCTGTATAGTAAGTAAAACTAATGATTCTAAAATTTATGGATTTAGTGATAACACACTCTGTCTATAAAACAATGTTTGATTTTATTATCTTTGTTAGTAACTTTGTTGCGGTAACACATATACATATACATGTGTGTGTTAGCACTCATGTTTGCAATGATGATCCGATAAAATTCAAACTTGGTCAAAAATTGATTTTACTTAATAGCTTAGATAAGTTCGTTATTCAAGGAAATTTGTTTAACAGTTTCAAAATGGCTACCATTCCAAGTCACACAAAATGTCTTAACTTTTTAATCTTACACTTTTTTTGAAAATACGATTTTATCTTCATAATCACCGTCAAAATAAATTATTTTATACATTTTCCAACTCCATTGAAAACACGAAATTTAATCCGATGGTGTTCAGGGTTCATTTTTTAAATTTTCAATGTAATTTGAAAATTTAAAGTCAGAAATCAGAGGGGTATGCTCGCCAATACAACTGGTTGTTAGTTCAGGTAGAATTATGCAATAAATTATTCTTGTTTTCATGGCTATAAAAAATTATTTGAGCAAATAATACAATCATGCATTCATTTGATTTTAGATGTGATTTAAACAATTTCCAAAAACTTAGGCCCTTCCAAACACACAATGTGATTGTTCCCAAAATTCTCCCAATGATCAAAACTCGAAGCAAGCGACAACCATAATAATTATTGAGGTTTTCTCTCATAATGTAACAAAAACTGGTTCAAAATATCAACAAAACTGCCTGCTAGAATATGAGTTAAAGTTGTTTGTATAATTAAAATAGTGTAACGTATTTTACTGGTTTAAATTTGATGAGTTATGTAGAGTTTGTCAGATAAAATTAATTAATTGTTCTCTTGGAGATGGGAATTATTTTCTGAAGTCTTATAATTTCAACCAGTTATTTTCACCTGCCTATAGAACAAAACATAAAGGATTAATTTATTGACATTCATATTTAATGCCAAAAAATAAAAATGTCTGTATCAAGATTTATTTAATGGTGACTGCTTATGGAGGATCCCGTGCATGAGAGGAATGTAGTAATTCTAAGCTTATATTAAATCTCTTTCATATCAGTACCAAAAAACAGGTCATTATCTAATAAATATATCTACATATTATTGTTGTTTCCAATGGCCTTTTAATTGGTTCACACTATCTTTATGTCTATATGATTTTTCATGGTGCTGTTTTTATTATGTCTACTTTTTATCCGTGATTAGTTAGCCTAATCAGACTCTACTAACCTGTGACATCCCCTGTGTGATTCCTTGACTGTACGGCTGTGTCACTTCCTGACTGTTACCTTGGCTCAATGCCGCATTTAGTTTGTTTTTGTTTATATTATTGTTCTTACTACGCATACGTCCACTGCCTACACCACGAGCTCGTTGGTTCTGTCTCGCTAAAACACGTAAATTATAATGTCAATGTCAAATAAAAAGTGAAGTAGAATTTTGTAATAGTTTTCTAAGACTTATATTAGAATACATATATTAATTATACCATTTGTGAGTAGGTCAAAATGCATAGTGTTTTAAAGGAACAAAGTTTTATTAACCTTTTTAAGTTGTGGTTTTTTTAGGTAGAGAAAACATTCCTAAATTTTGCAGCCATATTTTGACACGAACAGCTGATTTGTTTCAATTGTTGGCAAGACTATTTTGGGAAACGCTTTGGTGAAGAGAGAAACGGTGTAAAAAAAAAGACAGGAACATTTCAATGGTTTTTGGCCTCTTTTGAAGATATTTATTGATATGGTGTATAGTAATAAATATACGGTTTTTTATTCAAAATTATCCTTTGTGGAAATCCAAAAATTAAAGATGTTGGTTCTTTACTTACGAGAGTTGGCAATAGAGCTCATAAAACCTTATGCTGTAGAAGATGAATGGATTACAATTATTAATTGTATGCCTTAAAATATATATTTGGATATTATCCAAAATGCCTGAAAGTCAAAATAACCCAACACATGAGGCTAAAAGTATAATTGCCACATTTGCATAGCTGAACCTACTTCAAAAAGAATTGATATAATCAAGTTGCAAAAATCTAAAACTATGTAACATACTCAAAAAATAACTGGAATCCACATATAATATACCAGTGTGTAAATATGTGGAACTTAACTAAAAAGAAATGTCATGTAATTGTTAGTTGTATACATAATTTTTTAAAACATTTAAATTCAATTCATGTTCACCTCAAATGTATTAAATCTTTGAAAACTAAAACCCAAAACAATCATGTAAGTTAGTTTGGGATAGCCTAAACCATACTTTGGAGTTGGACCAAATAGCTCCTTCCCACTTGGTCATGCACAAACTTTCAGTATATGCGATTGAAAGGTTAATCAGCTATATTTCTATGTAATTTTATAAAATAATTAAACTGTATATGGAAAAGTTTCAGAATGTTACCTTGTAAGGCTTGCTGGTGCTGGTTGTAAAAGCGCGGAGGCACATGTGCCATGTTCATAAACATGCCCACAGGCACTGGTAGGTTGGAGAGTGCAGCTTGTGCTCGTTCTGGTGAGATGTAGCTAATTGGGTCATGTGTACGTCCAAACATGTCCAACCCATTTCCTGGATTTGTCGCTACAAAACCAAATGATGTTTTTAGATTATATTTACTAATGAATGTTGCATACAGATTTAATACTTTATTAATTATTAATTAATAATAATGAACAATTAATAATAATGAATTATTAATTAAATTCAGTGCTTCTGAAATGTAGATGTTGATTGACACCAAAAGTTTAATGGTTTTATTACTCATAAAAAAAACTTAACACTATCAGAAATAATAAAAACCTCTGACTACTCCAAAGCATGCACAAGAAAATGATTTTAAAATTCCAGGTTTTTTCCACATCAAGATTTTGATATTTTCTAGTTCCACAGTATAATAATCTGTACAAATACAGCAGAGAAGTTCCAGTTTGAAAGAAAAATAACCAAAGAATGTTGATTATCTTTCTCAAATTAAAAGAAAAAAAATCTTTTTTTCCCTACAAATATAGTTGAGGAAATGTTACTAATTTTAATAAAACAAATTTAATTTTACTAAAATTTATTTTATAAATTTATTAATACTTATTTTATAAAGAAAGAAAACATGGACAAATTGTTAAAATTAGAAAATGAGACTCTCTTTAGAGGGTTTTAACTTGAGTGAGGTATCATATTCGTGTCTACATATTCTATTATGCTTCTAATCCCAAGCAAAGGTTAAACAGAAGAAACCAAAGGCTTCAAGGCTAAAATAGAGCTTAGCATAAATATGCAGACTTTGGATACCAGGACACCTCCAGATTTAATCTCTCCATACCTTTATATGTAGGGCTCTGTAAGGATGGACATTTTATTTCACTAGCTACTTGTGGGATTTTTATGACTGCAACAAACCTTCAAAGTCTAGAAAACATTGGGAAACTAGCATAAGTGGTCCTTAAGAGTGAAAATACCATAGAGGGGGGAAGAAATGTATCAAGCGGGGTTGTATCTAACCCACAAGCAGTGAACTGCAGTAGAATGTAAGGATTCTGGGCAGACCTACCCAACCTGCAGTGAAAGAAAGACAGATAGGAAAAACATCTAAAATCATTAAGGCAACAACTTATCTCAAACCAGACAATCATTTGTGTTGTACAAATGTCTATCGCAGAAGTTATCAACAAGGTCTGGGTCTATTGAACTTTGAAGGGGATTGATTGAATTCGGGGGTGCTATTAATAAATGGGGGTCAATGAAATAAATTCCATTTTTGTTCACGATGTGCAGGTTATTTAACGAGAATAACTGAAAGATTGCATTTCGTTAGCAGTATTCACAAGAATATTTAAAATTGGTTTTATCGTGTCTCCAGGAAACGATTCCCTCCCAATATGTTTAATCTGCGAGAAAACAATCTTCAACAATTATATGAAACCATCGAAGATGAGAGACCATATGATAAGAATGCGTCCTACTAAGCAAAATAATAATTTGGATTATTTCAAAAATCTTAAAAAAAAATTTGAGAATCGTTCCGAAATGGGGATTAAATTATTTCTTAAGCTGTCTATGTCTACAAATTATGCAGGGGGATTAAGCAAATAGATATGCCGAATTTTGGAGTTGCAAAAACATTTGCACAAAATAAATCAGATTAACAAGTATCAGTGAACCACTATTGTTAGCACTTCATAGTTCTTACTTGATTGAGGCAGGATTTAGCTATATAAATAATTTATTGTGAAAAAAAAAGGCGAAAGATTTATACAAAATGAAGGGAAACCAGAGTGAAAGATGAGAAATTGATTCAAGATATCAGAATGGAGTGATTTATGATTAATATTAACAAATATTTCCCCGGATACAAGTAAGATAATCAAAGGATATCAACCACAACCACCACCTCATTAAAATTTTATGTATTTATGTGATTTATATTTTATTTAAATTTCTGCTTCTATAAACATTATTATATCTATAACATATAAGTAATAAAGTACAAATTATTTTAAAAATTGTATTACTGAACTGTTCCTAATAAAAGCTTCATTTGCTGTAATACTTGTGCAACACATTGTAAACACATGTGGGTCTACAGAATAAAAAAAAAGTTATTTAAGGGGATCAAAGTAGAAAAAATTTTGAGAACTCCTGGTCTATCGAGAGTGCTAAAGCACAAACTGAAAAAGAAATGAGAAGAGTTGTGGTGGTAGTAAAAGCTTCTAATGTTGGTAATACAGCAAAAGACCTCCAAGGAATCAAACTTTGGGTATAAGACATACAATCCTTACAGGGCTGTGACGACAAGGCTGATGGGAACCATAATTAAAAAGGTGCTCCAGCAAGATGAGCTAGTCAGTGGACTGCTAAAACTCAATGAGGGTACCAATCTAATGAACTAAAATAAAAAAGGCTTAGTTGCAAAGCAGGTCCTTTGTTTGCGATGTCAGATGCTACCAAACCTCATAACATCAAAAAATTAATTTCTATGTTTTTTATATATATCTATAATACTCTGTCATTATGTAATAATTTTTAAATACATAAACAATCATGTGTTATAAAAATCATAAAACTATTTTAAATAGGCCATGCATATACGAGGGTTGATCAAATATAAACGAGACTGACTTTCTAAAAACTTTTCCGTTGGACATTAAACTCTAAAGGGTGGGGTTTCAGGTAGCCTGGGAGGTTTGGGACGGGCGAGACGGGCAACATTTCCGTTCGACCCTTCAGTATAAAACTATACAATGAGTGAGAGTGAAGTGCACGCTTCCGTGGAGCAGAGAATTATTATTAAGTTTTTGGCCAAGGAGGGGTCAATCCGACTGAAATCTTTCGTAGATTGACGGCTCAATACGGGACAGGACCCTGTCAAGAGCTCGCGTTTTTGCTTGGCACAAGGAATTCGCCAAGGACGGAAGCAGTACAAAACCTCAGCCATGATCGTCGCCCGACCACTTCCGTCCACGGACGAAAACATTGATGCTGTTCGAAGCTCCTGGACGAAGACAGACGATATCGCTGTGATTTATTGCAGATGAACTCCAGTTGAGCTATGGTAACGTTCAAAAAATCGTTACATCAAACCTGGAACTCAGCAAAGTATCTGCAAGGTGGGTTCCACGAATTTTGACCGACGTTCACAAACGGAATCGTTTGGAGATTTGCCAGCGACTATTGACCCAATTTGAACGAGATGGTGAGGCATTATTAAACCGGATTGTCACCTGTGACGAAACATGGGTTCACCATTACACTCCCGAGTCGAAACAGGCAAGTATGGAGTGGCGGAAGAGGGGGCGCCCTGCCTCTGAAGGCCAAATCACAATCGTCGGCCAGGAAGGTAATGGCCACTGTATTTTTCGACAATCAAGGCGCCTTTCACGTCGATTTCCTCCATCAACGATGCACAATAAATGCACAATATTATTGCGATGTTTTAGAGGTCGCAAAACAGTCTTTTTTCAGAGGAAAAGGAAATCTAAACCGCGAGAAACGTCATTCTTCTTCACGATAATGCCCGACCACATTCGCGAACGCTACGAGGCTTAAACTCGATCAAATTGGCTGGGAACCAATGGAACATCCCCATACAGTCCAGACTTATCACCCTGCGACTATCACCTGTTTGGGCCACTCAAAGAGGCGCTTGGAGGCCAGCGTTTGAAGACGATTCTGCGGTGGAGACCTTCATGCTCCAATGGCTCAATGAACGCCTGAGAACTTTTTACGAAGATGGAATTAAAAACTTCCAATCCGTGGGAAAAATGTGTTACTCGTATGGGAGACTATGTAGAAAAATAAGTTGTATCAAGAATAATTTGTAAGTAAGCAATAAATTTTTTAAAAAATCAGTCTCGTTTATATTTGATCAACCCTCGTACAAATTATAAAAATATTAACAAATTTTCATAACTATAAAACAGTGTACCTGGTCTAGTCATGTAGTGTGTTGCATTATTATTACCCGTCCGATCATAAATGCTACCAGGTACCATAGCTTCTCTTGCATCATATACAGTGGTTGACATAAAATGAGTGCCTGGGTTTGCAGCATTGACAATCTGCTTTGGCTTGGAGAACTGTATCAGAGACTCTTTCAGGTTGTTCAGAGGACCTTCAACCAACACTTTCTGCTCTTTGTAAAAGTTAAGAAGATGGTTCCATAATGGTTGCTGAAAAAACAAACAAATGTAAACACTGAGAATCTTTAAACATTTTTATATAATTCAATCAATACCTTAATTAACCCAAACAAAACCAAGTAGTCACCATTTCTCAAAAATTGGTTTCCAACTTTATTTGACATGTAAGTCAACCAATTTCCACAAACTCCTATTCATCCAACGCCCTATCCCTCGAGCTTCTCCCTAGCCTTCCAGTCTACAAAGTATCCACATTAGTACCCATTTTGCCATGGGAGACTGTGTAAATGTTAATTTTACATCACTATTGTATAGCTTCATCCGCTGTCATACATCAAAATCTATTCACAGATTGCAACTGGCCTGTCAATTTATATACTCCTTTATGGTAACCTTTTGGCTTTTTAGCAATCCACCAATTGATAGCTGTTTAAGTACAGCTAAAGCCCATGAGCTAAAGTCCATGCCTCATGTCCATGTCTGTGAAACAAGTTCAAACAAGAGCTAGGATACAATCAGCCAAAGTCTTGTCAATGTACCAAATTTGAAATAAATGAAATGTATGGATCACAAAACCAAATTAGGGTCACAATTATTTCATTTTTCAGAACATAACTTTCTTTTATTTTAAATTTGGTACACTGTTTTGGAACAATCCTCAAAAATAAACGTTCATAGCCAAAACATGTATCAGCAAATTTTAAGATCTTCAATTTTAGCTACTGTAGATTTTTGTAGGTAGCATCCTAGGTCGGAAAATATTGTAAGCAGCCTCCTAGCCAGAAATGTGTGTTTAGATATTTGTAGTTAGCTTCCTATCCATAAATGTTTGTTTAGTTTTTTCTAAATACCTTCCTAGCTAGAAATGTTTTTTTAGATTCTTACGAGGTTTGTCCAATAAATACGCGAACTGGTCGAATATGGTGGCCATTACAGAGAGTTAAGCCACGCCGACTGGCCTCACGTGTTGTCTGGGACCCAATGAGCCGTTAGTGCTTGGCAGAACGTTACGCTGTGCGGATCTTGCGAGTAGAGTTATTTTTAGTTTTGCATTATTTTTTTGTTCGTCAATATGGAAATTGACCAATTCACTGAACAACGAATTAACATCAAGTTTTTGGTAAAGCTTGGTAAAAATTACCAAGAAATTGCTGAAATGTTGAGAGTTGTTTATGGTGATAATGCTATGAAGAAAACAGCCATTTTCAAGGGGATTAAGCGCTTTAAAGAAGGTCGAGAAGACGCCACGGATGATGCAAGAATTGGAATACCTTCAACCTCTTGTGTGCATGAAAACATTGATCATGTGCGCGTGTTTGTCCTTACTGATCGCGAAAAACTGTCAGAATGATAGCTGAAGAACTAAATTTAGGAAAATCAACAGTGCACACAATCTTAACCGAGCATTTGGGCTTAAGAAAGGTTTGTGCGAAAAATCGTGCCAAAACTGCTGACTCCGCATCAAAAGTTGAGAAGAGTCGAATGTGTTACTGACTGGAAAAATTCCATGGAAAATGATGTTGATTCTTAAATAGGGTTATCACTGGTGATGAATCGTGGTTTTTCGAGTATGACCTCGAATCGAAATCGCAAAGCATGAAGTGGAAAGCAACAGGTGAAGCTCGAACAAAAAAATCAAGGAAAAGCCGATCAAAAATCAAAGTCATGCTCCTGGTTTTCTTTGATATCAAAGGTGTTGTTCATCATGAATTCCTTCCTGAGGAAAAACGGTAAATTCTGAGTTCTACCTTAACGTTCTCAAGCGTTTGAGAGATCGAGTCGTCGTCATGTGCGACCACATTTGACTCAAAACGATGGATGGATTCTTCATCAAGACAATGCACCCGCACATTCGGCTTTGATTGTTCACCAGTTTCTGGCTAAAAATTCAATCACTATCCTTGATCATCCCCTTATTCACGGACCTCGCCCCCTCTCGACTTTTTCTATTCCCTAAATGCAAAAATGTGATGAGGGGACAGCATTGGGAAGATGTGGACACAATAAAACAAGAAACGACGAGGAGACTGAAAAGCCTGACTTCCGAGGACTTCCAAGGGTGCTTTGAAGAGTGGAAAAGAAGATGGGATAAGTGCATAGCAGTGAATGGAGAGTATTTTGAAGGGGACAAAATCAATGTAGATGAAATTTTGTAAAATAAAGTTTTTATGACCTTAGTTCGCGTATTTATTGGACAAACCTCGTATATGTCAAAAGACATCTCAAAATTTAGAGGTAGGAAAGTAATGGGAAAAATCTACACAGTTTTTCATTGCCATGGAAAATTTGATGAAAACAAATTATCTTAATATGTACAGACACTAATAAATATATGGGCATTATTCCAACTGTATTACCAAAAAATACAAGCAAATAAAGGAAACTTATTACAACTATAGTATTACCTTTGATAAGACTTTAGGATTTCCCACTACAATGATGCCATACTTTGCCCTTGTGAGGGCAACGTTAAGTCGACGAGGGTCGTTGAGAAAGCCAATACCTTGGTGTTCATTGGATCTTACACATGACATGATGATCAAATCTTTCTCTCTTCCTTGGAATGCATCCACACTTGCTACTTCGATACCTTGATAAAGCTTAGAATGCAATGCTCCTTGATACTGCATGTACTGGACCTAAAATACAAACATTGTTAATAAGAACAATTAGTGAAGAACAGATTTTGGAATGCTGACAACAGTATTTCAGACAGAGGTCACTGGCCTTACAAAATATGTCAGAAGAATTATTGATAGAGGATACTAAGGTAAGACCCTCTATATAAAGTCTGACAGTAGAACTTCACTACTGGTTCTGGTGAATAAACAACTAGAATTCTAAGATAGTGTGGTATTGTCATCTTGCTATTAAAAAACCAGGTGAAAACAAATGAAGTCCAGTTGAAAACAATGTGGGTCCCAGGACATCAGGGCAGAATGGGTATAAAGAAGCAGAGTAATGGGTATGTGCCAGAGTTAAGAGCCGACATCCCTTTTATTGGCTTGAATTTGCATGTGGAGTATCTTATACTTTAGCATGCACGCATGTCTCCCAGTAGGTTTCTAGGGAACACCAAAGATCCACCTAGATCTTTTAAATGCGTAGGTTTATTATTTTTAGTGTAAATACTATACAGTATCATAATTTGTGTTTTTAAGATATATCGTTTTAGTCGTGTTTTGACTGAAAATAATAATTCTCTTCCACCAAGTTCACTCTTCCTTCTTAGATCGCTCATATGTGTTAGGTCACAGATGTTTTTCTGCATTAAACAGATTACAGTTTTTATTTAACTGTACCAAACAAAACGATATAGGCCATTAATTTTAAATCAAATAAAATAATATAAACCTCAAATTAGAAGAGAACTGTCAAATTAATTAAAAGACCTATATTATTATCTTTCAAAACTGTACATAAAAACTTACATATGTTATAAAAAGTCAGTTAAACTAGAACCAATATAATCAGTCCTAGAATACACTGGACAATTGGAAGTTGCTCAACATAAAGTATTGTTGAATTTCTATCTATGCTTATTATTAGTTGATACTGCTGGTGTCGATGATACTAATGTAGCGTCCTAAATTTTGTGAAAGGTGATGAAAACTTCATATAAAAAGTGCCATTAACTTTTAAAATTATAAAATGATTAATCATCTAGCATTCTATTTTCTAATGGAAAACAGACCTCATACATTCAATCATTATCCTACAATTTTGAGTTATGAAAACACATCTTCAAGGAACCTGCCAAAAAATATCAAACTGATACACTACACACTAGACACAGTTGATATAATAATAGACACTTCCAGTACACTACGTTTGTAAACAGGTTTAAGTACATATTACAGGTGCAGGTAGAAAGGTCTTGGATAAACTTTTCTTTGTTAATGCTGTTGCCTTGTCTTTATTGGTCTGAATGCCATGAAGATGTCAAAAGTCAATACTTACCAAATAAGCTCTCTGACCCTCATAAGGTGTGATAACACCAATTTGTTCAGGCTTTACTCCACACCGCAAGAATCTTGTTGTCATCTTCTCTACATTGGCAGCTTCTGTTCTGTTAAGATACGATGTTCCAGAACCAGCAATCTCTTCCTGCCCTTGTGTCACATAAAACAACATTGGTTTGTCTGCAACTGGCCACGGAAATTCTATTTTGGTCAGTCTTCTTTCATCTAAATAAAAAAAAACATCAACAAAACATTAAATTTCACAATGATGGCTTTGAAGACACTCAGTAATTCGTGCCTACAAAATTTCAAAATATATAATATAGTGTGGCCAAAGAAACAAAACCACAGTTTTGAAATTTATAAGAAAATTTTTTAAAAATTTCATATATCAAAACGCAACCTACCTGCACACACACCATTCTGCAAAGAGCCTTCATAGAAGAAGTTAGAAGGAAAGCGAGACAGTTCGGGATGCATTCGGTACTGCACCTCAAGACGGAAAGGTCTGATGCCCAGTACAACCAACCGTTCAAACAGCGACTGCGATAGACCAGCACGTGCTGCTTTCTTGCACATTACCACAGGTCCTAACTGACAATGGTCACCTACAAGAATCAGCTGAAAAATAAACATTTTTGTCTATTAATGGTGTAATATTTCTAATTTAAATAAACTAAAACAATTCATATTTCTTTAAGGTTTTTTAAATTTTGAATTCTAAGGCTAAAATAATAGTTGGAAAAATAAACCGCAGTTCATAACTTTACTTAACATTTTAAAAAATGCTTTTCAAAATATATTTTGAAATATATTGTTTTCAAATTTTGTAAATTAGGTTTCAGTTTATTTTTTCTCAAATTAATCCATGCTTTAAGTGTTTGATTTTTTTCTAACAACACTTTTTTTAATATGAAAACGTACTTTATGTAGCACACGTTTTCGACCAGTAAGGTGTGAATGTTCCACACCTGTTCAACATCTGTTCCTGGAAATGTTGCAGCACTTTATTAACATGATACAGTGCAGATTTTTAAGCTGTTCACATTTGTGCAGCTGTAGCTCCTTCCTTTTTATTTTTATACTTTCTTCTTTGTTTATTGTTTAAAATACTGTATACAGTTGAATGTTAGAACCATAGTTCTATATGTGCATACTGCAATAAATTTATTATAAAGCAAAATATTATGCATGCGTAAAAAGTAAAATTAATAGATGATTTTTTTGGTATATTCACAAAATAAGTATAGGGATAATTTCTTCATGACTTCCAGAAAAATTATTTACTAAATTGGATACCCACAGATCCTGGACAATGGAAAGCTTGCAGTATATTATGTTTAAAGTACGTCTCTGTATGTACAGTCATAAGCCATGTAGTAAAGGGTGGGAAAACCTGGATTGCTACTATAAAAATGTTTTGAAACTATACAAATCAAAGTACAGTAGACACTGGATAATTCCAACATGAAGGGACCAAATAAGAAACTAAAAAAGAGAAAATGTAATACGAAGTACTTCTAAGTATTTTGGTACACAAACTGGTACTGTAAATCTATCACTAAACCTAAAGAAACATGAATAAAAGAATCAAATACGGTAAAATAGAACTTCTTTTGATACTATACACTTATTTATAACTGGACTTTTAAAGCAGACTTTTTAAATTTCTTAAAAACAGACCTTTATGTTCCAGAAGTGAGTTAATATCTTATGTTCCTTCCAGAAGGGTAGGGAACTATTTCTTATTTTCTACAATATATGCATACTATTTTTAACTAACAGTACACTGAATGTAGGGCAGGGTGAAAGACATTTGAAAGACACAAATGGTAAAACATGTTTTGACTTCTAAAAACTTCAAATTTAAGTAATAAAGAATTACTTATGTTTAACTCATAAAATAGTCTATTTTGAATATCAAAAGCTCATTATAAACAGATTAATAATATTAGTATTTCTAGCTGTTTATTTGTTCAACTCATAAAATAATCTCTATTTTGAGTATGAAAAGCTCATTATAAACAGACTAATAATATTGATGTTTCTAGCTAGTCTGATTCTCCAGTAAAAAAAAAAACAACTTATGTTTGTCAGTTTACCTTTATAAACACATTATTTCAGAACTGAAAATACCTTGCCAAGGAATTACCTGTTTAGCTCCCAAGATGACAGGGACCATACACTCAGGCTCAGTGGCCTGCATACTCTCATCAATAAGAATAGAGTGAAACTTGAGACGGGACAATCTCGGATCACCTGCACCCACACAAGTACAGCAGATAACATCAGCAGCGTCCAGTAATTCCTTCTCAGCCGCTTTTTTCAACATACGATAGCGTTTTTCATCGACAGATGACAACTCTCCAGTTTCATCTTTTAACTGTTGAAGTTTTTGTAACTCTGTATTACTGTAAAGAAAAATATGACAAAGGTGATTAAGTTCTACATATTTCCCTTCTTAACCCTTATTAATATTAACATTGAGAAAATTACAAAAATTCAAATGCATCTAATTCACATTACATTAGAACCAACCAGAAGAAGAAATTATCTAAGGCAAACACATAAAAAGCACCAGTCATGAGACATTATGTAACCTATTAACTTCCTCAATGACTCTTAAAAATCATAAAAAAATTAAGTAAGAGTAGAATGATTAATATAAATTATTGTTACATTTTGACAACACCTAATGTTAAGCTTCTTCACTGTGGGTTCATGTTCTATCAACGTATAGCTGCAAATTCATCCTGTGTTACCTTCCAGCATTCATAAAAGGAACTGTTGTTCACTGTAATTAAAGCTTGTAAAATCTGTTTACAACTGTTGTTTGTGCTTTATATGCAATATTTTAAATAACCCTCGCTTATCACCTTATCCACAACAGTGGATTTATATACTTTCACAACAGTTTCTTTACCCAATTATGTTTTTCATTAATGAATTTTCAATGTAAAATAAACTATTTGGAGAGGCCCGATCTGTTAAAAATGACCATCAATCCTGACCTTTAAAACATATTTATACGGATCATTAAACATTTTACTTTTTATGTGTACATGTCATAGCATTCACTATTTTGAACCTATTTTATTCAAACTTTGCAGAAAAATTAATTTTATTAATAGCTTGGTGAAGTTCAATACCAACCAAAATCAGAAAACACTTTCAAATCTTCTTACCAATATTTAAAATTTTTAAAAAATCATAGCATTTTTACGTTTTTCTTACATTTTTTGTGAAAGTCTGATTTCACTATTGTAATCAGCATTAAAATTATATCAATTAACATTTTAATGTAATTTTAAATATTTATTTATGTAAATGTTAACACTCTTTATAATAAAATCAGGTTTTTTTGAAAAATGTATTACGTAAAGTAACCTCAATTTTCTTTTCAAAAAACGATTTAAGATATACACTAAATAGTAGTTTCTAATTGTAACAAGTAATACTGCATGTATAAAAATTTACCTACCAAATAAAAAAACTTTACAACACGTCTGATGTACTTCATAAATAAAACCTAAAGGCATATTTGTCTTTTGCAGATCGTTGTTAAGGAACATGATGCTCGCCCACACCATGGACCGCAGTGTATATTATGTTTTCTGATCTGCCGCTTAATATGATCTTTACTTACTATGTCAAAATATTCAATCCCTAATTTGATTACAATAACCAGCAACTACTACATTTTAACTAAAATACCAATTTTTCAAAATTTTTTTTCCTCAACTAGGTATTTGATTTTATTATTCATGCGTATATGAACAAAATATTTAAAAAAATTTATTATTGAGTAGATAAATGATAGACTTAAATTTCAACATAATATGGAATAACAATTCTAACAATCTTACCAATCCATATTTCTTATTTGATTATGCAAGGCCAAGAATGAAACAGGAGAAGTGATGGCTTCTCTAGATTTGGCACAAACACGAACAACCTAAAACAAAATGGAAACATCCAAATTAGAAGTAAAAAAATTCAAACACTACCAGAGCACATGGTTAAATCAAAGAGTCTGGTTTCATAAAACTGAGAATTTTTACTTTTCTATGATATATATTGTTAAAGGCTATACAGTATTCAAATATGGAGAAACTGATTGCAAATACAGAACACCAGAGACTGTGTTTAAAATACGGAGACCTGGCAAGTCTGCTACACTGACTTAAAATGTGATACTTATTTATGATCAAAATTTTAACAAAATCTGATGAACCAATCATACAGAATTATTCTGATTTATTTTTTTTTCTTCAATAGCTTACCAACTAGAATTTACATTTTCTTAGGGTACTTACATACTTCATTTGAGCAACATTTTATGAAAATTGTTAAAACCAATTTTAAGAAAATATTAATTCTTGAATTTTTTGACTAAAAAGGGGATTCATAATAAAAATTATCTTGCCTTATGAACAAACTATATATATATATATATGTCCAATGTCATTAAAAACAGTTGCATAGTTTACAGACAGACCATCCTTACAAAAAAGTAAAAACCAATTTGTTTGACTCCGTAGACCAAATAGGTAGATACATCAAAACATATTTTTTTCCATGACCATCACAATTTCTTTATATATTGTTATAGTGAGAAAATAAAATAAAAGTGTAAGTGATATCTATTTCTAATATAAAATCTATAATTAATAGAAGGCTTTCCTAGGACTGAATGAAATTTAATGATTTTTCAAGGTTTCTAACACTTAAGTCTTAGTTGGTTTACCAACTTACCTTCAATCCTGTGCAATGGATTTTCTCTGTTAACTGGTCAACGGCTGTATTTGATGGAGCACAAACTAAAACAGGTCCTCCATTTTGCTTCACCAGCTGATAAACAATTGTTGCTGATGTCACTGTTTTCCCTGTCCCTGGTGGCCCTTGAATTAAGGACAAAGGTCTTTGAACAGCATGCTTGACTGCATACACCTGTGATGAAATTGAAATCAAAATATTTTTGTACTGTAAATACGTTAATTTGACACCAGTAAAAAGTATTTGTTGGAACTTATTTTTTAAACGTCTGTTGATTAAAGGAAAAAAGACAGTAAAGAGGTGTATAAAATTGTTCCTGAATATAAATTATATACAAGAATTTGCTTACCTGGGATCTATTGAGGTCAGGAAGGTTAGGTGCAGAAAATTGCTTTGGTAGATGACAACGGAACATCACATCGTCAACATCATGCCCTAGAAGTCGGTGGTAGATGTAAGCAGAAACAGATGAATCGTCTACTGCAAATTTTCTCAATGCTAACTGCATTCTGTGACATTTTCAACATATGTGTTATTCAATGTTATAACAAATTAGCATTAAGGACACTTTCACTTACAAACACTAACCTGTCAAATGAAGTAGATTTCCAAATAAAATCAACAACAAAGTGAGAAGTACACTGTGTAGGAGCACCTGATGAGGTCTTCAATTCAATGCCAACTTCTTCTCCAAAATTGTCTGGGATCTTGATCACATGCCCAACACCCGACCAGGTTTTATGCAACTCTCCCAAGTAACGAAGTCGCAGTTCGTCTCCATGCATTAGTTTCATATCTGAAAATATTGTATATAACAGGCTAATTATTTACTTAAAAACTTCTTTATGGCAAAATTTCAAATTAACATAATAACTGATAACTTCTGTTTCACAGAACACTATTTTAAAATGTTTCTATAAAATTACAGTAGTATCCCTGTTAACAGTCTTAATATGTTCCAGAACTAAGACTATTATTACTTGAGCAGACTGCTGTATGAGTCAGCATAGCTTCATTTTACAGCATTGCAGAATGTTATTTTTATATTTACACATCTGCTTAGAAATAATAATAAAATGAAAACACTCTTTTCAGTACAGGAAGAAAGGTACTACTGTTCTTCTTTTTATCACGTTTTTATTAGGTCACTTTGGGTTTTGTCCTGGTGGAATTTTGCAATCAATTTTAAACAAACTTCCTGATGAGCTAGAGGTTTGAAATTTTGTATTCAGCTCTAAACTCGATGACAATACAAAAATATTGGCTTACTTATAAATATTGGATGGTGCCATGGGCACTATTACTGAAATTGTTTGGCCATTATTTCGGCAATGTACGATAATGACATTACGTTTGTTTTTCTCACTGTAATCATTCAGTACAAGCTTGGTTGGCTGAGTGGTATAAGGCGTCCGTTCTTTAAGCTCTGGTTCCTAGGTTGTGAGCATGGGTTCGAAACAAACACCTGACCATAATTGTTTATAGCGTTTTGGGAAATTTAATAGAAACACAATTTGTTTTTGTTGCGAAACCTATATTTTTTCAAAACTTATATATTTTAAAAAGTATTTATAGTTTGGCTTGTCAAGGATTTGGCAGTACGATAATATTCTAATTTTACCTTTGGAAATTCAAAGTTTACAGTAAATACAAAAATGTACAATAACGACATTCCGTTTGTTTTTGGTATTTTAAAAATAATTAACAAGACTAAAAAGTAAAAAATAATTATACTATTTTTTTAAAAATCACGTTTTTAAAATGTACTAAAAAGTATAAAAATAAATTCTTATAAATCCATCAATCTATCGAGATTTATAAACTTACACAGATTCATAATCACACACAGAATGTCTTAAAAATTTGTGACAGTGAATTTTTATAGATATGAAATTACTTGTACAATTACAAACAAAAAACGTAGGGCGCATGAAATTAGAAAACTACTATTATCTTCTATTATAAGTATTTTCATGTCTATAAAAATTCACTGTCACAAATTTTTAAGACAATCTGTGTTATTATGAATCTGTGGTTTATAAATCTTGACATATTGATGGATTTATGAGAATTTATTTTTATACTTTTTAATAAAAATATAAATTTTCATAAATCCAATTTTAAAAATGTGATTAAAAAAAATTGTATTTATATAATTATTTATATGATTATTCTCTCTTATTTTTTAATAAAATACATACCTCCGTCGGTTTTTGCAAGATTAAAATAAGCAATGGTTTTTTTATTAAGACCAACATCCCAGCGAACTTCTACATTTTCTTGAGTCTGCGATTCTTTCAGTCGTTTATCATAATCAGCTTCAAGTTTTACAAGTGGACCAAAAATATTCTGATACTGATAGCCATCTTCATATCTGTAAATACAATGTAACAGTTATTATGTTATGATTACCCTTGACACTGTTTAATTTAGCAATCTTTAAAAAAAACAATTTAACATTTTTAATGAATATGAGGCAATGGAAGACACAATTTCAGAAGTCCAAACAAATTTACGTGAATCCAAAATTATAAATCTCAATACTTTTTTTATAAGGTAATAACAGCAACAAATTACCCTTGTCTACTAGTACTCTGATTAGATTGAAATTTACATTTGCTTAATCTGGTTTACATGTTATCTCAGAATTTTAATATTTTGGGAAATTTGAAGGTTTGGGTTCAAACTTGATGCAATTTTAGCTAATTCACCTTTTAACGATTGATCTATCGGCAACTCTACACCTAACTAGACATGTACATGTTAATTTAAGTAGAAAAATGAAAATAATATATATATATACAAAATTATTTCTGACATGTGTAAAAACTGGATTTTAGCAAGACACATATGTGTAGTGTTTATTTCTTTTTCATGTAAATCTTTTGATTGTTAATATTTTTCCTTAATTTAGTAATTTATTCTGATTTATTTCTTGAGACAAATGCTGAATACAGTACATATTTAATTTGTAAATATATATGTAATGTAGAGTACATTTTAATAAAACACGTTCTTCGTTATTGTATTGTAGGTTTTTGTTTATTTTATTGCCAGCAGTTTAACTCTGATTTCAGTTATCCATATCCTAATATCCTACCTCCACTTAACTACCCACATAATCAAGGTTCTACTATAGTAAAAATAAACATAAGCTAATGGTTTGTGTGATGATGTTACAAGAAGATTCAGGAATTCTTTGAAATGTAAACCAAATTAGCTGGAAGGTCATTAAATAGCTTCAATCTAAAATATTGCAATCAGCTCAGTTTCCATACTTGACAGACAGTGATGGAACAAGGTATACATCATGCTGGGTTATATAACATCAGAGCCTGCAGGATTCAAATAGCCATCAATATAAACAAAGAGGAATACCATAATACAAGGTTCAGCAACTAAGTAATGATACTAATTTTTCAGCAAGACATGGCAACCCTGCAGCTTGCTTAGGCACTCTATCTTTAAGCTAAGACTTTGATCATTAAGCTAATTCTAGTCCAAGCTGCACACTGATATGACTGCTGTGTTGAGTTCTGCTATAATACATGAGCATGTGTTTGTGTCTCCCATCATGGAAATGGAATCGCAAAGTATTGCACAACAGTATGCTATTTCTTTTATGTTAAAACAGGTGAGAATCCGAAGACAATTTATTTGAAGCTTCAAAAGGCTTTTGAAATGAAGTTATGTCTACCGCTCAAGTTTTTCATTGGCACAAAACATTCTCAATGTAGAATTAATTTTGAAAATGGAAGACCACAGTGGACAACCATCAACTTCACATATAGACATCAACGTAGCAAGGATGAGTGAAACTGTACGATCCAATCAAAGATTATCTATGAAAATGATTGCAGAAGTCAACATCAATCGAGAAACTGTTCAAATAATAACTCAAGATCTGGGCGTGAGAAAAATTTGTGCAAAAATTGTTCCCAAAATCTTAGAGCAACTTACGAGAAGCATGGAAAATGTAGCAGCAAATTTGTTACAAGTGGAAATTAATCCAGATTTATTAAATGTTGAAGTTTGCAATAAAGTTCAATGGGATCACCCAGACCAAAAAAAGGCTCACATGTTAAAGTCATTCTTCGATTCCAAGGGTAATGTTCACAAAAAGTGGGTGCTTCCTGTCCAAACAGGTAATCAATATTTTTACAAAAGACTTCAACACCATTTTCAACAAAAAACACCGTTTTCAAATAACTGAAAATGTCTAAAAAGCACATTAATTAAAGTCTTACAGCACATTCTACAAGAATTCCAGAAATGTTACCTGCAGTTGCAGAAAAGTGGAGCAAGTAAGGTGAATGCAGAAGGGATCTATTTTCAAAGAGATTATCCTGCAGTTTACTAAAAATGTAAGTTAATTTTTTTTCACATGAGTCTCATTATTTTATTGTCACACTTTTATATACAGATTAACATTACAATAAACCTTGTTTGTTAAAATATAAATATAAATAACTAGATGATAAAGTGAATACTAATTATGCATTTATGTTATTGACGAAGTTAGTGTTGTTGTTGTTTCCTATGGCTAGCCTGGACTCCAGTCCATCCTTGCCTCCCAATACAGCCGAGCGAAGCTCTTCTGTCGTCTCGAATCAGTATTCAATCCAGGGCATGTCAGCAGGTGTTCCTTGTTCATATTTGAGTTCGTCTCTTGGCACAGAGGGCACATTTCAGAGGAGTAGACACCAATGTGCTTCAAGTGGGCGGCGAGGCAGTCATGACCCGTGCCAAGACGGAACTGTGCAACTGACTGTCTCCTTGGTTTTCCTTCAGTCCGTCCCACTCCTCGTCTATATTTTCCCAGCGTTTACCTTTTGCTATGCTCTTCATTTTTTCCATCTGCTGTTTCTTCATTGTACTTTTGAACATGGCTTTTGGATTGGGCAAATGTTTGTGTTGGGGTAGTAGTGAACGTTTCTTTGCCAGCTCATCTGCAGCCTCATTTCCGGCCCACCTACATGAGAAGAGATCCATTGGAACACTATATTTTTGCTTAATTTTTGAAGCGTTCGTAACATTTGATGTATTTCTTTAAGATTGTTGCCTGCTGATGATGATAGGGCCTGCACTGCTGCCTTGGAATCTGTCAGTATTACACAGTTTTGGTGTTTGTGCGAAGTGTTCAGCAGAAGGAGAAGAGCCTTAGATATGGGCTCCATCTCGGCGTCAAAATTCGACCTGTTCAGCCCAACCGGATAGTTAAGGGAGAAATGGGGTGTGTACACTCCCGCTCCGGTGCTTCCGTCCTCATACTTGGATCCAGCTGTGTAGATTTTCAACCACTGGTCAGAGGGGTATCTTTCTTCTATTGTGGAGATGGCCAGTTGTCAGAGAAGCGATGGGGGGGGGCATTCTCTCTTGTTAACTTCCTCAACCAAAGACAAATTTATGTCTATCTCCAGAAGGTGAATTGGGTTAGTTGGTATGGTATATGGTTCTGTAATGGATATCTGTTTATTACCATTGAGGTATTCTGGTATTAAGGAAATGGGATTTTTATGGTTTTTTAATGTGTTGCTTCTGGAGGCGGATTTGGTCCATGATGTCTGAGGCAGTCCTTGCAGCCCCAAGTATGTAACTGCCGCAAGTTGTTTAACTTCTTCTTCTATAGGTTGGTTCCGCGTGTACATCTGCATTGCTGTTATAGGAATGGTTTTAACGGCTCCACAAATAAGTCTTAGAGCATTGTTTTGGCATCTTTCCAGTTGTTGTAAGGCTGGCTTACCGGCAGTGATCAGTACTTCGCTTCCGTATATTATGACTGGCTTTATATATGTATTATAGGTTGTGTTCAGTGTATCTTGAGTACTTCCCCACTTGACTCCGGCGAGTCGTTTCAGCAGACTCATTCTTTTATTCACCTTATCTGTGATATGTCTGGTGTGTTCTTTCCAGCTCAACTTATTATCCATGACTATACCAAGGTATTTTGTTACCTCGCTTTTGGGTAACATGTTGTTGTTGTAAGTAAGGTTGAGTACCGGATTCTGATGTTTCAGTGAGAACTAGTGCATCATCTTTGCATTGTTTATTTGTATATGATTGTCTGTTGCCCAGTTGCTCAGTATCTGTAGTGCTCTATTCATTTTATCCTCTAATAACTTTTGCTGGTTGGAGTTGTTCTTTTCCTTTGTCCAAATGATCATGTCATCCACAAACATGCCGATATTAACACCTTTCAAGCTCTTAATGTCTTCGGCAAGTCATTTATGTAGACATTAAAGAGGGTTGTGCTTGAGACAGCACCCTGGGGAAGTCCAATTTTGCTTTGTTTATACCCGAGTCTTTGTTCCCATACCTGACATTGGTCCACCTTTGGGAAAGGAATCTTGCATACCAGCGTAACATGCTTCCTCCGACCTTCATCTGGAGCAATTTATTTCTCCACACTGTGTCATACGCTCCCTGTCATGAAGTTAGTGTTTAAGCAACCAAATAACAAGATAAATAAATCCTAATCTAACTTTTTCCTATTACCTGAGTAAAACCTGTTGTGGTTCTTCATCAACACCAGGTTTCTCCAAATCAGAGAAGGTAGCATCGTTGTTGTCTCTCCACAATTCTTCCAATTTTGCAATCTGAGTTGAAGTCACTTGACGTGCTCGCAGCTGCTCTTGTTCACCAGGGATCTTCACTAACCATGTCAAGAAACAGCGATCTGCAATAAGCGGTTT
Source organism: Callitettix versicolor (assembly GCA_022606455.1). Taxonomy (NCBI): domain Eukaryota; kingdom Metazoa; phylum Arthropoda; class Insecta; order Hemiptera; family Cercopidae; genus Callitettix; species Callitettix versicolor. Next base: position 69,269,897 of record CM040190.1, on the reverse strand, counting down.
CCACTGTTCTTGATCCCTGTTAAAAAAAAATCTATCATCCACTTCTAATATACATATTTTATATTGTACAATTAAAAAAACTATTTTATTATTATTATTAGTTTACGCCCTCATTGGAGCACTTTAATCAGTTCATACACCTCCAAGTCCAATATCGCAATTTGTAAAAAACTATTTAATACAAATTAACAACTAATAAATAAAGCAGAGGTGAACCTTTCTTTTATATCTGATCCTATAATATTCAGTTTGTTATCTGCTGCTACAGTATGAAATTTGTTATCAATAATTTCGGTCAAAAAATAATGCAATTAGTTTTTAAAGAAGACAAGAGCAAATGCAATAGTGCATCTTGTGTAGCAAAGGAATGGAAATATGACAAAACTATATTTATCTGAAAAAGGTTTGAAAACAAGCCATTATTTTTTCCTATACTAGTAAGTTATTTTGTGGTTGCTAGGCTGAATTTTTAGAGATTGTATCGGGTTTTTTTATTGTTTAGGCTTTTCAAGTCAGGTCGGGTTAAATGGGGAACTTATCACATTTTTAACTAGGTCCGAGTTAAAAAAAAAAATCAGAATTAAAATTTTCTTTATTTTATATTTAATCTTTTGACTGCCCATAATCTCTCCTCACACTTCTTTAAACTATTTAAACCACTCAAAAACCAGAGTGCATGACACACATAATCACCATATACGTTTTACTTTACAAAAGACTTTCCAAGTTTCACTAAAAACTTCACAGTAATGTGTTACTCTTTTAAAATGCTAGGCATTTTTCCAACGAGCAGCAGATATACGATCTAGTATGAACAAATACCACAGCCCAATGGGGTCAACAGTCATATCAGCTACAGAAATCAAGAGAGTCTATGCCATGTGACTTGGTAATGTAGTGTTTGTTGTAGACTTGACACACTTATTTGTTGTCTTTAGGAAAATCAGTCCACTTATTTCTACTTAAAATCAGTGCACTTAAAAAAGTCATAGCTTATATGGTCATTAAATATTTCCAGCATTCAGTATCAGAGTTTGCTGCCAGCTATAGCTTTCCAATTCAAATCACAATACTGGGTTAGTACCAAAACTGTTTTTGAGTGTCCTCAGGAATTTAATTTGGATCCTCTAATATAAATAACCTGGCTGAAATAATCAATATAAGCTATAAATTTATTTGGTAGACCTACTGCAAAATTTATGACAAACTACAAAATTATTAATGTTTTCCTACCTTTTTTTAATACTATAACAACTTTGAGTAGTAACTTAACATAATGAAAAACTAATATCACAAAGACAATTATCTGAAGTTTGTTTGATATTTTAAGGTGAAAAGCACATTGAGGATATTATCGCCTCCCTAAATTTTAAGTGTGAGTATAACGTGTTAAAGTTGTAAGTGTAAATGTGTTAGACTCGGTTACTGCGAGGGACGTCTAAATCCTCTCAATAGGTGCAGCCACCCGTAGGGAATTATCTGAAAGTCAGTCTTTGTTCAGACTATACTTATAGAACATTTTGCAACAGGTGAATTGTTTCTTTATTCCTATTGGTGGCAAGCTCGTATAATTTATTTTTAAATTTTTTCTATCATAGGTTTTGTCATTAACAAGAGACTTGTTAATAACTTCTTGCAGTAACTTACCAATTCATGTCTTTGAGAGAGTTTTGAGCAGCACAAGGCTGACGACAAAGCAGTACAACTACGGAATCAGTTTTTGCTGGTATAAAACCTAAGACAAAAACATTACGAACACCACAAGAGTAGCATTCCAAAACTGTTTCTCCCAAGGGACCATCTTTATGTAATGTTACTTCCTGCAAACAAAATGTAAAGGCATTATAATCATTATATTCTTCTATAGTTAATAAACATATCGTAACATCATGAACTTGCTCAAATCTAACTTAAATGATATTGATGAAAAAAATTTATTATAGTCCTAATATATTACCACCAAATATATTAATCATACATCTAGAGTTACTGAATAACTTACACTAACAAGGAATACTAATCAACTACTATATATATATATATAGGATATTGAAACTATATATCAGTTAAGTAAGAGATGTAATAAGGAGGTAATGACACCACAATATATTTTCTACAAATTGTTTAAATACCAAATTACATCACTTTCACTCCTAAAATGTCATTGGGTCATCCTGCACCATATGCATTTCAAGGTCAGAATGGTTAAAAAAAACTTAACTTTAAACCACTTTTATAAAAAAAAAATAGTATGATTTTATAATAGTTTTTGTGTGGTGTTCATATACTGTTTACCTTATGTTTTGCTCGCACTAAGTGATTGATGATGTGTGATCCCGAAGTATTTCCTCTTCCATTACAGAACCACTTCTTGCATACATTGCACATGACAACACACCCAGGATCATGGATGGCACAATATTTACATGCAAATGCTGGCAACTCCTGAAAGTATTAACCAATATGATACAACAGGCTGAATGTTTTTTCAAAAGTAGACAATTTTTTTGAAGATGAACCATACAAACCTATTAAACTATCAAGTACCCAGTTATTTTTCTTTTGTTGACATCTATCCCAGGTTACTTTCAGGAAAATTGTAAATATTTGCATTTGTGGGAATTATAAAAAAAATATTATCTATTCAATTTGGATGTTAACTAATATTGTATCTAGGTGTATTAAACTAATAATGCATCCTTCTTGGTCCTGGTATATTATGAACATCAATATTATTATAAAAATGTAAACTAATGGTAGGCCTGGACATTCATTATTCAAAATATCAATATAACTTTCATAGTTTATTAAATTATTTTAATAATCATTATTTTCTTTTGTACTGTCAACAATATCACTAAATACGTCACTAGTAAAATATTTCCCTCACCAATGTTATTATTATTATTATTATTACTACTATTTGATAACATCACTGCACAAATTACTTACTAATAATAAACAAAAAATAGTGAAAATAAACCTAAACTAACAATGGAATTAATATAATACTGCCTACAGTTACAAAGCTCAAGATCCACAGAACTGTCATGTGAAACACATGTTTCTATATAATCTCCTTGAATGAAAAAAAAATACTGTTTGTAACTTCTATATATTTTAGAGTGAGGCAGGTAATGACATATTATTTATACAAACATGTAACAGAACAGCTAAAAGATTGCTATTTCTAGTAGTATATTACTATTTCAACACTTAACCTGCTGGAATCTCAGAATAGAATACTTAACCAACTTACTTACCTTGTTATAAAAAGCATCTTCTTCTTCTTCTTCAACTGCAGTTCTCCTAATTTCTGTGTTGCAGCAACAACACTGTTTTCTAATGCATCACCTCCACCAACTTTTCCATTAACCTTGAAAATAAAATAATTATTAAACCGAGCAACCAAACCTCATATTTTAGGTTAGTAGTTCCTTTTAAAACCCATAGTAATATTCACAGCTTTCTTTATACATCAAAATTACAGGTCTGACTTGATAATGAACTTTTTAACAACTTTCTTAACCTGACTTTGTCATCATAACTAACATTAAAACCTGCATAAATAAGCATCACTTCCACTGAAAATGAATGCCGACTACCATTAGTTTTACTTATGGGTCATTTTAAGAATTGCAAGATCATAGTTTCAAGACTTCACAATTTTTTTTTGTAGCGTTTTCCACTATAAATAAAGTTAGTTTGAAAATTTTAAAGTAAAACTTCCCTTTTTTTCTAAACTGGCACAAAAAATATGTTTTGGGATTATTTTTTTCAATTCTTTTTCAATTTTTTCATCAAAGTCCTTGATTTTAATAAGTTCCTTTTTTTTTATGTTCATTTTTTACAAAGTTAAACAGTTATAACAAAAACAAACAACTCATGCAATATTTGTTTATCCTATTACAGTATTTAGGTATTATTAGCTATTATTTAACATTATTTTAGCTATTTTTTAACAACAGTAATGACAATTAGAATAGATGAGGAAAATAAAGTTTATAATTTATTTTATTTTAGTTCAGAGATTTTTTTTTAGATGCCCCAACAATTAGTCATTATTGTTACTTCAGGAATGTTACCCAATTTTAGAAAAGAGAAGAGGAATGTTTACTTGGTTGATGGAAATTAGGCATATTGCTTCTATTGTTCAGCATGCAATATTCTTTTTACTGTTAACCAAGGAAAGAAAGAAAGATGTAAAAAGACTTCAAGTGAATCACTTTAAGATATATTTTGATCATATTTTTATTTATCTATCTGAATTGAATTTTCCTTTATAAAATTTTTGAATGAGATCTGCAAGACCAATCTTGCTCCAAGAATAGACTTAATAATATTAATAACTATATTTAAAGTAATATATTTACATAATTTTTATAAGTTATTATTCTTTTAAAGAAGATTAATTTATAATCTCAGGCAAAATGTATGGTAACATTAATCCTATGTTTAGTTTATACCCCAAGTAAAAAATTAAAACATACATGTTGTCTTGTATTATGTTACAGAAATGAGAAGCAAAAGAAGGATTTTAAGCATTAGATAGAACGGAGTGATGTACTAATTAATTTGCATAACAACAAATAAGTAAATGAAGAAAAGAAAGTTATTCTAATAGGATTTAATTTTAATAAATAAAATCAGTTTTACAATAAAATTGTGTTTATTAATTCTATCAATATATACTGTATATGACTGAAAGAAACTACTATACGAGGTGTGTTCATAAAGTAACAAGAATTTTAATTTTTTGAACAAAATATTTATTTATTCTTCTACATTGGTGTTGTCGCCTTCAAAATAGTTTCCATTGGAGATTATGCACTTGTGCTAGGTCATCTTCCAATCCTCGAAACACTTCTCAAACTCGATCTTTGAGATAGCCTTTAGTTCTTTCAGCGATGCGCTTTTAATGTCGACAACTGTAAAACAATGGCCCTTTAAGGTTCTCTTTATTTTTGCAAATAGGAAAAAGTCACACGGAGCCATGTCTGGCGAATATGGAGGCTGGGGCATCGTTACAGTACTGTTTTTGGCCAAAAATTCACGAACAAGCAATAAAGTGTGTGAGCTGGTGCATTATCGTGGTGCAAAAGTCATGAATTGTTTTTCCACAGATCCGAGAGTTTTTTTCGGATCGCTTCACACAAACGGTGTTGAACTTGTAGGTAGTACTCCTTACTGACCGTTTCACCTGGTGGCAGGAATTCATGATGCACTATGCCATTAATATCCAAGAAAACAGTGAGCGTTTTTCACTTGTTCACTTGAGCGTTTTTCAGTCTTGGCGAGCCAGAATGCCTCCACTGGGACGACTGAGCCTTAGTTTCGACGTCATATCCGTAAACCCATGTTTCGTCATCTGTTATAATACGTTTCAGTAATTCTGCATTGTCGTTGACTTTATTTAGTGACTCCTGAGAAACTTCTATTCGCCGCTGTTTTTGTTCAAGATTCAACAATTTTGGAACAAATTTTGCTGCCACATGTTTCATACACAAAACACTGGAAACATGTCATGACATGATCCAATCGATATGCCAACATCATCAGTGACCTCTCTAATTGTGATTCGGCGATTGTTCATAACCATTTCTTTCACTTTTCCCACGTTTTCATCGGTTGTTGATGTGCTGGGGCGTCCAGGGCGTTTGTCATCTTCAACGTCTTCACGGCCTTCTTGGAAATGCTTATACCACTTGTAAACTCTTGCTTTACTCATAGCAGACTCACCATAGGCCTTTGTTAACATTTCACACACTTTGTTACACTTCATTCCATTTTTTACACAAAATTTGATACAAATTCTTTGATCCATTTCTTTTAACAAATGAAAATTGCCGAGCTCATAAAAACACGTCTAACCTTAGTGGCTGTCACAGACAAAATCAACAATGAAAACAGCTGAAAGTTTTATCATACTTCAAGGGCATGTATACCAACATAATAAAAAAAAAAATGTTTGACAATTGACTCTCCAAGCCCACGAAATTTAAAAATTCTCGTTACTTTCTGAACACACCTCGTATATTGATATAAACATTATGTGATCCACGAACTTTACTGATCAAATTGTTAATAATTAAATAAGGACTATATTTATGTGTATATGTTTACAATAAAAACGATTAATATTATTTGTATTGATAAAATTTCTATAATAGATTTAATGATAATAGCTGAGGGATTAATGAGTATGTCTTTAATCGCAAATCTAATTTCCTCTGCTGGTTGATCAACCATAATATAACAAATTGAATTGTTTTCTTCATACTAAATAATATTGTTTTGAATTAGTGATTAAGTTTGATAAATACATGTAGAGATTATAGATATTAATAATTGATTTACTTTGTACATGATTATTTGATTATATATATATAATAAACATTTTTTTATTTATTGTACAGGACACCATGGGACTAACTATAAGGAATTATGGCTTGACGGTGCACATGAATAGGATAAAAATGTACCATGGAGAAATCATGTGAAGGTTGTGCAGGAAGTAAGAGGAAACTGCAGACTAAATAATCTACAATTATGAGGTTCTTGCCAGCAGGAAACAGAGTACTTTGCTTCTCGGATCCTGAAGACTCCCCAGCAAAATAAGTTAAATTTATTTATTTATATTTAGCCGTCTAGTGGTGGACGGCTAGAACTCACTAAGGAAACCAGTCTGCTAATATAGTAGCCAAGAAGCTTAGTTACACAAAAGGTCTTTAGATATCATTGCCTAAGGGTTATCCCTTTACCTCCAGTATTTAATCTAATCTAATCTTATTTCTCAGTCAAAGTACAAGTTAGGTTGGCTGGTTGCAATCATACTTTTTTGTATCAATTGTGTTTACAGTAACTAAATTTATAATTTCCTTCTAAAAAAACAACTTTTACAAAATTTGTTGTACAATCACGGTGTTTTACCATGAACAGAAAAATGTCCAAAATGCAAAAGTTATACTATCCTTTATAATGAAACAGACTCTTTCATACAAATTTGAAGTTCATGGATAATGAGATATGTTGTTTATTTTTGCTAGCTGATAAGGGACTGACACATTTAAAGAGTCAGATCAAAAAGTCAATGAAAGAAAAGTTATAACAAGACTATCTTATCTCACAATATTGAACAGACATGGTGTGAAATGCTTGTTACAGTGCCTCCTTACCATAACCAATAATATTAATTCGGAAACACTTAAATAAGATTATCATTAATTGATTTACGCTACCGTAATTTTGATATGCGCAGAAATACATATTTGTAGCAGGTTCTAGTTTCCGATTTATTTTTGCTTGCTAACAATAAATTTGCATGTTTATAAAGTTGAAAAAAAGACAAGTAAAAGTGATCAACTTACTTTACTTCCATACATACCCTTGTAATGATGTAAAATTTCCAAATAATTAAAACTTCAAAAATAGGCTAAACCAATAGGTTAAAGATCTTTACCACACAACAACCCATTTTATTAATTTCAACCAAAAGCTATACATTTAAATTAACATCATCCATCTGTAAATCGACATAAGTTATATGAAAAACCAGAGAAAAAAGTAAGAAAAAGAAAACCAGAAAAAGAAGAAGCAACTGGTTAAATTGGTCTCCTAGGAATGCAGATATTAATTAATTAAGCTAAAAAAAATAATAATTTTCAAACAGGCATCCAATATAAAATTATATAAGAAGAATTAACCACAGCTAAATATTTGCTAAAATTTATATAACACCGAAGAAGTAAATTATTGCATTTCATTAACTATTAAACGGCAAAGCCTAAATTAATGCACATCCATATTCATCAGTTAAACATATATTATATTTAACTTGAAAATTGAGTAATATATTTTTCATCCTTGATCTTAAATTTCAAAGTTTTTAAATACCTAAATTGTTTAATAGAATCTTACATCAGGTAAATTGTAAACTTTAATTTTCATCTTTCACCGAGCAATCACATATTATTAGATTTAAGATTATTCTGTAATTAGATTTATCTACTATGAACTTTGTAATATTTTTGTATTACTTAATTGTGAATTTTTTTACTGTATGTAAAAGCTAAATAACCAAAAAAAAAAAAATAATCCAAAAGACAATACCCTGATATAAGAGTACTCTTAACATTTTGTAATTCTTAATGTAAACAGGCCTAATTTTTTTTTTTTTTTAATCCAACATCTGTTTTTGTCAACACACATTGTAATTTTACTTATAGCATACTATGTTAGTGATATTTTCATATAAATTATGTTAATCTTGCTAACCTAATAGTAAGTGTGAAAATAAAGTATCTTACATGCTTTCGTGTGTAATGAAGATTTGTGTACTATTTGTGCAGTAGTGTAATGAAAAATGTTTTTTTTTATAAATAAAATTATTATTTCAAGTGATTTCAGCAACTATTGTTGACTCTACCTAATGGTATGGATTGCCAGCTTTCAAAAAATCATTAGTCTGTTCAGCCAATTTTTAAAAAGCTGTAGACTATGAATATTATATTAAATCAGGTAGGATTTTCTAGTCTGTTTGTTTTAAACTAATCTACAGACAATTTTTTGATCAGGAATATCCCTTTTTTTTAGTGCCAATAATTATAACACCTTCAAATTAGCAAACAAGCATTTTTCCTAAACTCAGTCATCACACAGACTGGGACACTGTAACCCTCACTCTACAAACTTATAATTTAAAATGATATAGTACAGATAAAATATGATATAGTATGATACTTGTTAACTTTCCTTGTTGGGGATATTTATATTACAAATAGGTATGCAAATGCCATCATATTACAAAGAATTTATTAAGCAAAAATCATTACCACCTAATCTATTATATAGACATACACTATTTCCTTTGTTATTTACCTTCACAGACAGCAAAGTAGTTATAGTGGTTTATATTTTTACATTTTTTTACATTTTTTACATAAAAATGTATAATAAACATATTATGGTACTTTATCTATGGCTGCAGGAAACTTAAATTCTAACAAAAGTTATTCTTAACAAAAATTCTTAAAAAATTTCTACCAAAAGTTGAGTAAGGTTTGCAAGCATTTTTTTTTAAATAAAATTCATTGGTAGATAATTATTTAATATGTAGCTGTCGCTTGTAATATTTTTCTAATAACTAACAACAGACTGACCTGTTTAAAAAAGTTGGATCAACAAGACAATGAAACCAAAGAAACAGTCTTAATTCCACACAAAACATTGAATGAACGTGTCATGAAATATGTCATATAGTGCTCTGGTATGGCAACTATACACATCACCTCATAGGACACCTAGCTGAATTTGATGTAGAAAATGTAGTACTTTTTTTACACATACCATGTTAGTTAGATTAGAAAAAGTTTCTAACCTAACTTGGTATATGGGGAAACAGTGTTTTTCACCTTTTCTTGTTTTTCAATTTTTCACTTTTTAAACACTTAAATCTGTAGTTAGCAAGCAAAAATTAAAAAAATATAGACTAAAAATAGCCAATAAAAATAGTAGTTTACGATACTTAAATAGTAGACAACTAGTAGTTTACAGTAGTTTAAGTAGTAGTAGAAATAGAACAGTAGATTTCACACTATTTTCTTAATTAACTGCCTGGCCATAGCTTCATGATATCTAACACACTCCACCTTTTCTGCCAATTTAACCGGTTATTGAAATATTTACAAAAAATATAACTGGAAACTAGACCAACTTTACTGTTCAGTAAGTTCAAGTTAAATCAGAGACCTTGCTTTGTTCGGTCAATTAGCATTTAAAACTTTTAACAGTAGACTTGCAGTATATTCTTAATTTATTGCTTAGTCACCGCTTCATTGACAGTCACAAACTTTTCCACCAATTAACCGGTAACCATAATGTTTATGAAAAACATTACTGAACTAACTTTATTACAAATTTTATGCTCTTCCTCTTTGTGGTCAAAGTTGCAATAGGACAAGCCATTTGGACAGTATTACAAGAAATAGCTAGTCACTATACCCATCATCATTAAATCAAAGGCCAACATCTTGAAATGAAAGTGAATGAAAAAGAATCTTAAACATTCATTATGTGGGCTTTTTACAAGGCACCTTCGTACTTACTTAACTACAAAACAACAGGTCAATGCATTTGGCTAAAACAATCCAAATACCGAATGATTAAGTTGAATCACTTCGGTCTTTCAATTACCAAATAGTAAATGTTTTTTTAAGAAAAATTCTTGCTAACACAACCAAATATAGCCCTACAAAGTACCTATAAGTGGCCTTTTGTGTATGGAAGGTTCTGCATTAAATTATATTTAGTAATTAGTATCAGTCTTACTAGATAATAAATAGTAGTTTATCTATGGCTACAAAGAATTAAAACTATAATAAAAACTATTGAGTAAGGCTGGAAAATATTCTCTTTTTAAATAAAACATAAAATATTTAAAAAAAGAAAAATAATTCTCTGTAATAGACTATAACTTGAAGTAAAAACGGGAGTCAGGCAGGGGGATGGGCTCTCCTCTTTATTGTTTAATTGTGCACTTGAGAAAGTAGTCAGGGAATGGAAGAAAAATATAAAAAGTGGAATAGGATTGGGTTATAAAAAGAAGAATCTCAGAATTAGCTGTATTGCATTTGCAGATGATATGGCCTTGTTTGCTGAAACAATGGAGGAAGCAAGGGAGCAGATGGAATCCAGGAAAAACAAACTTGAATTGGCCTTCCAATTGACGAAAGAAATATACAATAAGAAATCCCTTTCATGGGGGTCCAAAATTAAACATTATAAAACAGTGATCAAGCGGGAAGCACTGTACGCAGCAGAAACATTAACCATGAATCGCATAGGCCAGATAGAAAAGCTTGAAATAACGGAAAGGAAAATCTTAAGAAAAATTATAGGAACAAAATTTCAGGATAATAACGTAGTATATATAAGAAATGAAGCTCTCTATAAGAAAATTGAAAAACTGTCAGATACTATGAGAAAAAGGAGAATAAATTTTTACGGCCATCTTCTTAGAATGAACTCCAATAGATTGACAAAACAGGTGTTTGATTTTTTCCATAATCATAAAACAAAAACCGAACTGGTTTAAAGAAATTGAAAAAGACCTAATAGAATTAAAAATTACAGAAAATTCACTGCTTGACCAAACTGCTAAGATAAGTACCAAGGACGAAAGAATAAGATTCCAAGATAAAACCAAAATAAGACCTAAACCTGTCATTTCGGAAGAGGAGAGGAAAAGAAGACCGGAAAGAATGAAGAGCTACTGGGAACGAAGAAAAGTACAGCGCGCAAGAAATGATTGATTCAGCGTACCCCAAAGAGGGTGAAACGAAAAAAAGAAGAGGACTATAACTTAACATAATGAAGGTCTGTATCAAGAATAAATGTGTAATTAATAGATACCACATATTTATTTTATTCTTGCCAAAAATGCTTTATTTAATAGGCCTAATAAAAATACAAAGTAACATTTTACAGAACTTATTGGGAGATTCAAAACTATCCTAAATTAACGTAACCAATATTATGATTAGGCTACTTCGAACTGACTACACATTACTTTGCAAAGTGATAATTTTCATTTAGTAAATCATTTGTGTTCTAGGTAATACAGAATATTTCCATTAAAAAACATATGAATTCATAAGTTAATAAACATTATGCAAATTTAGGCTATGCTTTACTTAATTAGAACAAAAATATAATAGGCCCTGGCTATATATAATGGTTTCCATTAATTACACAAATACTGTACATGTAAGTACAGATGGTAGGTCTTGTTACTTGAACCAAAGGCAAATAATTTATATTAAATTAGTACATCAAGTGGTGTGAAACAATTGGATTATATTTTACAATCAGTGTTGAATGATGTTAAAAAATAATCTTTAATTTTGCTAATTTCAAGGTATCATAATTATTTATGGTAAATATGCAGTGTAGCCTAACTTATTTTTGCCTTTTTCATAATTTTTGCATCAAAACACTTTATTACATGCCCAATAATAACAATACAAAATACAACAGTGGAAAAACTACGTAAGTTTGAAAAAGTGACCTGTATAACCTCAAAATTACTACTGCGCAAACGTAAGATACCGAGTTTTTTATTGTGAAAATGATTAATTAAATGCATGTTTTTAATAATGAAAACAATAGAATTTAAAAAAAACTACTTGAACATATCACAATTTTGCATGAAACTGTTTAGTATTGCATGAAGTAGTAATATGGTACACAAACGAAACTTGTGCACACACAAATACAACCAAAAGAAGATGTGGGCATGAAGTCTGACACACAACAACTTCATCTTATGATTTGGCATGAGAAAAAACAACTTCATGGGTTCCTTAGTTGAAATTCAATTTCAATTCAAATATAAGAACTAATAGTAAACAATGAATTCCCTATTTTCATAAACCAGCTGCTGCTTTACATCAGTTATAACACCATTACAAAGGTTAGTAACTACTTTCAAACAAAAATATGAAGTTGGGTTATTCAGCCATACCTTTATACAAAAATGTGTTAATTAGTTCTTAAAAGTACTTTTTTTTAAAGTTTGTATTGTTTTAATTATTAATAACGTGCAATTAATCAATCATTTCTGTGATGAAAACACATTACCTATTTTTGCACAGTAGCTAGTAATTCTGAGGTTATGATAGTCACTTCTATTTTTGATTTTGTTAAACATCCTGCAGTTTCTGCACTTTTTATATTTTGTATTATTACTATTGGGCATATAATAAAGCATTTAAGTACAAAAATTACCAAAAATAGCCAAAACAAATTACACTGCATGTTTATCTTACTTGCACTAAAAAAAATGTGATATTGATCAGGAGTGTCTGTAGATTAAAGCAAAATAAACATATAGCCACCAGCCCTAATATAAATAAACGGGTATAAATTTTACACCATTAGGTACTTCAATGAAATTAAAATCTTGTATATCAGTGGTCACACTAAAACAGATCTTAGTACTTAGGCCTACTAAAAGTACAAATTAACTTCACCAAACTAAGTTTTAAGAAATTTTCAAACATGTTAGCTTGTAGCTAAATAAATGAATAATTTTTTAAAGAATAAATATGATTCGTGACAACAGCAATAGTCTATCGAAAAATTTTCCGAATTTCGCAATAGGCCTACACACAGCCTAAGGCTACAATTAGCTATATACTGTTAATTTTAACTAATGATAAAATGAATAACGAATTACAAGACGTTGACGTTACACTTACTTGATTTTGAACTCCCTCTAGTTGTGATGCCTGTGTCTGACTTTGAGACGGTAAAGTAAAATCTGTAAAATCAAACTCTGATCCTTGGGTGTCCGCGCCAATTAAATCTGCTTCTTCTGTGTCCAAAAATGTTAAAGTTTGAGAACTAGGGCCATAAGCATCAACACTCATGGTGGTTAACAATTTTTAAAATTCCAATTTTCGTAAAAAAACAGAAAATAATTTACTTTAAAGCTAACTAAATAAATCTTCAAAAAAGAGATAACACCATGCCCTTAACACATTACCAATCGCCATGTTTTTCAAAGTTCCTCGTTACGTCAGCAGACAGCTTTACATTAATATGTAACCATGTTCCATTTCTTATATCTGTTTTATAAATTTGGTGTTAATTCAATGAAGTTATTGTGTATAATACGGATGAAATAGTTTTTATTTATAACAATATATTTTCTTGTTGTATTAATATTTTGATTGACAATTATGTGAGTAAAAACAACAAAATGTAAGAACAAACAAATATCAAGAAGAATATATTACAACAATGAATTAGTTGAAGTGAATATATATATATATATATATATATATATATATATATATATATATATATATATGTGTGTGTGTGTGTGTGTGTGTGTGTGTGTGTGTGTTATATTAGGCATACTAATTTTATTGTATACGTATATAATATTTTACTTATTAAAATAATCCAATTTGGTTCGTATGATGCATTAACATTTTTCTGTTTTCTTCAGATATAAATGTTTCAGCAGTAAACACGTTAAGAATATTCTAGGACCATGAGGAAATCAGAACGGTTATAGTAGCACCAACATTATAGGTCCTTAAAAGTCTTGAATTCGTATATCATCGAAACGTAGCATTTGAGATGGAACCAAAAATTGTTTGAAAAGTTTGAAATACAACATTTTTTTAAAATTATATAAGCATATACGTAAATCTGAATAATATTACACATCATGTGTATCGATAATCAACGAAGAGAATGAACAAAGTGATTAGAGCTAAAATGTCTTTATTATTATTATAATTATTAATATTATTATACAAATATAACAACAGCAACAACAACGACTACAACGACAACAACAACAACAACAACAACAACAACAACAATAATAATAATAATAATAATAATAATACAGTATATAAAATTCTGTAATAAATTTGTATTTTAATGATCTTACTTAAAACTTAAAAATGGAAAACATATTTTATTTTCATTTCATTCTCAACACAAAGATTTTCAATATTTTTAATTTTTATAAATTTTTTTATTAAAAAAGGACATTTGAAAGTTGTCCTTGTTTTAATTAATTTTGAAATACTGTGCAAGCTTGTCTGAATTAGCTGTTTAATAAAACATATTTTAATTTTATAGTTTTTTATATATTATATTTTTAGGTAATATTATATTTTTAATTCTTTTAATTTTTGTAATTGTTTTTGAATAATATGCTGCTAAAGATTTTTTTCAGTACAGAGTAAATATTTTATATTTTAAAATATTTTAACATATAAATATTGAAATTAAATGTTTATCTATGTTAAAAATAACACTTTAAATTTGGAATGACATAGTTTACCCTGTCATATAAGATCTAATATTTTTTTCATAGCTTTTATAGTATTGAGCAGCTAGTAATATATTACGCTAAAAGGACACAATTATAGTTTTAATATTAAGTTCTCTCTAGTTTTGCCAGTGCCTGACTGTAGGCATTGTAGGTGTAGGCAATGGTGTTGATAAGTCATTTTAGGTAATGATTGAAATGAATCAGTTATGTTAAATATTGTACTGAAGACTATTACAAAACTAGTTATTATATAGTATGTTAGTTTACATTATATTTACGGTGATTTATTTTGGGTTAAGGTGAGTGTTATGTAATATAAATGGTGCATAGTTAAATTATGACTTCTTTCTATATGTAAGGATTGAAAGAAGCAAGTTGTTGTCACCGAACCTTGGCCACAAGGCTGTTCACTAGGCTTGACCAACATTTACAATTACTGGAGTAATTTCAACATTTCGTTTGATCCCTTAAATGGTTCTTATAAATGTCGATCGAGTTGCTGTTGTTAGTGTATGTAAGAGTATAATGTTAAATTGTTTTAGTGTAAGTAGATGTGTAAAAAATAATCTTGTTTTTATAATGTTAATAATAGACCCTATACATTAAGGAGAATATTTACATGGATAATAATACCAACAATAGGTTTTGTTGACAGTAACAAATAGTTTCTTGGCTTGTAAACACTGCACAATAAAGGGAAATGTGGAACTATTTAGTTATGGAAAACTAAATATATGTTAACTATAGAGGGGATTTACTTTGAATGTAACATTTTATAGGCTTGATTCTTATTTAGGCATTTGAAACTAGGCCTTTCAGGAATTTAAAATAATCTAATTAATATATGTTAAGTTATAAGTTATCAGGCTACATGCTTCTCAAATTTATAAATCAATTTTCTGATTAATATAGACAATTATAACATATATTTATTAGGAAATTCAACTTCTAGATATAACAAATTAATTGCATAAGTAGCCACAGTTTATATATATCAGTAGAGTACATTCTTAAAGGAATGTAATATTTTAAAGAACTGAATAGTGAAGGGAAGAAATATTTAAGGTAAACAAAATTAAAATTAAATAGTATAATTAGGCGTAAAAAAGATACGATTTATTTAGTATCCTTTTTTATGAATTAGGAAAAACTTTTGAGATGTTTGTTAGTTTTAGTAATTTTTGTACCAAAATGCTTTATTATATGCCCAGTATTAATAATCCAAAATATGAAAGTGTGAAAACAATGGTAAGTTACAAAAAATTAAAAGTGACAAACATAACCTCAATATGACTACTGCATGAAATAAAAAAAACATGTTTTATCGTGAAAACCATTAATTAAATGTGTAGGAAAGAAAAGAAGAAGATTAGATGTGTATTACTAATTAATAATAAAAAAAATATAATTTAAAAAAAAGAACTTCAGAACCTCATTTGATTTGTTGTTGGGCGTTTAACTCGGTTATAGAAAATGTGTTTTTCATCACAAAAATGAATAATGAAATGCGTGTTATTAATAATGAAAAGAATATGAACTCATTTAAAAAAAAATCTTCTGACCCTAATGACTTGGTTTTTAGGTATTTAACTCATTTGTTAGTTATGTAATTAGTATGCCATAAAAGCTACTAACCTTTGTAAAAGTGTTATCGTGGTGGATATAATGCTTTTGCAGCTTTTTACAAATGGATGTCAGAATATAGTTCTGTATTAAATTGCTAAAAATCAAAATTTATTGTACATTTATCATAATAAATTTAATTTTCTGTGGGTTAATATTTCTTAACAAAATAATATAGTACATAATAAAACCAAAAGAAAATTATTAATCAAAAAGTCAGAAATACCACGAATTATATAGAGTAGTTATGTATATATCAAGCTTGTTGTATTTTTGACTTTTTAAAACTAATCTACTAATCTATGTTCAGTATAATAATCTGCCTTCAATAGCTTTGTCAATTCTTCTTTCGTTGATGCGTTTCGGAGAACCTCCATCTTCAAAAACTATTTCTATACTCCATCTTAAAAAACTGTAGAGTATAGAAATAGTTTTGAAGATAGAGGTTCTCCGAAATGCGTCAACGAAAGAAGAATTGACGAAGCTAGGGAAAGGAGATTATTATACTGAACATAGTAATAATAATCATAAAAGAAAAGAAGAAGAATATAAAAAGAATTTAATCTACAGATACTCCTGTACTCCTGATTAAGAATATTTTTTGTTTGTTTTGCATAAATAATGATAACACCTTCAAATTTTAATAGGATTTTCCTAAACTCCTAAAATGGTCTCTTAAATGGTTCTTATAACGTGTCGATCACGTTGCCGATCGATTATAAATGTCGATTGATTATAATGACTAATCGGTAAATATGTCATTGTAACACTTTTTGTAATTTTTCTGCCAAACCGCTTTATTGTATGCCCATTAGTAATACAAAAAAATAAAAGTGCGGAAATTATGGAAGTTCGAAAAAATGTAAAAGAAAAGTGACTCATAATTTAAAAATTACCACCGTTCAAAAGTAGAAAACATGTTTTTCATTGCAAAACAATTAATTAAATGCATGTAATTAATAACAAAAACAATAGAGTTTTTCTTTTTAAATAACTTACGAACCTAACTAATATGGTTATGCGGAAAACCTAATATAGTTTTGAACTTAAAAACTTGTCGATACAATTACTATCAATGAGATTGTAATAAAGTGTGCATAATTACTATCTCATTTGACTTTTACTTTTGGTGACTTTGGCATAGTAAATATAATATGCTTGATACAATGTAAATAGCTGTGATAAAATATAGTTTTTAAAAGTAGTATAAAATCATAAGTTAACTGTAAGAAATTGAATCTTCTCCAAGTTAAATGTACTTTTGTTGATTTATGTTAATATTAAGATATTAACAGTGAATATCTGTTAATTTAATAATAAATTATATAGTAAAAGAAAATATTCAGATGTCATTGCTTTAATAAAACTAGTTTAATGTCACAAATACCGACAAATAGTTTTTCTTAGGATAGGTAATCTGTCTTTTTTCATAGCATAAGATACTAATTTTATAAAATTTCGTTGTTGCCCACGTGACAGATTTATTCTGTGATTAGTGATTGGATCTTCAAATACAGATTATTGTATTATTTTCTTTTATTCTATTATTCAATTATTTTTGAAGGGTATTCAAGCATGTAATTTGTTTTTTTTAAATTAGCAATTTTTTAATATTTTGTCTGTTATTATGTAGGCCTAACTTAAGTATTCAATTAAGAGATATTCACCTGTGGAAGCTTAATTTTTTTATGTTAACTTCGATTTTATATAATTTTTAACAGACCTATGTTGTGATGTCATTGCCATTTACATTGCATGGAGTATGCTATATTTACTTTGAAAAGGTCACCCTTGGAGGTAATGTTATGTTTGATCACAATCTCATAGTCATTATTGTTATTTTTTACAATGATAAGTTTGTTTAAGCATAGAAGCCATTATTTGTGAACTTTGTGGTTTATCTGTTTCTATCAATTGTCATTGGGATTATATTTATGTTATCGATTTTCATACAAATCTTGGCATTTTCAAAGAAATTTATTCATATTTCATTATTAATAAAATGCATTGAATTAATGGTTTTCACAATGAAAAATACATTAGTTTGTTTCATGCTATAGTAATTTTAAGGGCTGGTCACTTTTATCTTAGATTTTTTTAACTTCCCATAGTTTTTGCACTTTTATATTTTGTATATGTAATACACAAAAATATTCAGTACAAAAGTATTCTTTCGGTTATGTAATAAAGCGTTTTAGCAAAACCATTATATGAAAGCAAAAACAAGTTACACTACATATTAACATTTTAAAATATTTGAATAAATATGTGAATACTTTGTTGTTACTTGTAGGCTGTTTGAATCACCAGTACAGTATTTTCTTTTGTTTGATTATTTTAAAAGTATTTGAATAAGTAATTGTTGAATACTACAAATAAAATAGGCATAGGTTACTTAAAGTGGTTAAACCAGTGGTTAATTTACTGTTCATGTTAGACTAGAACTACATATTTCACAAGTTGACTTTATCAATTATGTAGTACTGGAATAATTTGTTGTGTGGTGTGGTTATGTTTTATTATTATGTGGTGTTTAATTATTAGGGTAGTATTAATTTAAATCTAGATTACAATATAATCATAGACTCTTTTCAAAAACATTCAAAACATTGGCTACCGTTTGTTTTATCAGTCAGTCTGCTGTATGAACTGATGCACTTCAAGGTTGTAAGTTCAAGACTGCATTTAATGCTGTAAGCTTTATCCTTTTCATTAATGCCGATCTCTTGTCATTACTCTTCACTGGCATAAAGTGTAGACGTTAAAAAAAATCCCGTTAAATTGTCTTTAAAACCTTTTTTTAAAAGGTTATTGTTACATTAAGCCAAACAAAATTGTTATTGTTTCAAAATTTACAAAACAGTTAACTGTGTTGGATAGAGCACAAGAAGCTGGACTGAACTGATTGCAAGAAAAATTAAATTCCATACTACAGTTGTCAACCATTACACCATTATGCTGTAAAATTTTAAAAATCCATTTGGCAAAGATTTTTAAAAGGCAGTTAGGAAAATTCTGTTATCTAGTAATACTAAGTAGCCTTATTGAAAATATCTCCAAAAATATTGAATTCCACATAGCCTAATCGGAAAAACTTACTATTGTGATAATCGGAAAAAACTTCAACTGGATGAGTCAACAAAGTATGTAAAGTTATTGATGTCTAAATTAAATATTTTTTAAAATCAATTTACTCTAACTAGTTCTCTTAACAAAAAACTTATGTCTTGCCCTCCTAGAAGCAGTAGAATATTCTTAAAATCTTTATTTATTTATAACGTTATTTTATTTTATAAAATGTGGAGCCAAAAGTATGAGATTTAGCCTAAAATGCAACTTTATAATGACAGTGTATGTCACATTACACACATTAACATTTATCAATTAATAATAACTTGCTAAATAACTTCTTGTAGACCTGGAATGGGTAACATGTGCTTCTTTAACATATAGGTGTGAGTTTGTATATATGAACATTTTTACTAGATTTATGAACTTTTTGAAATGCTTATTTATGCTTAAATACTTATTTATGACAATAATGAGAGATCATTATTTTTCAAAAGTATCAATTTTATTATTGTAATTTTGTACATGTTTTACAAAATTTCAAAAAGTCATGAAACAAGCATTACAGTATTTAAAGTATAACTAAGAGCCTTTGATAAGTAATTTAAAATATATATTCTATTTAGTTCATAACATACATGTCTATGTATTTAATCTCAACTAAATCTCATTCATTTACATACCAGGAGTTTGTTAATCTAGGCTAACATTTTTAATAATTGTTATTGTGTTTTATGATGATTTTATAACAGCTTGTATATGTATAATAGACTAATTTGTTTCTTATTAGAAAGTGTTGTTTAATGTGTTATTTCTTTTGTTGGGTACTTACACAATTTTCATTTTCTTTTTGCAGAAGACTACAACACCGCAACATTCCTAACTGAAACGTTCGATTCCAAAGTAATGTGATATTAGTGATTTTTTCTTTAAGTAATTTTTATAAATATTTTTGTATTTTTTAAAAATATTAAGTCATAACTGATGGCTACAATGGTTGTGTATTGCGAACAATACGTAACAGTTAATATATCTATTGGATTGTGTTGAAAGAGTTGGAGAAAATGATAGAGAGTGAGGTAAATAACCGTTACATCGTACAAGTATTTGTGGGCGCTTTATCGCAGCACTATGAAGCACTGTCGGTTGAAGCAAGCAAACAGACAACATCGGAGGAGATTGTCTTGTGTATTGCTGAAAGATTGTCATTATGTGGTGGTAGTGGATTTGAACTGGCAGAAGTGGTTGGCGATGCTTTGGGAAGGGAATGTAAAGAGAGAAGACTTGGACCAACAGAATGTCCAGTTGCACTTATGTTGTTGTGGCCTAAGATTTCACTCTCACAGCAGGAATATTATAGGTAAGATGATCAGTGTTTAATTTTTCTATAATAATCTGTGATCATTAAAACTTAAATTCTCAGATAGATTTTTGAAATATTAGTTTTTTTTTGACTGAGCAAAATGAGGTCTGTTTCAACTCGACTGTTCAGCATTTGGTTTGTGTGTTTGTTATGCAGTTTTGGTCAAACGCATTGACCAGATTGTGAAATGGTAGCTAGGCATTTAGACAAGAATATATGAGTGAGATCTATTTTCTTAAACTACTAGTAATATGATAAATATTTTACAAAAAAAAGTTATAAAGTGTGAGTAAAATTTCATAACACCCAAGTGCTATATAAAAAATCCTTAGTAGAATCTACTGTTAACTAAAATGTTTCATTCTGGTATAACAAAAATACTTTCATATAGGTTATACTCTATTTTTTGTTGATTAAACACTATATTAATGGGTAGATATTTTTACTCTTGGATTAATGGGTAATATTTATTCTTTTGGACATTGCATGTTCAGATGTTCCAGAAGGCAGTGTACTCCTTAAAGTATACACTTGAAAAGTACTCGGCAAAAGCAGAACCAATATGCCTACTTTTGTTTAATTATACTTTTGATTTTATATTTTTCTTGTCACTAGGTATTAAATTACTGTACTTATGTTTTAAGTGTTGTTCAATATATATATATATTTTTTTTTTTATAGAAAAATCATATTTTTGTAGGGTCTGATTACATTGGATTTCTAAATATAGTAGCAAAATAACATATTTTGTCTTTATATAACATTATAGATACCTGGTTGCTGTTGTTTTAGCAATAAATATTGTGAATATTTTTTCCCAATATAATATAATATGGAATGCTGCTTGGAAGGGTGGGAGGAGAATTCGTTGTATTATTCGAATGAGAAGTTACAACTCATATTATTCGAAGAAGAACAAAAAAGTTTTTTTGACCAGGTCTCTTATTTGCTAAGGATAGATCTGGGAGCAAAGAAAAAAAATCAAAGCAAACCCAGTAGTGGTCATGGTTTATTTATATACTTAAAATTTACTTTGGAATAGTAAATCAATTAAATAGAGTTAATCAGTGTTACCCAATGTTTTGTTTGGCTACCTGAAGATGCCACTTGAGCAAAATCTTATCAATATTGTGAATTTTGAGAAAATTATATTCATGTAAAATTATATATGGGAAAATTACTTTTAATATTATTTTTAAATTGGATAGTCCATTTAGTCTCCAATGATTTAGCCTATACAAATATACTCACACAAGCATTCACAAACACGCTTTAACATAAAAATCACTTTTTAAATATATGTATATTTATATTATAAATATATGTATATTATAATAATGGAATAGACCTACATGACGCAGGAATAGACTCAACAGATGTTGAAGATAGGCACGCATACAGGAGAAAGATGCTCGGTTGGAAGGTCCCAGAGAATGAAATTCCAAAGAGAGCAGGGGTAAAATGGACGGAGGAGCGGAAGAGGATCCATGGGGACAGGATGAGGTGTGGAGGATTAGAAGGAACAAGACATGAGTCGGAGTGCTTTGCGTGATCCAACAGGGTCTATGCGCAGATAATAATATATATATATACAGACACACATACATTAATGCATACATACATATACATAAAAATTTCTTCAATGATTTTTCACTTTCACACAGTTTCTTGAAATCTCTAAGGCCTGTAGTAAAAGAAATTTTATGATATTTCAATACTATAATTATTATGTCCTGTAAAAAGTTTTATTGATCTTTAGGATTTATTTTTAAACTTCTTATTATTTTAATGGAAGAATGCTGATTATTATGATGGAATATTGTCGTTAGTACATGTGCAGTTCCAGCCAGTTTAAAAGAGAGGAGCTGACCCAAGAGTAAACCCGGTAACTCATAAAATATTATAATTTCAACTGAAGTGTCATGCACATATGCAATAATTCTATATGGGCCTAAATACATTCTTGATATACTTCATCTAGGTCTATTTCAGGGTAATAAATTAAATCTTTGTGATGAAATCTAAAAAAAAATTGTTATTATAGCGCACACAGGTTTATTTTGGAGAGTCCCTCTCATATGGAATTCATAAAATTAAATACAAAAATTAATATAAATCAAAATTATAAAAGAAATAAATGTAAATAATTTTTACTAAGTTCATGGTTTTAATTGGCAATTTTTTTCAGATAATGAAGTCTAAATTATTTTTTCAACTTTGCAAATTCATGAACAATTTTGTTGGGGTCGATTTTGCCTGTTATTTCTCTGTTCACACATGTCTGTACATCTGCTCCTGGCTAACAAATGTGGCCATATACTTATTCTTTCTTTCCCCTTTCTCTTCAAGGATGAGTTAAACATTAACCTGTCCCACTATACTTGTTTCATGAAGGATTAAAAGAACCCCCATTTAAATGTAAAGAGTAAAATTATGCAAATAGTTGGTATTTTTATTTTACTTATGTAATTAAAAAATGCATATTTCTTCAAATTGTTTTCAATGCCAAAGGGGGCTGCAGCCCCTCCCCCTGGATCCGCCAGTGGTTTAGTCATCGTTTTATGTATTCAGTATTTAAGCTTTTGCTATGGAGCTAATTTTAAATGTCCAAAAGTGCTTCTTGTTTATGTTGTACTGTCAAGGAGAAATTGAAGGAACTGTATAGATATCTAAGCTAAATGGATGACAACAGTTTTGTGTGACAGCAGTAACATTAACAGCTTCTCCGATTAAATATGTTATTCCTTTGTGATTAAAGAATGTTTTTAAAAATTGTTCCGGAAATGGAATGAAAACTGATGCTGAAACTTCTGCGGATACCATGGATTTAACTTGAAAACATCAAATTTAGAATTTTCATCTCATTAATAATATTTTGGGAATAGTTTTGCTTAGAGCCATTTAACATTTTTCTATCTCCACCTTGAACCATAAAAAATGAATTAAGTTAGCTAAAATCAACACTGAATTTGATATTACTGCATGAAAAAATGAAAATGCATGTTAAATAATATTAAGCTTTTAATTAAAAATTTTTTTTTTTTTTAAAGTACTGATATAGGTCTATTTGAAAAGAATCTATTTTCTCAATAAGGTTTTATGAAATGTTTTAGTACTGGAATTGAGGTGTCAAAACCCAAAAAAATAAAAAAATTTGAAGCATGTCTAAAGTGGTGTGTATACGAGAATGCATAGCTCGTCTTGCAAAGCATGGCACGGTATGCTATGGACGTGCCTACACAAGGTCATGCTGCTCAGTCTAGTGCAGTGCATGAAACCGAGTGTCAGTCAACAAAGAAAAGTTATTTGAAAAGTAAAGTTATTAGAAAAGTTATTAATTGACTGTAAATATGACATTTAGTAATTGATTCCATAAGTAATAGTGAACCATGAAAAAAGAGAAGGAAGGAATTTTTACTTTATGCAAAAATTGGTTATTTAAAAGAAAAGTTCTCAGATATGAACCTATTGAGAGAATTAAAAGGAAACAATCCAGGTGACTGCATGAACTATCAGTTACTGCTTAAAGGAGTTACACCCCAAGTTTAAAGGCAAAATACGAAATACAGGCTCATGAGGAAATCTATCACAGCAGAGCAGATATTGGTAACCACGTTGATGTAGTTTGCTACGGGCAGATCTTATGAGGACTTAAAAATCATCTCTCCCCATACTCTTGGGTAAATTATTGCGGAATCTTGCAGAGAATTAATTGGGGTGTGAGTTTTCTGGTACGGATACTGGAACACTACTTTGGAAAAAGTATTAGTCTGGTTATACATTAGTGTTCATTCTGGGGTTGTTGTCAAATGTAGAAGTAGCCGAACGAATATAAGAATACTGTAAAATAGTTACATGTAAAAGATATTTTTGAAACACCAGTTGATCATTCTTTGAAGAACCATAGTTAAGAGAGTTTCATCAAATCCTAACACTCCTAAAAAGTTATAGTTTGGAAACAATTGGTAATGAAATGGAAATTCTGCAAGTGTTAAGAAATATTTTAAATTAAATTTCTGAATTTGGCTATATAAATTTTGGTTATGTAAAAGCTGCATGAGTTCTCTAATTATCTTGTTTAACCAACTAAATGGAGTAGGTCTGTCCGTAATGTGCTAATAGATGAATAGAGCAAATTAAGGAGGGGAGCTGTGTCAGGTCATAGTATGTTTCCTTTCCGCTGCCAGTAAGTTGTAGCTTTTGTATCTCAAAACTGACAGAATTGCTGTCACCTTACTTTTTACTTAGTGGTCAAATTTTATGAAATTTACTTTCAATTGCATTGTTGGATTGAATATTTGGATATTTATAATTTTTTGTAGATAGATCCACAATTGTCAAGTTTAGTCAAAACTTAATTCTGAAACAAAAAGATATGTATTGCATTTAACATGTAAAACAATGTAAGGATTTTTTGTGTGATACTGTTGTATGTAGAAAATATTATTAATATGTATGATAGCTAAAGTTGATTATTTATTGTGAATCTGCTCATAGTAAACAGGTTTAATTCTTAATCTCATATTTACTATTACATTGTTATCAGTGTTTGGTAAAGTACTGTTCAGATTATAATGTTGAAATATATTTTATCTCAACAGAGTTGGAATATAAATGGTGATTTTGTACATTTACTTTCTCCTTTTCAACACATAAAGAATTGGCCCACATGTAACACATATCTTAATACTGTTGAATGTTACTGGCAAGACTGGTATTAAGGTGCTCGGTGCTTGAAAGCAATTTTGTAAGCAGTCAGCAAAAGTAAGGTACTGGACTGTTTGTAAAGAAAATTTGGTTCTATGCACGTTGGAAAATGGCTAACATTTTAAAAGAGCAAAACATTAATATAAAGTTTTTAGTAAAACTCGGAAAGTCTACCACAGAAACTCATTTTTTGTTGAAAGAAGTGTATGGTGATGAATGTTTATCATGCACTCCGGTTTTTGAAAAGTTTAATTGGTGATGGGTGAAAAGAGAGTGACGATGACCCACATCCATGATGACCTTCAACATCAACAATGGACAAGAACATTCAAAAAATCAGGAATTTAATTTGAAAAGGTTGAACATTTACACTGGTCATTGAGATGATTGGATTTGACAAAGAATCAGTTTGACACATTTTGCATGAACATTTTAACAAGAAAGTTTATTCAAAAGTGGTTTCCAAAAATGTCACACCTGAAAGAAGGACTCTTGAATAAACATTTGTGCTGACAGTTTGAAGTCAAAAAAGACCCTAAGCTCTTGGAAAGTATAATAACATATAATGAATCATGTTTTTTTAGTTACAATCCAGAAACTAAGTGCCAATCAATGCACTGGAAAAGCCCCCATTCACTGAGACTGAAGACTTCTCAAATGTCCAAATTTCAAAGTGATTGTGGTTTTCGACATCGATGAGATTATGTCCATAAATTGGGTATCTGAAGATCAAACTGTGAATAAGAATTATTATCTTGTGTAACTACTCTCCATGAACGATTAAGAAGAAAGGAACCTGAGTTGTGGAAAAACAAGTCATGGATTCTTCATCAAGACAATATACCGGCCTGTACTGCATTGGTTGTTAAGGCATTTTTGGGTAAGCATTGGATCCCTATATTGGAACACTCACCTTAATTCTCCAGAATTTGCTTTGTGTGACTTCTTTTTGTTCACAAAAATGAAATCAGCGTTGAAAGGAATGAGATTTGAGACAGTCGAATCTGCGAAGCGACGTAGACCCTGAACATGTTTTCAGAAAATGACTTGAAACACTACTTTGATCAATGGAAAATTTGCTTGGAGTGGTGTAGGGATCGTGGAGAGGAGTATATTGAAGAGGAAAGTTATGAAGAAATAAAAACAAAGAATGTGATACCATTACACCAGTTTTCACTCCACCTCGTACAAACACAGTTTTTAGTAAACCTCACTTAAAGGAGGCTCTATTAAAATGGGCTTACTGTATAATGATGTAGTAACTGTAGGTCCACTGTATTAAATTTATATATTGGCAACTAGTATCTAAAAAGATAGTCTTTGTATAAAAACAAATAGTGTCATACAAATGTACAAAATACCATAATTCGAAACAATCCCTCATGAAATGATCAATTTAACATTGGTTCAAACAGAAATATAATTTTTAATTTTCATAATGAGGTCTCTGAAAGAATACGCCTGAAGCTGGTGGTTTTATTTTTTTTTAAAAATAATGCTTCACTGAATTTTTTGTGGAATAGTAATGCATTTAAAAATTCTTAGTGTTTATAGGAAAAAGACAATCCTCTTGTAGGAGTGTGTGAAAGTAGTTGATTGAGAAAAGTCTCTCTTTCAACTCTGCATTAATTTGTCTGTTTTGAAAGTAATTGACTGAGCGAAGCAAAGTCAAAAGTGCTGTTTGAACTTGGCAGTTTGGCCAAGTAGTTTGTTTCATAGTTTTGACCAAACGTATTGACCAGTTGTTTTAAAATTTGGTACGGAAATATTTTGTATAAAGCCCAGTGAACAACATATGTATAAGATTTTGTTCTAGTCATTTTCGTTTGAAGAAGGCAGCCTCTGATTTAATAATGACAAGTGTAGTTGCTGGCAATTTTCTGTAATACTGGCTGAACAGCAAGACGTATCATAATTTTGACTGCTTCATGGAGAAAGAGCATACAATTTCTAATAAAGTTGGTTCAGTAACATTTATCTTAAATAATTTTTGTTTGTATCATATAATATTAGTACTTTATTGTATAATAAAATAATATCAATAGATAGAAAAAACCTGACCTACTTTTACCTAATTTGTCTTGAAACTAATATTGAACTAATTCCTATTGTAGATCTCTTATCTGATTAGTTATTAAAGTCTGTTGATATGGGGTAACCAAAATTCGAACATGTTTGGAATTTTTTAAAACTCAAGAAGAAAGCAACAAAAACCATAAATAAACAAACTATAATAAACAAAGTTATTAGCTAATGTGGAAAATTAATTTTTGAAGGGGCCATCTTGATGAGACCCAGATCCAGGAAACTTGAAGTGAGCTGAACTTACATTAACTTTTACCAAGATTTTAAATGACCCCTTATGAGTGGTCATGGGAAGAAATGGGAAGAAAACTAAGGACCATATAAGATTTTTAAATCCACGTAGACAGAGGAATTTGATGTGAGAAAATATCAACAAAATATTAAGCAATATTGGATGGTTACATCTGATGTTGAAACTGTACTCTAAAAACAAAGTGGTTAATATAACTATTGTATTGGTTATATCAGTAAATAAACTCAAAGTATCGAAATGATAATTTGGAACTTAATGAAACTATACCAGTTTTTTAAGTTATTTTTCCAAACAAAAATATGTGACAAATAATTTAGTTAGGATCACATTAAATATAAACATTATTTATTATAAATTTCAGTTTTTAGAAATATTCAGTATTTCAGTAACATAGAACAGAAAAATTGAACATTTATGGTTTTATTTATCTTTTTTACTTTACGTAATTTTCTAATCCACTCTTCATTTAAACCATAAGAAATCATGACATATCTCAATAAAATAAAATGAATTTAAAAATTTGTAAAATTGTTTAAAAACAGAATAGAACAATATTAAATCATTTGTTATATAAGCTGTACTAAAAAATGTAGTAATTTTTTATTCATTGTTATTTACTTTGAGATATAAAATAACAATCCTGATAAAAATGACATCTTATCCTAGTTAGTTAATGAGATTATTGAGTTAGTGAGATTGATGAGTTTGTTTACTCATTAAGTCAGTCACTGTTTGTCTTAATGTTAAAAAAAATATTTCTTTGTTTTAAGTCTAATAATCTTACATCAAAATATTTGTTGAGAACTATGAGTCAAAATAATAAGGATTATGCTGTATATTCCTTGAAACCACACCGCGCGCGTGTGTGTGTGTGTGTGTGTGTGTGTGTGTGTGTGTGTGTGTGTGTGTGTGTGTGTGTGTGTGTTTGAGAAAAAAATATGAACTATAATTCAATTTATTTCATTAACAATATTGTAAAAAAATCAAAAATTTAATTCAAAAATGAATTATTTAAGCAGCGTTTATGGAACATTTAATGTATAAAAAATATTTTTAAAAAGATAGAAAGAAACATAAATAGGGAAACATGATTTATTTACTTCAGGAAATAGCTTGGATAATGTAACAAAATCTGTCCACTCATTTCAAAATGGTGGCCAATAAAATCTTATAAAAATTATATCTGGTTTTGAGATAATAATGACAAGATAATAATAATATCCTGATTTTACCATCAGCATTAAATAATTTTTTTACTTATTTATTTAAATCTGCAATCACACACTATAATTAGATATATTTTTTTGTGGTTTTATGGTTTTACTTTATATTAATGAAGATGGGGGGATTGAATAACATAGAAAAAGCCAACTGTAGTAACTAGATTTGAATATTAGCGTCCAGGTCCGAATCTTAGCAGTCTGCTATCATATTGACTGAGCTAAGAAATGCTCTCAATGTGTTCAGAGCAAGAATTGATACGGATAATGATGGAGTTAAGATGAAATCACTTGTGTCCGTCTCGACAGCACACAATCTTTTAGCATCATAATCAACATCATGTTGGCAAGAGGGACAGGATATCTTTAAAGGATATAAGGTTTTTTTGAAATGAAAAATTTCTTCCTGACTAGTCATGAATCTCAATTTGTGGTAGTCGTATATCTTAAGAGTTGTGGGTATACTTGGGAGCTTACACAATAACTCTTAGAATGTTATTCTGCATCCTCTAGATTCTGTATACTGTGGATGTTAAACTTGTTTGCTATAGTCCAAAATTTCAGATAGGTTCAGAATTGTGCTTATCTATCAGAAAATCACCAACTTGTTTTTAAGTAAAAAGTGTCAATCCAGGATCCAAAGTAGGTTATTGAAATGACTGTCAATTAGATCTTTTATTCTCAAAATCACCTTTCTATTTTAGCTAATGGTCAAAGTAAAATACTACACATTTAAAGACATGTGGTTGTCTTTAAGAGTATCATCTCCCATTTTAAATTGGGCATAAATGTCTGTATGAATAGGGAATGTAATATGTAATATGTTAGGATTTGGAAGCACTATTGAAGTACTATGGTAACCAGGCTTTGGTAATATACAACTCCACATGTACTTACATCATCTGAGTGTATGTTACTTGAGAAAAGAGCAGTACCATATGCAAATATAGCAACTGTTTGTTTAGCTTGGTGGTTGTGGCATATTGAGAGTGAATATAATCTACAGCACAGGGCCAAGAACTTGAAGCCCTATATATGGTAACCTACTTATCAAAAATAGAGAACAAAAAACAAAATTTGTTTACCAGTTACAAATTTTGTTGCAAAATATTATTTTCTGAGTGTTTTGGGGTTTTATGTTGCTATTTATATGTATGCATTTTAAATTATAATGAATATATGTGTGAATGTGACTGTATAATCTGAATATTTATAAAATTATGTATGTATGTTGGAGTATGTGTGTACGATAATAGCCTCAATGTGTTTTTCATCTTAAAATACAAAGAAAAAAAATCGAGTATGTGTTGGTATAATTAATTAAATGTGATTGCATGTAAGCTACAAAGTGTTTGTTTTAGAGCAGGCTAATATTTCTGTTTGTTACTAAGCATTTTACATAATTTTATTTGAGGAAGAAAAGTTGATTGTGCATGTGTTTGTTACTATAATGGAAAACTGTATTAAATTTTTCTTATTATAATAGGCAGCTAGCCTTAGGCCAATCGCTCACCAAAGTAACATACACATGATCTGGCAAATAGCATGAACCATATGACAGAGGGTCCACTTAATTTGACATGAGGTTCACTTAAATTATTATTACAGTGCACTTAATTATTTGGAATTATGTGCATTGGAACATGGTGGGAGACAGTCTAGCCTAGAGAAGAATGGAGATAAGTTGTGAGGAAAGCCGAAGTTGTGAGGGCTGTAGCATAAAAAAAAAATCTGCCAAAGAAATCATTTTTTTGAAACCTGAAAGTGTAAAAAGCCATTGAATTGTACAATCAATTTTTTTCCATAATGACTATTTTTTTTGTAGTGAGAAAGTAAGAAAAAATTAATAAAATGTTTTTATATCTTATTTTTAATAATAATTTTTTATCTATAAATTATGTTATGAGGTAAAATATTTGCATGTGTACAGCTTACTTAAGATTAAAAAATATTTGGAAAAAATGGTGAGTAAGTTTTGCAGCCCAGAGTGCTTACTAGAAAAAAGTTAGTTTTCAACTGAAATTTAACCCTTATCACATTTTAGTATTTCAAAGCAATTTCAAAAAATTTTAAACTAATGGGAATAAAGATAAACTATTGGTTTAGTGATAAAGTGTTTGTTCCAACTTTAGTAATACATTATTATTGAGATATTGAGTTCACAACGTCAAAAAAATAATTTTATTTCAAATTGTTTACATTTACTTCAGTTGTAATAAAAAATTATAACAAAATCTATAAAGCTGATTTTATCAAATTAGTCATTTGAGGTTTTATAGAGATTAGTAGATGGCAAACAATACATTTTATGAGAACCAGAAATTATCTATGCAGTGTTTTCCCATTATTGTTCCCCTTTCTAATTGCTTCCTAAGAATACATATTTTGTAGAGTTTACAAGACTTGCATTTGCACTTTTGCATTATTGAATAAAATATATTGGTTTTATTATCTGTTAATCTTTAAGAACATTTCCAATTGATTTGCTTAATATAATTTTTAAGATAAGACTTGAGATAAGCGATAAGATATTAATAATATAAACCTGATACTGAATTGTACTTCAGTGTTCTAACTTTGTATGTAATAACGCAGCTGTTTCATGGATATGGTAGCGAATTGTAATTTTTTCGTTATAGTTCTTAAGAAAAATTCATTACCTTCATTTTAATCAGCTGGAAGATTTGGTTCAATTAGTACCAAATTTTACTGATAATATGAAAATTAATACTGACCGCCAACTGGTTCATTTTTGTATTTTCAATCACACACACGCGCACACACACACACACACACACACATGTGCGCGAACATGTGTGCACATGCACGCACACGCACACACACACACGCTCACACACAGTACATCCTTGTTCATGAGATGTTTTGTTTCTCAGGAACAAAATGTGAAAGCAAAATGTGATTACATAATGTGTACAGAAGCTACTTTTGTATTGTTTACATTTAGGATCAGTCAGTTGTAGGAATGAGCATCGATAGAATAACATTGATGTTTAACATCATTGATAACATCATTAAAATTTATTGAATGTAACTAAAACATCAGATAAAATACGTTAATGTTTTGATGTGTCAGATTGATTTTTTTTTTTTTAAAATGAGTGTGCGACTAAAATTTTTTATATATTCTAACATCACTAATACTGGTAAAGTAAAGATGGTTATATGAAAGTTGAACAAATATAAAATTATAACTGATATAAATTTTTACAACACATTTAATCTGTGTGGTTGGTTCTGCTTGTTATTTAAAATATTTGATGAAAGAGTTGATGTGCTGCCAAAATTACATTTAATATCTTCAGTTAATTGTATAAGTATTTTGAACAGGATCTGGGATTTTGGGCACCACTCATTAATAAATAAATCCAATAACATATGGATGTGCCTGGTAAAAAGTAAATGTTTCAATTTTTAGCAAACATAAGCTAGGATTACATTTTGATCAACAAATTTTACATAATGATCTGCTTCTGCTGCCTTACCATTTATTAACCTTAATCATCTCGTTAATCTTTTGTAGTGGTTTAAGGCAACAAAGCTCCTTATTTACAACAGTGATAATTTATATAGATTGAGATTATTTATAACAAGTTAAGAACAATTATTTTCACCGAGTTTCTATGAAAGGGGGCATAAATCTTTGACAAAATAAAAATTCTTAATTTTATTTCTCAAATTGAATTGTTATTAGGAAATAATACACATATATTATAATGTATTAAACTATTAAAAGTACTCCAGTGGTAGAAACAGTGCATAGACCAACTAAAACTCATAACTAAACTAAATAATATAAATTTAAAATTGCTGTAAAGAAATCTGTGATTATTACTTTGTTAATGATAAAATAGTGTTGATTCATTTGAATTGTATATACACAATCTGAAAATATACCTCGATATGTTTTTAGTACATTGTTGGCGTCTTTATAACTTTGTTAGTTTAGTGTGTATACAAGTGGGCGACAATTAATAAGTTCTTGGTCTCATAAAGATGCTTCTGAATTGGACAAATGCCAGTCATCTATTTATAACACGGCTTTATATATGAAACTAAAACCAACAGAATACTGTAAAATTGTGCGACACTTCTTTCACCACTTTATAGATGAAAAAATTGTTGTATGTTATGCTTAACAATTAATATATATATATATATATATATATATATATATATATATATATATATATATATATATATATATATATATGACTGACTCATGATGTGTGTGTGTGTGTGTTAATACATTTGTGGTTTGTTGTGTTTTTGTTTAATGTTTTGTTTAGATTATGAATTAGGTAAACATCAGTGTTATTTTTAAGGTGTTGAAACAATATATGTTTTTTAGAATTAAAACTTTTGTTTTTTTAAGATTGTTTATGGTCCTGATGGTCTCTGATAAATAATTACCATTTTGAAAAAAAAATAACTAAAATTTTATAGTTTCATTTAACCTTCATTAATTTTCCCCTAATTTTTTATTTTAGAATTTCTTCTGGGTTAAACAGGAGTCTTCTGCTTTTTTTTAACATTCCTGCCCTTCCACTCTTAATCTGATTTTGTTAAATTAATTTATGACATGCAAAATATTTGAAAATGATTTCAGGTCAATGTTTATAAATATGATTAACATCAAAATTTCTCAATAGTGAAATTTAAATAGTTTTTTTATAAAAATACAGAAAAGTCATTTTTTTGTTGAACACTAATTCAGTGTAAGTATGTAGGTTTTAAAGTAAAGATTAAGAAAATATATGGTAAAAATAAGTAATTTTGATTTTTTTAATTCTCTTTGTAAATATTTGTTATACAAATTTAGATTTATTGTTCGACACCTTATTTAAATGTAATGAAAAAGTTTTAAATGTAATGTTGTTGACATGAAAACAGTAAATTTTGATTTAACAGAACTGAGGTTCTGGTTAGCATCAAATTTAGAATAACGTGAATATAAATGAGCAGAATAGTCTGTTTATGGACAGGATCTCTCATTGAGCATATTCCAAACTTCTGTGTATTCTGTCTGCCAACATTCTGAGTAATAATTAATTTATAATCGCTTGATTACGCTTTAACATACAAATTTGATTAAAATATGAGGCAAAACACAGTTTTGGGGTTGTAACTTGCTAAAACACAGTACAGTATATACTTAAAAAATTCTCTTCTTCAACAATACAATTTTAAATGATAATTGTTGTAACATGTAATTGTCACAATGTAAATAGTAATCGGGATATGGGGTTGATCAAAAAGTTTAGTATCTATAGAGTGGTATTAAGTCTGGGAAATTAACAAAAAGTTCTTCAGTGTGCAAAAAAAAAAAATGTAGTAAACAAATTGAAAACAGTCAGTTTCAACAATAATATTCGTAGAAATTCAATAAATTTTTAACACAGGTCATTCTTCCAGTATGCCCTGTGTTAAAAATTTTTAAGAATTTCATTTTAATAATTTTAGAGTGGTGCAAAACCATATAAGGCTTATATATTATTAAATGCAAAACCACCATGTTTGCAAAAAAATATTTTGTGAAATTATACAAGAAGATAAGCCATGTGATTGTATAATTTACTGTATCATAAATTGTTTATTTTTCATGATTATAAAAATGTTATTTCTCCCTAAATTAATTCATATGAATCAAAAATCCAAAATATATTTCCCTTGAAAATGTTAATATGTTGTCATACCAAAATGATATGATTATCGCTTTTTTTTTCTGGCTGTTAGATTAATCCCACTCAGAAAAAGTATTCCTTTATTAAAAAAAAAAAAAATAATGAAATTAAAACTGAAGAAAAGAAATACTCTTTTAAAGAAAATTGAAGTTAAATACTAGGATATTTTCAGTATTTGTTTGTCTAATATGCACATATTTATGGCTGTACAGGACTGCAAATGGTTGCTGTCTGCATTGTAGGTTTCACCACAGTACCAGTTTGTGTTTTGTATTTTAAGGTTTAATATTTCTGTAATTTTTTGAGATTTAAGAAATTGGTTTCTCGTCATAGTTCTGAGCCCTTTATACAACATAGTTTATCTTTTAAAACATATTATTAAACAGGTTTTACCTGAGGGAGAAATTGAGTGACAACCTATGGGCTGACGGCTTCACCATGGACCCACAACTTATACGAGACTATTTCTACCGTTTCCTTTACCAACCACAGGACAGGGAATATCCGGACCTGTGCCAGCTGCCGGATCTCAATGAACAAACACTGTTAGAGAACCTTCGTGCGAGGTTTCTGGCAGGCCATATCTACACTTATGTAGGCTCTATTCTCATCGCTGTTAATCCTTTTAAGGTGAGTAGGATGCAGCATACAATTGATCATCACTATAGTAAACTTCGATATAGCAATATATGAAATAGTTTAATTTACTGCATATATATATTTTTCTACCTCTTACGTCTAATAAGCTATCTTAGTTTGTTAATATTAAATTAAAAAAATTAGAACAAAATTTGTAATCATACCAATTGGAAAACCTTTTTTAAAACTAACTTAAAATTTGATAAAAAAATTGGTTCTATTCAAATAAATTATTGTTGAAATAAAGTACTTAGCTATCCAAACAAAATGTATGAGTTGCTATCTGAAAAAGATTTAGAGCTATTAAAGTATCTAGAATTTAGCCTATTTAGTCCAGTTTTTCAAAATTTGTTACTTAATCTGATTTTGTTCAATTATTGGGCAAATATGAAGTTTATAAAACAATTTGTGGTTGCAAATTTTATTTATAAAATGTAGGGTTTACTAGTAACCAAAAAAAAATCCAATCTAACTGTGACCCTGTCATCATAATACTATATAACTGCTGTTATTCTGTTTATTAAAACCAAACAAATGCTGTACTAATCTTGCTTGTATACATTTGTTTATTTTAGTTTAAGAATATCAGCTCTGAATGTAGCGCTACCTTATTTCTTATTTCTAGCCATGACAACGATGTCTTAATGAAACAAAATTTATTTGGAGACCATTGGTAAATGGACACCTGATTGTTGGAATTAAAATCAATATTCACAGCCATGATTTGAAAATTGAAATGTTCAAAATTCAAAAAGCACGATGTTCAACTCATGAGAGTCAAACTGTGTATTTGAATGGGCATCATTTTAAAATAAATGGATTTTGTTGAAATAAACAAACATATCTAACTATTACCAAAATAAAATTTTTACAATTCGATCTTCATAAATTGAAATGTTTGTTATTTAATATTGTTATTAAACAAGATGTTATTTAATATTGTTAATGTTTGGAAATCTGTTTATATCATGTGAATGAGACTGCTGCATATCAGGATTATTTTGATATAAAGAGGTAACATTTAATCACTTTAATTAATAATATAGCATCTAACAACACATTATTGTTTCAGTTTCATCCTATCTATAACCCTAAGTACGTAAAGCTATACCAACACCGTCGTCTTGGTCCAGAACTACCGCCACATATTTTTGCCGTTGCAGACTCAGCATACCACAGTATGTTACGTTCCAAAAAGAACCAATGTATTGTGATCAGCGGGGAAAGTGGCAGCGGTAAGACAGAAAGTACGAACCTCTTGTTACACCATCTCACGGCGCTGAGTCAGAAAGGAAGCCAAGGCAGTGGTGTGGAACAGACGATATTGAGTGCAGGACCTGTATTGGAAGCATTTGGCAATGCAAAAACAGCTCACAATAATAACTCTAGTCGTTTTGGCAAATTTATACAAGTTAACTATAAAGAGAATGGTATGGTTCATGGGTGAGTTGATAACACTGTATGCTATGAATAATTTGTTTTTAATACTATTTTTTAAAGATAATTAAAAAAAGAATTCCTTGTTACCAGATCCATGCAGATTTAAAATAAAATATTCAACTCTAATTTTTCACAAACATCCTACTTTACCCTTAAGAAGTGGTTTACATGTTGTAAATGTTAAACTGTGATTTATGCTTTTAGATGCAAGTGAATAAAATAATATGTAAATAACCTTGTAGTTCACAAAACACATAACAGCATGCAGGGCGATGTTCCTTAAATGTGTTTTTTAAAAAAGACTGAAAATAGGTCAGAACGGTTTATCAAATAGTTAACAGGCCATATGTTAACTTACATTTTCTAGTAGGGATGCTACTTGCTATATACACTTGTAATGTAGGATTTGCTTTAGTCGCCAGTATAACAGTTTCAACATTTTTAAAATGATTTATTCAATTGCTTTATTTGTTTATTACTGGTAGTCCTACAAAGTTTATTTGATCTATAGTTGTTTGTTTTGACTGTATGGTAATTAAGAAAACCTATGTATATTATTTTTAGTAAGAATAATGGCTTATCCCAACGTTTTGGATCATGCTAAATTTGTGAATGAAGTAATGAATACTTTGGTTTCAAGTGGAATTGATTTTCATAATTTGGAAACAGAGGCAGACAATTTTTTTCTTCACATATTTGAAATAAAACAAGTTTTAATGTTAAAAAAAAATAAATTAAAAATATATAATAATTTAAAAAAAATATAATTATTTTCTTTTTTTCTCTAATTTGTCCAGTATTTGTAGGTTTTTCCAAATGCATTGACTGGTTGTTTTGAAATTTGGTACAAAGGTACCTTTTATAATACCTGAAGGAAGTATGTATAAAATTGTTTCCCATTCACTTCCATTTAAAGGTGGTAGTTTCTAATTCCTGATTTAATGATGTTGCTGCGTGGTGGCCAAGCATTAAGTATATACTGTGAGGTCTACTATTCTTTGAACTACTAAGTAGGTCAAAGAACAATATAGACCTAATAGTATATAAATACTATGATATATATACACACACATACATATACACCTAATAGTATATATATATATATATATATATATATATTGAAATCTTTTTCAATTTAATAAAACTAATATTTTAATTTTAACAGAATTTGAATTATTTAAAAGCTTTGTTTATTTTTTTTCAGAGCTGTTGTCCAAAAGTACTTATTAGAGAAATCCAGGATCTGTTCTCAAGGTCGTAATGAAAGGAATTACCATGTGTTCTATTATTTACTGAAAGGTGCTTCGTTAGAAGACAGAAAGTCACTTCATTTAAGGAAAGCAGAATCATATAATTATCTGAACAGGGTAAAAGATTAAACATTTATCAAATTGTATGTAATAATTAGGATTGCCATGTCCTAGTTAAACTGGGAGAGTCCCAGTTTTGGGCTCTTGTCCGGGTGTCTCAGCCAGATTTCTGATTGACCTGCTCACAGTCAAAAATTACAATAAAGTAAAAATTTTAACAAAAGCACTAAAAACTTATAAAACTCAAATTGCTGTACAGATACCCAAGATCAGTAGGGCTGTCTATTAATAGTAATTAATGTACACTGGTGATTCATAAAGAATATTAATTTATTTTGCAGTGATTACAGTATTGAATCAGAAAATTGGCAGTTGTGGAAAGTGGAAGGAATATTTTCATTAATGAATAATATTTTGAAAGAAAAAAATGATTTGAGTTAACTGCAAGGGCTTCAAGGTTAAGCAAGGTTCTCTTTTGCTTAGATTGTTTTAAAAAATTTTAAGACATTAAAAAAAATCATTCTTGGGAAAAGTAAGTATGGTTTATGAACAAGAGTTGTTAGTTTTCCTAAAAAAAGAATAATTTAGGCACGTTTAAAAGCTGTTTTAAAAGTTTTCCTAAAAAAAGAATAATTTAGGCATGTTTAAAAGCTGTTTTAAAATAATCTAAAAATATGCTTTTGTAGTAACAAATTTCCAAATTTTTGTGGGGGAAACCACCCCAATGCCCAGTGGGGTGGCAACCTCTCCTTCCTCAACCAGTAAGTCTCTTGTCCTGAGAACTCTACACTCTTTGGAAATGGCAAGGATAGTAATAATTATTTTGTGTAAAAAAAAATGGATAATTTCTTTTAACAATAAAAATATTTAAAGAAAAATGTTGAATGATTTTTTAAGGGAGCTGTGATGGAAGCTAAATAATGACCATTGTTGGATTCACTTTTGAGTATTAAATGAAATATTTTCATGATGCTGAATTTTAATTTTTTTTTGTGGTGTTTAACGTCCGACTATTGTGCACACTTGGGCTAATACAGACGATGGGATGATTTATAGCGTATGAAAATGCCAAGCCATAGCCAGGAATCGAACCCGGGTCCTCGGGGTGAAAGCCCAGTACGCTATCAACTAGGCCACCGAGGCGGCTGAATTTTAATGTGAAAGCCGATCCTGTAGAGAATTTTTTAAAAAATACTATCCACTAAAAATATTTTATTAAGTTAGAATAATTTTACCATATACTTGTAAAAATTTTAAATGGACTTGCAACTTTTTTATAATAAAATGTTCAAACTCAGCCCTGCTTTTATATATTTTGTTGAAAAACTACCATTGACTTATGTGTCTTCATTATTTTAATGGGCATAAAAAAAGATGAAATTTATAAAAAATCTATTTCCCGTTGAAGGCAAAGAGTTGTCAGTTACTTTTAAACATAGTTTAATGAAAACAATGAATATAAATTTATAAAGTACAAATGAATTTGTTTAATAGATAGGGATCTGTAATATTTAGGATACAATTGATAAAATGTAGTCTCTAAATATATTTTAAATATAATTTCTAATTTTGATTATTTTTTTATAGAGTGGCTGTTATGTATTGGAGAATGTTGATGAAGATCATGAGTTCTCTAGACTGAAACAATCCATGGAAATGGTTGGATTTACTCCGGAGAAGCAACGGCGATTGTTTGCTGTACTTTCTGCTGTTTTACTGCTCGGTAAGTTGTTCAGAAAGCTAATGACGATCCAAAATAGCATTTTTCGGTTAGTAATGCAAGGTTTATCTTAGTTCAAAAGGAATAAATTATAATTAAAAAAAACTAAGCTAAAGAACATTATTGAAAACTAAAAAAAGTAATTTGGTTAAAATAATAACTTTTGTTAACAAACCTTTAGAACATTGTTTTTACATACCTAATAAATCTCTAATCATTAGTCTATTTCTGCCCTTATGTCACAGTACAGTCAAACCTTTTTTTTATTGAAGGAAACACATTATGTATCTGAGTGATGTTATGAAAAAGTGTTATTAAAAATAATTGTAAATTTTAGTAAGGAATAACTAAAAGATATTGTTGCAGTGATTCATTATTTTTATTATTATATTTGTGATTAAAAATATTTAGCTATGCAGTATTGTGCATAACAAAAATGGGAATATATAATATATTTTAAAATTCAGTATCTAATAGCAAGTCTTGTAATTTACATCTTTATACTTACTGTTAAAAGTAGTCTATTATTTCCTTCTGAATAGTCTGTTTGGAAAAGTACTTTCATATACCTTTAACAAATATTGTTCTTACTGAACAGTAGAATTTTGAGGAAAATGAGAAATGAAGTTTGGTAGAACACGTTAATTATTGCAACTGGTACTCATGCGAGGCACTGAAAATATTGACTGAGGCACACAAAACAAAGTGTTTAGTATGTTTATTTCCGTTGAATAAGATACTGTTAATGGTAATGATTTGTTCAGCCAAATTTTCACATGATATTTCGTATGTTCAGAGCTGTCGTTGATCAGTGTGAGTGGCTGCAACAGACCTTGGTCTGACAAGGCCTTTCTCCTGTGATTTGA
Source organism: Callitettix versicolor (assembly GCA_022606455.1). Taxonomy (NCBI): domain Eukaryota; kingdom Metazoa; phylum Arthropoda; class Insecta; order Hemiptera; family Cercopidae; genus Callitettix; species Callitettix versicolor. The sequence goes on along the minus strand of CM040190.1, from coordinate 69,229,046 downwards.
TTTTTTAAAAAATGTAAAAGTTTGGCAGTTAATAGATGAGTAAGTTATTATTTGGTTAAAGTTAACAACGAAAATTTCCAAAAAATTAAATGCTCGCCTCATCAAACTGCCTAAAAAAGTGCATCTGTGGAATATCTGAATGTGTTATTAAAATAACTATTATGAACTAGAACTATAATAATTATATGGTAACAATTATAACTGTAATGTCTTTATGTTTCATCTTGATCCCAATCAATATTCGCCGGCGGAGACAGCTGAAGTGAACAACTGAGGGCTTAGCGACTCCACCATACCTCTAGCTCATTCTACTCTTACTCATATACACACAACACACAAAACAACACACACACACACACACACACATACACACACACACACACACACACACACACACACACACACACACACGCAGGGGGTGCAGACTAGCTGCACCTATTGAGAGGACCTAGATGAACCTCGCGGCACCTGAGTGTAACACACTTACACTTACAGCACTACACTTACGATTTAAATACTTTACACTCACACATACATTTAGGGATTTGCTGTTCTTGTTCCGTTATGTCTGGGAGTGGCAATACTGCTTGGTTTCCTTTGGCGGGGCCATGAATGTGGAACCTGATGTGTGCCTAGCTCTGCCGAGGACCTCTGATGGGACAAGTTCTGGGACCAAGTAGCCTATAGGCGCTTGGCAAGCACATGAATGTTGAGTTATGGGTGTTGGAGCCCATAGCTAAGTCTATCGAAACAAATGGTTGCGTTCTGTGAGTACATAGAGGGCGGCTGCCAGTGGTACTTGATTTTGGGGAACCGTAATTTCCTAAGATGTACCTTAACCCATTCCTAAGATTCTGAAGTGCTGAAGACATGTATTTAGGCTCCAGTATACTGGAGATCCTCTCCATTGGGGATTCTCGCTTTAGTTCGAGTCTCCTGGGCTGCTGGTGGTCGTTTGGGTGCACCCTGTACTACTTGTTCGAAAAATCTTCATTCATGAATTGCTTGGCAAATAACACTGTGGATACCAAAAACCAAAACGCCAAACTGAGTTTAAAGAGGCATCGTGTGACCGTGTCAAATGAGTCTGTTTGTAGTGAAATTAGTATAAATAATGTTGGAGATTTACCTAGTAATTCAAAAGTACAAGAAGGAGGTAGCTTTATATTACCTTCTATGTCTTTAAAAATTCAACTGAAGGAGCTGATCTTGCAAAAGTCTCACCTTTTATAATTAATAAGGCCATCGTTAGAAAAGCAAGTCCCATAGTTTCAGTCAAGAAACTACGAAACGGGACTTTACTTGTTCAAACTCACAGCGACAAACAGGCCCAGTCACTGCTTAAAATGACATCTTTCTTTGAGAATGTCAGAGTATCTGTGGGACCCCACAGAATCTTGAATTTTGTAAGGGGTGTCATAAAATGCAGAGATCTTCTTCACGTTGATACACAAGAAATAAAGACAGAGCTGGCTTCGGAAGGAATAATTGATGTAAATCGAATAAAGCGAGTAGATAAGGGGCAAAAAGTTCCTACAGTCTCCTTGATCCTTACATTTGGAAAACCCACTGTACCCGAGTATATCTATGCCGGATACCAAAGGCTGTCAGTCAGACCTTATGTTCCGAACCCAAGGCGTTGTTTTAGATGTCAAGGTTTTGGTCATGAGTTCCTCATGCTCAAAGCCCGAGGTTTGCGGCAATTGCAGTACTTTGGGTCATAGTGGTGAAGGTTGTCAGGTTAGCCCGCATTGTGTGAACTGTGGCGGTGGTCATCCTGCCCGATGTCCAAACTACCCCAAGTTTCAAGAAGAAAAGTCAATTTTATCTATAATGGCCAAAGATAAGATTTCCTTTCCGAAGCCAAGAAAGTTCACAAAAGCTCTGTCTGTTCTGAATGGAAAATTATTTGCAGCTGTCACATCTAATCCAAAAATGTCATCTTGTGTAATTGTGATGAGCTAACCAAAACTGTCAAAGTTTTGACGGATCAAGTAGCTCAATTGTTAACTCTGTTATCCTCCAATATCACACCTATTTCGGTTCCGGTTGCTAAGAAAGGTCCTTCATTGCTTTCTCCTACTAGAGTAACTGCTGGGTCTAGTTTATGTAAAGAGTCTAAATCTCCAGTGATGAAGCCTTTAATGACAACGTCGCAAGTACTAAGGCCCGTTGATAAGAAAACCACTCCGGGTCTAGAGTATTTCTTAAACCAAAATCAAATACTTGTCCATCGACAGTTGGACCTAAAAATAAAAATTCTGCCACAGTAAACAAACCTGTAAGAAAACTGAAAAAACTTCTAAAGGAGGTTCTACTACTAAACCTCCTGAAAACAAAACCAAAAAATCATCAGAGTCTGACATTAGTCACAGTTGTGACTCTGTGTCTGTTGATTCTGACCAATCTAAAGTATGCTCTATTGAAAATATGAATCCTATCATATACTAAATTATTAATTTTCAATGTCAAGGCCTTCCATTTACAACAATGTGATGCAGTGGAACATTAACGGAGCCAAAAGTCATATTGAAGATTTATAAATTCGTGTACTAGATACGTCTCCATTATTCATTTGCCTTTAAGAGACGCACTCACCAATCGCACTCTTTCAATTTAAGAGGGTATTCTGTTGTCAGGGCCGACTTCATAACGGAAGAACGAGTGAAGGGTGGGGTATCCATACTCGCTCGTGACTCTATTGATGACATAATAACTCCTTTACAAGCTGTCGTATTTCAGACTATCATACCATTTAAACTTACCATATGTTGCATTTATCTACCGCCTAGCTATGCCTTTTAAAACAATGACAGTTAACTTATTAATTCAATTACGAGTCCCCTTTCTATTGATGGGTGATTTTAATACTGACCACACATCGTGGGGCTCTACTACCTGTTACTCACGAGGAAACCGAAATGACAATATAAGGACTACATTAAATCTATGTCTTTTAAATAATGGTTCCCCAACACACATCGTTTTCTGCTGGTGGTTGGACAGTCATTGATTTGACCTTTTGCAGTCCAATTTTGGCAACGAAGTTCGAATGGTCGGCGATGTCTGATCTTTATGGTAGTGATCATACTCCGATTAATGTTTCATTTTGTACATTCTACCGTCCGAATTCTATACCACTCCGCTGTGGATTCTACAAAAGGCACAATGGGTGGATTTCACAGAGCAATTTGTATCACCTGACATTGAAAATGTTAACTGTATTAATGAAATAGTACAAACTTTAACTGAAAATATTTTAGACGTAGCACATAAAACTATTCCTCAAACCTCGACTCATCAATCTCGTCCGCCCGTTCCTTGGTGGATTGAGGACTGTAAGCATGCCTTGCTTTTACGTAGATGACCGACGAATGAAAATATTGAGATATAAAATTCTTCGAGCTAGAGCTTGTAGAATATTTAAACAAATTATTGGACCCAGTATATTAACACAATATCAAGATCAACACCAGTATCGACTGTTTGGAAGAAACTCCGTTCTGTTTCTGGTTCATCTCCATCAACTCCCTTGATGGACATCAAACAACGGAATGGAATAATAAGTTTTGATCCTCAAGATATTGTTAATACATTGGGTTTATATTTTGCAGATTACTCTTTGTTTACTTCCTATAGCAATGGTTTTCGTCTTTTCAAAAATACCCAAGAAGCAATGCCATTCGTCGTTGGTACATCTGTTTCTCCTTTGAACGCGCCCTGTTCAGTAGAAGAGCTGGAATCTGTACTGTCATCCTTTTCAGATTCAGCACCAGGCCCCGATAACCTTGTATATTCCATGATTAAAAATCTTCAAACATCAGGGAGGATTTCCCTCCTGAAGATGTACAATCATGCGGTAATTCATTTGCGAATTGTTTATGGCAGCATTGTATATTCGTCTGCACGAATATCTGTATTAAAGAAATTAGACCCAGTCCATCACTCTGCAATACAACTTGTTTCTGGAGCCTTCCATTGTAGTCCCGTTGTAAACATTCTAGCCAAGGCTGAGGAACCTTCACTCTCTCGACGGAGACAGAAATTACAGTTATCTTATGTAAGCAATTTATCATCTAAACCATGGCACCCTGCTTTTAATACAGTTTTCAAAAATCAATTGCTGCGACAGTATGAAATTCGACCCAATGCTTCTGCTCCGCTTGGTATTAGAACTTCCCGTGTTTTTGATGACTTCGATATTGAACTGCCCCCAATGTTTGTAAGGTCCCAATGTTTTATTCCTCCATGGACTATTACCATGCCAACAGTCGATTTATCACTTTCGTCTTACGTAAAATACAACACTCCTGACGTAGTGTATCGTCAGGAGTTCCTTCATATTCTACATTCTAACCCATCTAGTGAAATTATTTTTACAGATGGTTCAAAACTTGAAGATAAAGTCGGTTGTGCATTTTACACATTAGGGCAGACGTGTAAGTATGGATTACCCTCAATTTGTAGTGTCTTTACTGCTGAACTGTTTTCTATCTTGAAGGCTTTGAACACCGTTGTATCCAATTCTGCTAATTATCTTGTGTGTTCTGATTCGAAAAGTGCACTCCACGCTATCCAGGATATGTATTCGGTAAATCCTCTAGTTCAAGTTATTTTGTGCTGTATTTGCAGCCTTGAACTATGAGGTGTTAGAGTAACATTTTGTTGGATACCTGGCCACTGCAGGATAATTGGAAACACTAGAGCGGATATTGCAGCAAAGGAAGCAGCTTTGCTGCCACCAAGCATGTACCGTGTATTTTGTTCAGGTTACCTTTGCAAAGTAAAACAACTAATTTGAATGCATTGGGAAGATGAATGGACAGCCTTGGACAATAACAAATTGAGGGTCATTAAACATACTGTTCGCCTTGAGAGTCGTCTGTAAGAATAAGTCGTAGGGAGGAGGTTGTCGTTACACGCCTCCGCATTGGTCATTCATTGCTGATGCATGGTTTTCTAATGGGACGTGGGGAGCCATCTACATGCCAACTCTGTGGAGAAACCATCACAGTCAAACACTTGCTCTTAGACTGCGAATATTTGAAAAACATGCGTATAATATATGGATTAGGAAATGTTGGCAGGCGATCTAGGGGGACGATTTATCAATCATTGATCGTGTTTTGGCCTTCCTGAGGCGCTTGCATATACGAGGGTTGATCAAATATAAACGAGACTGATTTTTTAAAAAATTTATTGCTTACTTACAAATTATTCTTGATACAACTTATTTTTCTACATAGTCTCCCGTACGAGTAACACATTTTCCCACGGATTGGAAGTTTTTAATTCCATCTTAAGTAAAAGTTCTCGGCGTTCATTGAGCCATTGGAGCACGAAGGTCTCCACCGCAGAATCGTCTTGAAACGCTGGCCTCAAAGCGCCTCTTTGAGTGGCCCAAACAGGTGATAGTCGCGGGGTGATAAGTCTGGACTGTATGGGGATGTTCCATTGGTTCCCAGCCAATTTGATCGAGTTTAAGCCTCGTAGCGTTAAGCGAATGTGGCGGGCATTATCGTGAAGAAGAATGGCGTTTCGCCGGTTTAGATTTCCTTTTCCTACTGAAAAGACTGTTTTGTGGCCTCTAAAACATCGCTTTAATATTGTGCATTTATTGTGCGTCGTTGATGGAGAAATCGACGTAAAAGGCGCCTTGATTGTCGAAAAATACAGTGGCCATTACCTTCCCGGCCGGCGATCGTGATTTGGTCTTCAGAGCGCCCTCTCTCCCCTCTTCCGCCACTTCATACTTGCCTGTTTCGACTCGGGTGTAATGGTGAACCCATGTTTCGTCACAGGTGACAATCCGGTTTAATAATGCCTCACCATCTTGTTCAAATTGGGTCAATAGTCGCTGGCAAATCTCCAAACGATTCCGTTTGTGAGCGTCGGTCAAATTTACGTGGAACCCACCTTGCAGATACTTTGCTGAGTTCCAGGTTTGATGTAACGATTTTTGAACGCTACCATAGCTCAACTGGAGTTCATTTGCAATAAATTGCAGCGATATCGTCTGTCTTCGTCCAGGAGCTTCCTGGACAGCATCAATGTTTTCGTCCGTGGACGTGGTCGAGGCGACGATCATGGCTGAGGTTTTCTACTACTTCCCATCCTTGGCGAATTCCTTGTGCCAAGCAAAAATGCGAGCTCTTGACAGGGTCCTGTCCCGTATTGAGCCGTCAATCTACAAAAGATTTCAGTCGGATTGACCCCCTCCTTGGCCAAAAACTTAATAATAATTCTCTGCTCCACGAGCGTGCACTTCACTCTCACTCATTGTATAGTTTTATACTGAAGGGTCCGAGCGGAAATGTTGCCCGTCTGCGCCGTCCCAAACCTCCCAGGCTACCTGAAACCCCACCCTTTAGAGTTCAATGTCCAACGGAAAAGTTTTTAGAAAGTCAGTCTCATTTATATTTGATCAACCCTCGTGTATGTATATATATATATATATATATATATATATATATATATATATATATATATATATATATATATATATATATATATATATATATATATATATGCTTAAAAAAAAAAATATTCGTGCGAAAACTGCCATACAATGCCAGTGTTAAACAACAGCTACTTATTACCCTATGCGACCCAACATATACAACTTCTGCTACTTAACACCACTTAACTCTGATATACGACCTACCCAAGTATGTAATAAGAGAAAAGAAAATTATAATAAAGTAGTTTCATCTGTGCAAGTACGCAGAGAAGATGTACAACAAAAAACAGAACAAAATAGACCTACAATAGATGCTGTGAATATAACATAAGACTTTGTATATATCTTTGTTTTGTAAAGTATTATTCAAAACCCCTACTGACAGTAGTTTGGGTACAGATTTTGATGCCACTCTATGCAGATTCAAATTATCAAGTAAAATTGCATGTGCAGAATCTTTAGCTCTTTAGTAATCTCCCGTATGGTCAAACAACGATCTAGAATGAACGTGTGAACAACAGCTGCAAACCAAATGGTTTGTGGCCTTCCAAAATGTTGTTCACTTTTCACTGATGTGCAGCTATAATTGAATCGGTTAAGTTCTATTTAATTCGTGTAACCACTACAGCATTACGTCTAAACACCTGTTTAATTTTATGATTTACTTTGCTTTTAGAATCATCAAGCTTTTGATAAAATTTGATGTATTATTTTTGCTCATATCATTTAGTCATCTTAAAAAAATCAAAAGACCAGTGAGTATATATTGAAATCATTGTACAAACACATTTTCTGTTCCACTCTGGAATCTAAAAGCTAATTACTAAACATGTTAAGGTTTTGAATGCACTAGAAAATATAAGTATAATTTTTTTCAGGCAATGTGGAGCTAATGCCACGCAAGTCTGTATACCATCATGATGAAGCAGTTGCTGTTAAAAATACAGATGTAGTAAACATAATCTCGCAGTTGTTGAGAGTAAAACAGGAAACACTGATGGCTGCCTTAACAGCGAAGAGGGCAAGGGCATCGGGCGAGACTCTCATTATTAACTACCGATTACCTGAAGTGAGTTAACATTTAGTTACTATGCTTCTTTTGCCTACTTAGCTTTTGTGGGTGTATATTGTAGGGCACATTTAACCCTTTGAGGAGTATCGACATCTGGAACGTCACAATAAGAAAGTAAGGATTAGAGATGAGTACAAGCTAAATTAAAAATATTTTGTTTATTCATTACAAAATTTCATAAATACTGAAATATTCCATCATTAAAAACATAATAGGCTTCAATTACCTTAAGAACCAAATTTTAAAATTTGTGTGGTGTGCTAAATCTGGCTTATTTAAAACAGTAAAAAAAAAAATGAAATAAGCAAAAGAATGTTTTTGTCATTTCTGTATCATTTGATTTAAAAATAATGAAAAAAGTCATTTTTATCTGGCATCACTGATTGATATCACTGTCTACCAATAATGAATTTATGTTTTAACAACTTATATACTTAGACAAAACAGCAGGGTAGTGACAGTTTGTTTTATGATAAGATGCATTGCAACCTTTTGCAAGATTTGCAATTGTGCTTCTTTTGTAGCATACATGCAATATATCATCGTATAGGTCATGGTTAGAAAGACCTGGAACAGAAACTTGAGCATGATACAATGAAATGCAGATGTCAGATGTACTAGTAAAGTGAGTAGCACTGTGTGGTAAAACAGTCATGTTACAAGTGCAAAACATATTTGATTAATTTGTCCTTGGGTTCCAGTAAGTTTGTATTAAGTCCCCCGATGACAGCAACATGTCTATATGATGGCAGTGTTTCTTCAAACCTGGTTAAGTATCCAATTTAGGGAGCTTATGGCATAATCCCTGGAGGATTTTAGTGCTCAGCAGTCGTCAACATATAATTTTCCACAAATATATATTCAGACTTAGCTCTGATTTGTTGATCTGAACACAAGCCTAGGTCCTATTTGTTGACTTATTTGTAGACTGCCTCCTTAATTAGAGATGACCATTATGAAAAGAGCATAATCTTGCAGAGAAACTTCAGCTGAATTAATTTAAGGTTTAAGCCACGATTGAGTTTAAATTTTGATTTAGATAAATTTTACAAAACTCATCAATGTGGCCTTGTAGAGACTTGAAGAGTTTTGAGTAAAAAGTCACTTGTAGCAAAAGAATAAGATATACATTGTGTTTCGCAGCAGTGTATGTGGGTATCAGAATTATGAAAAAATGAAAAATTACTGAATATAGTTGCTGAGTAGTATAAAGGTAATCATTGTGTCAACATCCTGAGACGTGGTGACATGTTTGAAAAAGTAAGAAGTAAATAATGATTCCCAACTAATTTGTGCTAAATATTTTACTAGAAAGTTGTTATAGAAGAACATTTTTGAAAGAAAACTTTGTGATCATTACTTGATATTGTATTTCATTATAGGCTCAGTCTTCATGTGTTGTCTTTATACTAAACAGTCTCCAAGTTATATGTATCCTTTTTTAGGCTATCGCTGCAAGGGATGCAATGGCCAAATGTCTTTATGGAGCACTGTTTGATTGGATAGTGCTACAGGTTAACCATGCTTTACTCTCAAAGAAAGACACACTCAGGGACCATCAAGGCAATTCAATAGGTGTTCTCGACATATTTGGTTTTGAGGATTTTGGACCATCAAATAGGTATGTTTATTGAAAATGCACAAACTTTCTAAAAAAACTTGCTTGAGTTAGTGATGCTTATATTTTCAGACTTCTTGTTTAGTGGTTGGTGGATAAAATAAAAAAATCTAGGAAGCCAGTTTCTAAAAAATTGTTAAATATAAAGATTTTTGACAGAAATTTTTCCAAAATTAATAAAAAATTGTTTTAGAGTTAAAAATTACCTGAAATTTTTAATTATTATTAAAAATTCTCTCTCTCTCACTATATATATATATATATATATATATATATATATATATATATATATATATATATATATATTTACCTAGATCCACCTATTGTAGTCCATCTATCAAAATACCATCAATTGTAGTCCATTTTTAAGCACTATATATTTCTGAAGCCTGATGATAAATGATAATAACGGTTTGGGTCCAAGTACAAAATATACCTTTCAGTCTTGAATTTCTTTTTCACGAAAAAATATTCAAACAGTTTTTTGTAATTGCATCTGTCACCTCCCAATCAAATGTGGTCCACAACCATTGTCTGACACCAGGTATCAAAACACCCTTGAATGTGGTCCCAATCGCGTATCATTTTACATTTGATTGTGGGCCAGAGTGACAAGTAGTTATATACCACAATTGTGGTCCGCCTGCAGTGTTGCCAGATTTATTTTGTATATTGATGAAGGCCTGCTTAGCTTCCAATGCGACATTCGACTCTTTGCGTATGGGTTAGTAAAAATATTATTATTTATTATTCTGAAACATACGATCTCTTGTTGTTTCTTCACCATTTTTAGTAGTTTATTGGCAACACTAACCCTAATAAAATTGTCCGAATGTATTTTTGTACATCAGCAACACAATTACTTCTCAAAATGAATAATTTCAAGTACGCTGGAAATGGCCATATTGTTAACAATTGATTTTGGCCAGTGAGCATCGAAATAGAAATGATGAAGATGCTTGGCTCAAGCTAATCGAGGCCGGAAAACGATGTCAACCCTAGTGGCGTGTGATGTCGCTCCAGGAACAATAACCCGAAACTAATTATATGCCAAAAACAAACATACGTAATGTAATGATATTTACAAGAAGTCTTTTGGAAATTGATTTAAAATAACCTAGGCTATTGATATTACTCGGTTACAGGCTAGTTGTTGAAGAAAATAGATAAATTAATAACATTTGATAATATTTGAAGGTAAATTGAAATAGATAAAATAACTATAGGCCCTAATATAAATCAAAATTGGAAAGTAATAAATGAAGCCGAACTTGTTACCAAAAATAGGTTAATAACCTGCATGTATTGATTAGTATTTAATTAAAATTATTATTTAAATTATTTAAATAAATTAAATCATTTATTTAATTATTTATTTAGTATTTAATTAGTAAACCTAATTTGCAATATTTGTAGGCATTTGCTAGGTATTGCAGTAACCTATAACTAGAAATATTTATAATAAATGAAAATAAACGATTAATTAAAACACAAAAACATATTCAAAATATAACAATATACTTGTATTTTGTGACATGGTATTCAGTTCATTGGTAGTTCTGTGAACTGTAGGCCTCAATCAGTATGGGTCAAAATACAAACATTAGTTGTGTTGTTATGTAAACACCATCGACCTTTATTGTTTTTCAAGACATTAAAAAATTACCTAAAGTTATTAAAATTGTCAGATTTAGAATAGATCATGAAAACCTTTCACTTGATACCCCATTTAATAGGTTTCAAATAAAAAAATATATCCTGGCCCATATACTGGACCGCCAAGCAGCCATCGTGCATTTTTGAGCCTTCAATTTTTTTTTAATTCGCATTGACTCATATTTTACTCAAGTAATGAATTTCAAAGCCTAACAACTTTTTAAAAAAAAAATAATAACAAAAATTACGAAAATGCAAAAATGTTGTCACGATGTCCCTGACACGTTAAGGAGTCCAAAATATTACTGACCGTCATCATGCGGCTCATGGCACTGAAGTTTTTTAAATTTGGAATGTACTAATCAAGATCTTTGATTTGAGACCCTAATTGATTGATTTCAATTTTAAAAATTTCAACCTATATTTTGGGCGCTAAAATGAAATCTTACATTTATGAACCTTGAATTTTTTTAAAATGTGTAGTAATTGATATTTTACTGAAGTAAAAAAATTCAAAGCTTAACAAAGCTTTGTAAAAGATTTAAAAATATAAAAACAAAAACTGTCCTAATGGGTCTCTCTGCACTCTAGAGGCACCAAATCTCTAATTTATTTGAATTTCAATGCTAACTAATTATTGAAAAGATGAAAAAGTTAAAGAAAATACAAAAATATTAGTCATGGGGCATTTAGCGCTTCAAGGAGCTAACATTTGTTAAATTTGGATTGTACTAATCAAGACCTTTCGTTTTATACCCCACTTGATAAGTTTCAAAGAAAAGAAAAATATTTTCCGGCCCATAATTTGGATTATCAAGCAGCCGTTGTGCAATTTTGGGACTTACAATTTTTTATGTATGTAGTGGCTCATATTTTACTCAAGTACTTAATTTCAAAGCTCAACGACTATTTGTTAAGAAGATAAAAATAATTTACGAAAATCGCAAAAATGACCCCCTGGTGTACCAAGGGAGTCCAAAAACTAATCAGCAAATGCCCTTCATGTCATATACGTTTTTACCAAATTTCGTAAAAATCGGACAAAGTGTTCAAGAGTAATCACGTAACAAACAAACAAACCAAAAGCAAGATCATCGAATTAAAATATAGACCTCATTTCCTTCCGTCAACAAATATATTCAGAAATTAAACTAAAATGGATCTATCCTATAAAGAAGTATTGAACAGCTGTGTTCTAGTACATTGAAAATCTAGCGTAAGAAGTAGTTTATCTATGAACTGGTATATTTTTAGTAAATTGATTTAAACGGGAAAAGTAATGTATCTATGTGATAGTTATAAAAGCTCTTGAAACGTCCTTACAGCATTTAACAAACATATAAGAATTAAATCATATAAAAATTATGATGTTAATTATTACATTCAATCTACAAGCCTAAACTATAAAACCAGTGCTGGAAAGTAAAGTTAATAATCACAAGTGTGTTAATAGATTGTATATCTTAATTGAAAAGAGTGTCTTCATTTTTTTAATAGAAATGTGACAGCTGGAAAAAATAACTTTGGTAAATTTAATATAGATGCAAATGCTTGAAATATCCCTGTTGGCTTAATAACAATTTGTCTATGGTCGTATATTTTTTCCTATTTATTTATTTACTGGTACAAATTTCCCATAGAAGGTAATAAATTACCTGTATACGGCACGGCACAGTTTAATATAAAACAATCATACATAGTTTATCTTAAAACTGAAACCAAAAAACTAAATCCAAACCAAATTCCAAGACGTACATTACCTTAGAAACCACAACCAATAACTTATTTCAATATATCTATATAATTCTTTCCAATTAATGACTATGGTAACAATGCATTTGGAAGCAGCCATTTTTTTCAATTTATTTTTAGTGTGTCCTTACTTACATTGAAATAGCTTTTAGGTCATTTGTTAGTCTATTAAAATACATAATAGCTGTGTTTATATTCTTTTTTTTACCAGGTTCTTTATATACAGTAGGTATTTGTATAGACTTATGCCTTGTAATACTGTTACTATTTATAAATTCCTTGCTTAAATTATAATAATTTCTTAACAACGCTGTCAAAATATAACTCTGATTTACGTTTAGTATATGTTTTTGAAATTCGGCATCATTACTTATTATTTTTAACATCCTTTTTTGTATATTATATAATGGCAAGGAGAATTATAATATGCTCCCAGCCTATTATACCGTATGTGGCAATACTGTTGAAAAGCCCATAATATATTTTAATATAGTTTTACTTGACATAATCTTTTTTAATTTAACAAACACATATGCCAAATACTTAGTTCTATTATGTAAATTAATTATATGATCCGTCCATTTCTTATATCTATTAAAGAAAACACCTAAATATTTAGTACTATGAACATTTTAAAAGATTATTATTTAAAAATATTCTTAGTGCTAGTGGTAATGTTGGTACACTATTTGCAAAAGTTACATATACAGTTGTTTGAATTATATATGCTTGAATTATCTCTTTTGACTAATAGCCTTGAATTATCACTGTTAATCAGTATTAATAATAAATTTAATAATAGCTTAACCATATATCCTGATTTAGCTCTTGGTTACCTTCCGACCGTATATGCTGTTTTAGCTGTTGGTAAATAAAATCGAATCTGACACAAATTAATTTCTCCAGTCGTACATGCTTATTTAGCTATTGATCACTGATATATTGTCAATCACTGATATAATCAATAGCTATTGATTACTGAATATATTACTTAATATAGATTTTTACTCAAATTAATTTTTCCGATCGTACATGCTGATTCAGCTGTTGGTCAGTAATAATAGAAAGTTTATTACTATTATTAACCTCTGGCTTAAAAGTTTTTTTTTTAAATCCTTTGACCGTACATGCGAGTTTTGCTGTTGGCCATATGAACCCATCTCAATAGTAAACCTAAATTTAAAAACGCCAACGAACCAGTAACCCGAGATTAAGAAGAAATATTTCAAATGAAAAATAATTCAAGAAATTCAAATTTAATCTTAAACAACTTTATTAGTACAAATAACTTGAAACAAATATTAAATAAAACAAAATATATTATAAATTGACATACAAAATGAGACAATAAAATAAAATAATAGTTCAGTACATCAGTACATGAAATGTACCAAGGAGCTTTTCAAAATCAATAATTTTTCCACTTTTTAGGAAAAGGAATTTAAATGGTGTAAGTAACTGCAGAGGAATATCCTTTGCTGACTGCGTTTCTAAATTGTTCACGGGGATGCTGCTTAAGAGACTGGAGGAATGGGTTTTGAATAATGAAGTACTAACCGAATTTCAGGCTGGTTTTAGGAAGGGTTATAGTACTTGTGATAACATTTTCAGTCTTACAAATATTATTAGGTTGAAGGTAAAAGAAAAAGGTGAAAACTTTACTGTTGTTTGTGGACTTCAAGGTGGCGTTTAACTCTCCAGTCAGACAATATGTGTACTATAGACTTTATTCTACGGGTGTTTGTAACAAATTTCTAGAAGTCTTGAAGCCAGTAGTCTATATATGGATACCGAGACCAGAGTGTGGCCCTGACAAACAGTTTTAGAACAGGGATATGTATTAACTCCTCTGATTTTTTCCCTTAAATTTGAATGGCATACATTTTTGAAGCTTTTGGAAGGTGGTGTTCTTGTAGCAGGTGTTAAAATAAGATGTTTATGCAGATGAGATATGATTGTGATAGCGGATCATCCAGGAGTATTGCAGGCTATGATTGATAATTTAGCGAAATACTGCAGGCTTTGGAGTTTAACATTGAACCTGTTTGAAACAAAACAAGAATTTCATTAGGAAATTACCGAAATTCTTAAATATACTTTATTAAAAATATTTTTAAAATTAATAAAAAAAATAATATATTTCAAATAATTTTTTTAAAACATTATTATTAAGTAATATTAAGAAACAATTTTATTGTTTTTCTAGGATAGACTAGGATAGAGTATGAGGGTAGGATAATTGAACTTTTGAATTGAATAGTAAAAGATTTCGGCATCAACTTTAAAACAACATTCTTTGCTGTTCAGTAACATTAGTGCTAAACCTTTCAAATTAGTTTTTTTAAATGAGCAAACAAATAAATTTCACTTACTTCACTTAGTAATTCAGATGGGCCTCCAGAATGGGTTTGTTGCACTACAGAAATAGTTGAAATAGAAAATCCACTTTTATTTCTCCGACGGCAATCTGCAAGAAGTTCTGCACCTTTAAGAAAGAAAATTACAGTTGTCTCATTAGTCTCATAAATCTTACTGTCTACCATCTTAATGAAAAAAAATCTTCATGCTGATATGTTTTTATATGCCAAAAATATTATCTCTCCTAAAACTTGTTGCTTAACAAGAGTATTTATTGATATCAAGAGTCCGAGCTGTGCTTATTTAAAGCATTTCCGAATGCCCTTATCGGCACAAAAGCAACCTAAAGCCATTACACTTTAAGAAATGCTGATGCCAGCTACTATCGCGTTGTGCGGCTTCGCAGAATCGCAGGAAGTAGGAATGGTGCTGCATCAATCACATACTGGCATTCATACGTACACAAACACATACGATACGTGTGTCGAAACATGTCAGTGATATCCGTGTAATGGCCTACATTGACTAATCACTCATTAGTAATAGATTCTAATTATAACAAATGGATAATATCATTATTGTTATTATGACCAATCATTTTCTTAAAATTATAATTTTTGTCCTTAGGTATATTTATGTCATAGTAGGCCTAATGTGTAACCACTCGCAAACACACAAGCATCGCGAAATTAAAGCGAGGCCAATAAATGCAATAAGTGGTCTTTTTTTTTTTAATAATAATTTGATATGTTACAACCAATATTATATTTTTAAAACAAGAAATAAAACTCCTATATACACAAAGAATGAAACAATGTGATTCGGTAACAATGGTCTTAACGAGTTAATTGCTGGCATACAAAAAAAAATCAGACTTTTCTTACTTTTTAATAGTCAAACAAAATATTGCTACAAAACTTATAAAAAAACTCTGATTTTTTCTTAATAGTTAACCTTAAAACATATTCATGTCTGTAAAATCCTACGTTGCTATCCATTTAAAGTTACTTTTTAGGCAGTAGTAGCCTAGGCGAAGTTTTCTAAAAAAAAATAGATCAGGGAATGTAATTTCTCTCGTGAAATGATTAAAAAATAAAGGTATAAATTTAACAGAAATGATAAAATTTAAAACTACTTAGAAAAGATTTTTTACAGATATATGAATATCAGGCCATATCAATTTTACTTTTATTATTTTGGGTATTGTTTAGGCTATATTTTCATTTAATCTATTGAATGTTTAGAACATTCAGATTCTATACCAATTTTGAATGAACTGGGCTAGTTAAAAACTTGTTTGAATTAATTAAATAAAAATAAATGTAATAAATAATTGTATTTGTACTGAATGCGGGCTATACAATTGGGTAAAACTGAATTTTCAATTAGCTTCAAACTGCACATTTTTGTGTAATAGTTTAAATAATAATTTGTTAATAACTTTTTAAATAACTTATGTAGCGACATTTTTAAAACTATAAAAAGTGTATAGAAATGTATGCTACAAATTCTTTACAAGATATTTTATAAGCTGCGTATAACGAAAAACGTTGGCGTGCATCGTATTTATTTAGTATGACTCGGCGTGATGTGTCTACAAACGACGACGTACGACTTTTTCAATCCAACTGTCATTTCTAATATTACAAGTCTTCGGTTATAAGTTTTATGAAAAAATAAGGAAGTGAGTTTTATTGTTAGCTAAGTTGATCACTGTATTACTACTAAGAATGAAATTGTAGAAACCATTGACTTGTAAAATACTGAAGGAGTGTTTGGTTTACTATAATACACAAATACCTCTAAACGGTTAAATAAAACATTAATTAAAACAAGTTTAATTAATTACTATTCCTGCAATCGTTTTGAGCCAGTTTGATCTTTTTAAAGTATTTTCAAACACTTGTAGAACCATGTTTTACCAAATTGTATGACCTACATTCAGTTCTACCAGTTGTTAGGAAATTTGTAGATTATGTTAGCCATTTTTTTACTTTTTATCAAGGCTAGCTTAATAATTTTAATTGTCTTGTTACCAACTGAACTTTGTAATTTTACCTTTAGGCCTACGTGACATATACTTGTAACTTATTTGAAATACTTGGGGACTAAGCAAACACCTGTGGTTTCAAAAAGCGCTAAAATGCTAAAACATGATGGTATTCATTTTAAATCACATTAATTCACTACAATAAAATTAAATTAAATTGCATTCAATTTAAATTTGAAATTGAATTAAATTAATTCATTACTATAAAATTTATTTTTATAATTTATTTATAAAAATATATTTTGGCAACCAAGTATACAATAAAATAAACTTGATTGTTTGAAAGAAAAAATATAGGCCTACATTTTTGTGCTTTTTATGAACAATCTTAAAAAGGAGGACCTTGAGGTCAAAAATAGGAATTTTTATTCAAAATAGACTATTTGGATTTGGAGGATCCAAAAATATAAAAAAATATTGTATATATTATTTAGGCTTACTCTAAATATAAACGTGGTTCTAGCGGAAATGACCGATTACTGTACGTGTGTACATTAGTTTTAATTTTGTCCATGTTATTACAAGTACACCACATAATATACCTAAAATATTTTAAAACTGTCAATAATGTGAGTGAAAAACCCAGATAACCATTAAAAACGTGAATTACATTTAGGATAAATAATTAATAACTACGTGCATGACAATAATATCATAGTTAATAGTAAATATTTAAGCGAATCAAAATTATTTTGTATTTGATTAAAACATAAGAATAGTTAAATTTCAAACTTACCTGGTATCAACTGGAAAATTGAATTCACTCTCCTGGACATGGTAACTTCAAAAACACAGTCTGGTCAGCACTGCTCGTAGCAAACATAGGCTACTCTACAGAGAAGTAGTAATCTAATGAAAGATAACACAGGCAAACTGGCAACACCGGAAATAAGGAGCTAAATACCGCAAAAACTCCTGCAACGTCATGGGACCACAAATGACAGTGTTTTGACACCCCTAATGTGGTCCAGATTTGTAGTCCTCGTGGACCACAATGACAGGTAAAATGATACTCGCTAGGACCACAATCGCGGGAGGTAGAAAACTATATATATATATATATATATATATATATATATATATATATATATATATATATATATATATATATACACACACACACACACACACACACACACACACATGCACACACACACATACACGCACGCCTACACACGTGCATACGGGCGCACACGTGCATGAACGCACGCACATACACACACACACACACATTAAATATTGCATAGTATTGTTTTTTTTTTGGCATTTATTATGTATGTTTCAACTTTTACCCCAAGGGTGACAACAATAAACTTGGTATATAGGCTATATTCTCGAACCTGTACATCGAGCAGTACCTTGTGTATTCTTATTTCTTACTGACGGTAGAATTATGTGAGATGTACTGAGCACAGGCCAGGACCAGTCGGAAGTGTGTATATAGTCTGTATTGTTTAAATTATAAAATAAAATTAAGTTTCATCTTATAATTGAGATGAAATTTTTCTTAGCATAGAGAGATGAAATCTTTCTTCTATTATGATTTAGTGTGTAGTGGTGCGGTAGACACCAGCCAGTAATACAACATTTTTGATAATCTGGCCTAGAAAAGTCCCGAACATGTTAGATTATTGAAAGTTTACTCTATAAAAGATTTGTCTTTATGATAATTCTGTAGTATTTAATATTTTTGAAAAAATGTGAAGCTTTATAATAGCTTTTGTGTTAATTGAAATAATATGTAACTTGTAAACTGATATAAAATTCAATATAATTTTTAGAATTCTTTATAAAAGTCTGAAATTTAGATATGAATTAATTTAGTACATATCAAATTAACTTTTTGTTTTAATATATTTTAATCCTGTTACAGTTTTGAGCAACTCTGTATTAACTATGCTAATGAGCATCTACAGTATTATTTCAACCAGCATGTGTTCAAGTATGAGCAGGAAGAATACAGGAAGGAAGGCATCAAGTGGAGTGACATAGAGTTCCTTGATAATACGGGGTGTTTGCATCTTATTGAAGGCAAACCCAATGGTTTGCTGTGTGTGCTAGACGATCAGTGCAAGTAAGTAGATCTTACAATGTTTACTACCTTGTTTTTGAGTACATCTTTTTAAATTGGAAAGTTACGTTGTTTTACTTGGAATAGCAGGATTAAAGATAACAATTTTGTTTAACGCTTAAAAATGTGTAAGGCTTGCTTAACATATCAAATAGTGTTCAGACCACAAACTTATACTTCTCAATAAATGGTTGAAATAATTTTACATTCAGTTTATATTACTTGCTCAAATATAGCCCAAAAATACAACAGAACGTATAAATTGTTATGTTCTGAAAAATTCCAAGTTCAGAAGCTTTCGGCATAATTGAAAAATCTGCAATAAAAGAAAATGCAATGACCTAATTTTAGTAAAGTCTGATTTATCCAAAGTTGGTGGGACCAGACAAATTTCAGATAAAACACACTTGCAGTTTTTCACTATAATTATGTTTTTAACGAAAAAAAGAAAAAAATGTACGTATGAACAATGTTGGAAAATGTAAGTGAACACATACGTTTTTGTTTAAATTTATTGAAAATTACAAAGCAACTAAAATTAAATGAAAAATGAATATAAACAAATGTTGTATTTGTTTCAATTTATATTTGTATTTGTATTCATCATATTTGTTTATATTTATTTTAATGTGGAAAAAAATAAGTAATTACCTTTTGACTGGGAAATTTGTTCCTAGCTTAATTTGCACTATAATTTACCTTTCACTTTTCATCTATATGTTGCTGGGATTATGATGATACCCTTCATGTGCTTTTTGGTAAAAGCTTCAATTAAAAAAAAAAAATATCAGCAGTGTGTTGATATCCACTTTATCCTTATGTACAACACTGTTGTACAATCTTTGCTTGGAATGTATTTTATTTTTTGAGTTAGCATACAAAGATCTATTGGATTTTATGGATAGATAACAGCCACATATTCATATTTTGTTTAATTGATGTAGGACTACATTTAGTACAATTTGATCAAAATTGTTTTTGAGATAATCTGTATTTTGTTAATTTGTAATTACTTCTTGGTCGAAAAAGCAACATTAATTAATGACATTTGTTTGAATTATAAAGTGATTCCAAAATTGGAAGCTGACAGGTATCATATCTAATGCTAAATTCAGATCTACATGCTAAATTTTATGAAAATCGATTAGTTTATTTAGTCTTAACTGTATGATTGACAGTTAATACTACACTTCTTTTATATTTAAAGGCTCTGAAAATGTTTGAAACCATCATCACCTCAAAATTGATGTCAGATGTACACATCTTTTAGCAAACCAAATAATGATTGCCTTTATTGTTTGCAATAATGTACATTTGTTTGGCAGTTTTCCTGGAGCTTCAAATGAAACACTTTTGCAGAAATTCAATTCTGTACATAAAGACACCAGCTTCTATGAAATGCCGCAGAAGAGAGAGCCTGCCTTTATTGTACGACACTATGCAGGGAAAGTTAAATATCAGGTGTGTATAATATTTGTTGTAAAGACTGAAATTTTCTAATCCTTTAGGAATATGAAGATATTACTAATAAAATATTTGCTCATAACTATGTTGTTAGCATATTTGTTCATAAATATGTTCATGAATGTTTTTAATATGAAGTGTCTAACTTTATTAAGGATTTCAAAAATATGACAGTCAAATTCAGGGACTGGGCAAGGTTTTTTTTAGCGACTGCTTTTTTTAGTTTTTCTTGGCAAAGGAAAACATTTAAGGAAAAAATAGTTTGAATTAAGAATTTTTGTTGTAAAATTACATGATTATATTATTTGAAACATCGATTAAAGCACAATTACTATAGTAAAGATTCTGAGGAATTTATATAATGTAAATTTTATATATTATAAATTTATTTAACTTTTTATCACAGGAGATTTCCTTCTTTATTACCTCTTGAATGAAAATGAAAACATTAATATTTTGATAATGTTCAGAGGATAGAAACTAACTTTGCTATATAATACAATTTCAAAATTTGCTTGATAAAATAAGTTTTTGTGGAGAGTAGTTAATGTTGAGTAGCAGTTATTTTGATTTGAGTACAACTTAAAATATTGAAAGAAATCCACTATAAAAATAACCTTATTTATTTTTACTTCTTGTTTGCATCTGACATCTAGCGAGCCCAATCACATGATATCTCTAATATACAAGGGTAGTGAGTTTCTAAAAGTACATCTGTTAAGATTTTTTTTTTATGGTTGGCTTCCGGTTAGAACCTTGTCTTCAATTCACTTTTGAGAGGATTTAGACATCTCTCGTGGTACCCAAGTCTAACACACTTATACTTACAACACTATACTTACGATTTAAACACATTACACTCACATTTACATTTAGGGATTTGCTGTTTTGTCCAGTTATGTTGGGGAGTGGTGAAACTGCTTTGTTACTTTTGGTGGGGCGAAGTATGTAGAACTTAATGAGTGCTTAGCAGTGCCGATAACCTCTGATTGGACAAGTTCTGGGACCAAGCAGCCTACAGCACCTGGCACACACATGGGTGTTGAATTATGGGTGTCGGAGCCTATAATTGGGTCTATCGAAACATGTGGTTACAATCTGTAAGTGCTTAGATGGTGAATATCGGTATAGTATTTGGGTTTGGGGAACTGTAACTCATTCCTAAGTATCAAAAAGTGCTGACAAATTGTATTTCGACTCCAAGATATTGTAGATCTCATATTATATTGAGTCTCCTGGGCTACTCAATACGGTAACGCTAGGTGCACCCTGTACCATTTGTTCTAGATATGAGTGTTCATGCTAGGCAAATCAAATTGCTTGGCAAATCAAACTATGAATTAATCTAACAATGCCAAAATTAATTTAA
Organism: Callitettix versicolor; assembly: GCA_022606455.1. NCBI lineage: Eukaryota > Metazoa > Arthropoda > Insecta > Hemiptera > Cercopidae > Callitettix > Callitettix versicolor. The sequence goes on along the minus strand of CM040190.1, from coordinate 69,207,176 downwards.
AGAGACATCTTTTAATTATGTCAAATGAGTCTATCAGTTCAGCTGAAAATAGAGGGCTTGATGATTTTAAATTCAGAGTTGCCAACTCCTAAAGTTGTTAGTAATTAGGAGGAAGGAGCAGATCTTTCAAAGACATCGCCCATCTCTACAGAAAGCAATTTCAAGTAGGTCAGGATCTGTAACTTCCATAAAGAGGCTACAGACTGGAACTGTATTAGTAGAGACTAAAAATGAAAAGCAAAGCTACTTGTTATTATAAATGATCTCCTTTTTTGAAAAGGTCAAGGTTTCTGTGGAGCCCCATAGGTCCTTGAACTCTGCAGAAGTGTGATTATGTGTAGAAATCTTCTGTACATTAGTCTCGAATAGATTAAAATAAAGCTAGCATTAGAGGCTGTTATTGATGTGGCACGGATAATGCATAACGATAATGGGAATCAAAGGCCATGGTAGTGATGGTTGCAGGAATGCCACCAAATGTCCTAACTGTGGAAATGATCAACAGCTTCTTTGATATATCTAAATGGTATTCTACTTCAGACTACTCCAAACAGACTACTGTTCAATTTTTGGGTCTAATATTCAATGAAAATTATCTTGGAACCCTCACTTATATAATTTAAAGTTACAATGTAAAAAAATCTGCATGTGTTGAGGGTTCTCAGCGGCTCTTGATTCGATGCTGATGTTTTATCATGCAGTAATTTGTTCATGAATAGATTATGGCAGCATTGTATATTTGTCTGCATGACCTTCCGTATTAAAGAATCTAGATTCCGTTTCTCACTCAGCATGTTGTTTCTGGTGCCTTTCGCTTTAGACTAATTGTGATCCTTTTTGTCAAGGCTGGAGAACCATCACTCTTTCTATGGAGACAACAGCTGCAAATATTTTGAAATCAATTTATTATTTAAGCCATGGCACCCTGTTTATAGTACTGTTTTTCGTATGAAGCTTGTCTGCATGCCACTGCTCTGCTTGGCATTAGAACCTTCCGAATTTTTGATGCCTTGCATATCAAACTACCCCAATGTTCTAAAGGTCTATGTGTTTTGTCCTTCTATAGACTATTATTGTGCCAACCTTCGATTTCTTCATACCTTTTTTTACCAAATGCAACACCGTTGAACTTGTATATTGTCAGGAGTTTTGTCGCATTCTTTATTCCTATTCTTCTAGTGAAATTATTTTCACAGATGGCTGAAAATTGGAGAATAATGTAGGATGTGCATTTTATACAATTAGTCAAATGGGAAAGAATGGATTTTTCTCGGTTTGTAGTGTCTTTACTGCTGAACTGTTTATACAAATTTTTAAGACTTTAACAGCAGTTGTATCCGACTCTGTGCCCATTACCTAATTTGTTCTGATTCTAAAAGTGCAGTCAAGGCTATCCACGATATGTACTCCATAAATCCTCTTGTTCAAGATATTTTGTGCATAATCCACAGACTTGAACTATGAGGTGTTGGGGTGTCATTTTGCTGGATACTTGATTACTGTGGAATAGCTGAAAACACTAGAGTGGATACTGCGGCAAAGGAAGCTACCTTGCTGGTGCCAAGCACACAGAGTATCATTTCATTGGATTTTCTTTGTTATGTGAAGCATTTGCATTTGAAAAAGTAGTGGCAGTTATAGGCAATAATATACTGAGGGTTAATTAAAAATACTGTTTGTCCTTGGAGGTTGTCTGTATGTGCATGTAGAAAGAGGTAGTGATTACCCATCTCCGCATTGGTCATTCTATTTTAACATAGTTTTTTAATGAGAGGGGGGGTCACCTCATTGTGAGTTCTGTCAATCACTCAACACAATTGAACATATTATGTAAGTTTTTAGTGGTTTAAGGAACATGTACCGAGTATGTGGATTAGGCTTCACTTTAGAACAAATGTTAAAAAATGAGATATTTCGGCTGTTGACTGAGTACTAACCACTATTTAGAGTACTCGGTATACATATGTACAAACAATATATAAATGAGGTTGTATTAATTTTGTATTAAAATCAATACAAACTGTATTAAGTAATATTAAGAATATTACTTAATACATTTAAGTAATTCATTCTTGCATCACTTAAATGTATTAAGTTTAATTAAAATAAAAAAATATTATTTATTTATTTTTTCTATTTTTTATTTTTTAAAAAATATTTTAATGGACATTGTTATTTATTTGTTTTTTATTTATTTATTGTTTTTTTTTCAGGGACAGTTTACAGCCCTGTGTACTTAATAAAGTTTTTTTCTAAATAACTTTGTGTTATTTTAATATAGTTTTACTAATTGTTATTTAGTTTTATTGTTATTTAGTTCTTCAGTATTTGCTATTTCAATTTTGTTTTTTTAATATAGTTTTACTAATTGTTATTTAGTTTTATTGTTATTTAGTTCTTCAGTATTTGCTATTTCAATTTTGTTTTACTTTAAAAAAATGTATTTCTTTTATTTTCAATAATTTTATCATTAATAAATTATTTCTTTTTCCTTTTCTATTTACAGGTGATAATCTTGTAGGTTTTTTGTTTCACAAAAAAAAAAAAATCCTGAGAAAAACAGAAAATTTCTGAGAATTTTTTTTTGGATACTGAACTTGAGACTTTTAATAGCTTGCTATCTAAGCTATGGCCTTTTGTTAATTGTTTACAAGATCTTTTTAAAATATTAGTAAAGTATTAACCAAAAACATTTTGTCTACTAATCCTGAAACATTTATCAATATGTTTAATTTTAATTTAATTTAAAACAGTTTAAAAGTTTTGTTTTATGTGATTACATATTGTTTTATTGATGAGTTGTAAATAATTAGGTATGTAAATTTTTCAAGTGCTTTTGCACAAGGACTTTTTAAGATAACATTTGTTTTTAAGATGGGTTGTTTTTAATTCTCAAATTTACAGGTTGCTGAAATGAGGGAGAAGAATTTAGATTTGATGCGAACAGAAATGGTTGGAGTGTTGAAGAATTCAAGTATGGCTTTTGTGAGAGAATTGGTTGGTGCTGATCCGGTTGCTGTTTTCCGTTGGGCTATATTAAGAGCATTCTTCAGAGCTCATTTTGCTTTCAACGAAGCAGGACGTAAGCACAGACAGTGCAGAGGTGAGACAAGTTTTAGTAAATTCTTTGTTCTATCAACCCTTTGCGATTTTTATACAATATTACTAGACACCATGTCATGTCAATATTCCTTGTGTCATGTTTTAAGTTTATTGTGCACTTGGCTGTTGGTTCAGATTGGTTATAAAGTTAATTCATATATTTATACCTCATGGTTTATTGAAAAAATAGGTAATTTTACAGGTTGTATGAGTCAAATTTACACAATGTTTTCCTTGTGTTGATAAACATGCCTGAAAAGTTTGTTAATTATTGTTAGCCATATCAGATATTTAGTCTGTTGTCAGCTCTCAAAAAGGTTACATGTGTTTTAGTAAGGTTGGCGATTATTTATTTTTTAAATAGTGCATCAGAATTTGCATTAAATTTTGTTGTAAGAAGGAAACAAAAAGCACCAATGTTTCAGAAATGTCAAACATTGCTTTTGGTGAGTTGTGTAAAACAAGGGTTTACAGAAGGTGTGTGCTTTTCCAAGAAGGCTGAGAAGACATTGAAGATGACGGGTGCCTTGGACAGTGATTATTCTGTCAGTACTGCCCAAAACATTAATTATTAATTATTGAAAAACCATGCACCGATAACATGGCAGTAATCTTAAAAAAATTTGCAGCAGAATTTTTACTTTAAGCTAATGAAATGCATTTTCAACAATGGCTTTCACTTAAAATGATGTATTACTCAAACCTAATTAACACACAACCTTCTTTAAAACCAAATTAACACTGCTATTTTTTTTCAAAACCCAGTTGACACTTTTTTCACAGATTTTTATGACGCTGCATAAAAATATTTGCTTATTGACATACTGTTGCTTATTGTATACTACGAGGGTTGATCAAATATAAACGAGACTGATTTTTTAAAAAATTTATTGCTTGCTTACAAATTATTCTTGATACAACTTATTTTTCTACATAGTCTCCCGCACGAGTAACACATTTTTCCCGGATTGGAACTTTTTTCCCACCGGATTGGAAGTTTTTTAATTCCATCTTCGTAAAAAGTTCTCGGGCGTTCATTGAGCCATTGGAGCACGAAGGTCTCTACCGCAGAATCGTCTTCGAAACGCTGGCCTCCAAGCGCCTCTTTGAGTGGCCCAAACAGGTGATAGTCACAGGGTGATAAGTCTGGACTGTATGGGGGATGTTCCATTGGTTCCCAGCCAATTTAATCGAGTTTAAGCCTCGTGGCGTTAAGCGAATGTGGTCGGGCATTATAGTGAAGAAGAATGACGTTTCGCCGGTTTAGATTTCCTTTTCCTCTGAAAAGACTGTTTTGCGGCCTCTAAAACATCGCAATAATATTGTGCATTTATTGTGCGTCGTTGATAAACATTTATGATGCTTCCGAACAGCATCAGTGTTTTCGTCCGTGACGGAAGTGGTCGGGCGACGATCATGGCTGAGGTTTTCTACTGCTTCCCATCCTTCGGCAAATTCCTTGTGCCAAGCAAAAACGCAAGCTCTTGACAGGGTTCTGTCCCCGTATTGAGCCGTCAATCTACGAAAGATTTCAGTCGGATTGACCCCCTCCTTGGCCAAAAACTTAATAATAATTCTCTGCTCCACAGAAACGTGCACTTCACTCTCACTCATTGTATAGTTTTATACTGAAGGGTCCGAACGGAAATTTTGCCCGTCTACGCCCGTCCCAAACCTCCCAGGCTACCTGAAACCCCACCCTTTAGAGTTCAATGTCCAATGGAAAAGTTTTTAGAAAGTCAGTCTCGTTTATATTTGATCAACCCTCGTATTATTTAAAAAAATATTGTGTGCCATAACCTGTATAACAATATTTGAATTTTTTACATTTCATTTAGCTGAAAACGTATCATTTGCCATATTTGTTAGTTCTAAATGTTAATAATATTGTTTCAGCTGATGGAACAAAACCAAGCGCTATCCACAACCGGTATCGTAATCACACGCCAAATGACAACCTAATTAGGTAAGTTTTTTTTTAAATTTCAAGACTTAGTAGCAAATGTATTACAGTGGGATTTATTTTTAGAACCTTATGATCTACATAGTTTTTTGTTTTGCCTTTCATGTAATGTGGAAATTGTCCCTCATGTCAAAAGTAATGTTTTTCAACATTTTGCTGTTTTTACAACAATGTCAACTGTTTTTCATTGTTGTAATTTTGCACATAATAAATTAAATTACAAAAAAAAATTTATAGCTAGACACTTCCAACAGAAAAACATAATGTTTAATTAGGAATAAAATATATTGTTTTTGTATCTAATTATATCCATATTCCAAATTTGTATTAAAAAAACTGAAATATCTCGTTGAACTGCATGGAAAGTGGTGAAATTAAATTCAGTTTTATTTTATTTAGGTGGCTTCAGTTTTTATTTTAATGATATTTGTATTCAAAAATTAACTTCTGTCATGGCATAAATATAACTTTAATGTGTAATAATGAACATGTTTAAATATAATGTAATTTACATATAATTGTTATAATAAATAATACTTTTAATTTTGTGTTTACTTCAATACTGTTCATTTTAAATATAGTCTCTACTTTTGAACAGTTTTGTTCTAGGATTATATTATAAATCTAATTTTATTGAAATTGATAAAAAAATTTATTTAATTTTGGAAGAGCAGAACCTTGATTATCCAGTTTAATAAAAGAGTGGAAAACTATAGATAACACAAAAACAATATGAAGTTGCTAGTGATAAAATAATGTTGAGATTAACAAGCAAAATGAGGTTTAGTTTGCAACTATAAAACAGTCACATAACCTTATTTTTGATGTTATTGTACAGAAAGTATGTCAAATTATATTTCCTTTTGTTTTTGGCACTTACAACCTATAAAAGGTTATATAAAAATACGAGACTTTATTTTCAGAAAACAATTTGCTCTTCTCCATTCATACTTATTTATTTGATAGTAGAAAAAAAATTGACATTTAGCAAGATTTACAATGTACAGACTCTTCATAGAGTCTGAAGACTATTATAAAATTTATTTTGAAATATTTTTAAATTAAACAAACAGCAAATTCTGTATAGTAGACAAACTTTTGTCATCACGGAAACAACAAAAAAACCCTTTTTTAAATTTAGAATTAAAAAAAAATATATTTTCAAATAAGTTGGAATTTTGGATAAACACAATCCCATCTATAATTGTGTCCCTGTTGTATTTCCCCAGTTTTTTTTTCATTAATTTTTTTGTGGTTTTGATACACCTACTCTGGGTAATCAAGGTTCTACGGTTGATAAAATTATTTTTATTTAGACTGAATGTGTTTCACTCTCGTTATAAAATCTTTGTTTAGTTTCCATCATAGCTTCTAAATAATATATGATATAAACATTTTCAAAAGTGAAAAAAGAACAATTACTTACAAATATCATAGTAGACTATTGGGAAGTTTAGTGCATCAGTTTGGTTAATGTTAAATATGTTTCAATAAAAAGCAGTTTTTTTTTTTCTGTCAAAAGAAATGCTTACAATTCAGTAATGAAAGGTAAACATAATCAGAACGTAGAAATATGGTAGAACCTCTTTAAGCTAGATTTATTTAATTTGGACCTTTGCATAACCCGGACTAGTTTTAAAAATGCTAAATACAATATATGTCGTGTTTGTAATCATCAGCAGTTACTACACAGTGTAAGTTTACAATGATACACTATGTATCATAGTTTATCCATGATACACTATGGATAATTGACAACAGTGGATACAGTTTTTTTGGATACTATTATAGATTTGTTGTTTTTTTTCTTATTAAACTTAAAAATTTTAAAAATTGTGTTCTTTTATATTTTTATTTTGAGTATCGACAATGATAACCCCATCGGTTTTTCGCCGGCAAAAAAAAAAAATATATATTTATAAATGTAAGTTGTGTTAACATAAAGAACCAGTTGTTTTATAAAATTTGCTATTTGGTTATCACTGTGTAAAAATGTAATTTTTAGCTATTTATATTTTTATTGAGTAAATTATCAAAATACTTACAAATAATTCAAATAAACTAAAATCGGTCTTGTGGGCAATCCTACAACAGATATTATGTTGAATTAATTTATCATTTAAGATATTAAGATTAACATGTTCAGTCTAAATAAGAATTTTTTCATAATGGTAAGTAATAAACTATTAGTATGACAATTTTAATTTACAAAAGTAAGTATAATGTGTTTGTTCTATCCATAGCCATCTTGTGACAGTCTCTGCTGTTAACCTAACTGTAAACAGGATTGTGTAAGTTATTGAAGGCTGTGAATGTGTGTTTGCACGACACAGGCATGGTTGTTGTGGATTTTGTTTTAATTTGGTAGCTGATGAATTAGGAACAAAAAACAACAGTTTGTTTTATAGTGTGGCTGAGTAGTGCTTGTAACTTCAGAACATTTTATATTTGAAATATACTACAGTAAAACTTTGGTAATCTGAACGCTCGATAATTTAAACCCAATGTAGGCAAACATAATTTTTGCCTATATACAGTAGTGAAAAATTTTCGCTAAACTTCTATGTTGCATTGGGAGTTTAGCTGTTCTGAATATGCTGTGTTAAAATAAAAGTATTATTCAACTAAAACTAGTAAAAATAATTTTAAAACGTTCTGAAATTATTTTGTTTATTCTTTATATAAATTACAAAAAAAAAAAAACAGGCAATATAATATGCAAACAAATTTATAAATAAAATTTACTAAAAACAAATTAAAATTTTTTTTGAATGATACTCTCAAATCAGTGTTATATTCAAAGGCCCACTTTGCATTTACAACACTCAGATGTAATGTTTTTTTTCTTTTCTTGGTTTTGTACACGCGTTAGCACATAAAAACATCTATATTGTAATTCCCTTTTCTTCCTATCTGAGTACCTTGTTTGTTTGTGTGTCACTTAGGAAATGCCACGATGCTAGACACAGTGGGTATTGCTTGATGCTGCTTTGTATGAACATTGTAGTTTCATAGTTCCATTATCTTCTTGCAGTTATACATAACACAAAACGAAGATTTGTCTAATACACTATAACCTAGAATTATGTGAGGTTTAGTTGGCAAATACTGAAATAAAGTGCCATCTGGATTAGTGCTCTCTAATCGTTAAACCACACATACTTTAGACTTATCCTTTTTTGAATTGAACATTACTGATTAGTATATATATTTTTGCCAGAAGACATTTTTATGAATGGCATAAAAAAAATGTTGTAATGTGAAAGGATTTTCTCTCATTTTGTATCTCTTTATTTTGTAGTGCTGCTATTATGTCTGAACCTCATTTAGTACAGTGCTGTATACATTAATTTGTTATTAGCCATATTTATGTTTGTGATAATCTGAACGATTAGATAATCTTAACTACCTCTAGTCCACATTAGTTCAGATTATCTAGGTGCTACTATAATTCTTTCTCCAGAAATATTTTCAGCCATAAAGAGCTATATAATTAAACATGAATTTGGATTTAAAAAAAAGGTTAGAAATGGTTATTAACAACTAAAAATTGAGCTTGTTTTAATCATTTTTGGTATAATTTAAGAAAGTCTTGATCAGATCACTTTCTGCTTTTAACCATTCGCTGGGCGCGCCTGGGTGTATCACACAACCGGGCGCGCTGTGGCAATTTGGCCACAATGCCTAATTCCACTTTTGTACCCATGTAAACTAATTTTAAGTGGGCGCATTGCATTATTTTTTATTATATTTTGTTTCTAATTGATTTATTTTAATTTTCAGTTTTTTAATAGTTATATTTATTTAAAAAAGATTTAATATTTGAAATATAGACAATAATTAATGAATAACACTTGTCTGAAAAAGGATTTCATTCTATATAAGAAACATGACAAATATTACGAAATTCTTAGTGGTTACACTTATCAAAAAAACACTAAATTTATAAACAAAAATTTAAAAATTAATATTTACAAATTTAATCTGAATCAACGTCCATTGCTTCAGTTTCGTGCAAACAGTTTGTGCAAACAAAGGTCATCTGGCTGTGATTCTTAAAACATTCTTATTTCTTTCTTTGCAGACAACTTTAGTTCTGTTATTTTTGTGTGGTCCGCAAGTATGAGAAATAGGTCTACGTGTTGGTACTTGAGCCTGTTGATTTTCCAATAACTTATATTTGTCCAAAAAAACTTGAAGATTTTTTGGAGTTAGGATTGTTGCTCTAGCTTTCAAGTATCCACTCATGAAACTGAGTGCCAATTTTTTCAAAAAGTTTCATCTTCGCTCACTGTAATCCAGATGGTTGAATTTGTAAATTATATTTGCATTTATTCTGGCAATGTCTAAGTGCTGATAAAAAAGGGCCATTGTCCAATGTCTCGTGCTTCGGGATGTCGAGTAACTGGCATACATTTGATTGACAGTATCAACGCCACATTTTGCAGCGTAATAATCCAAATTTACAATAGACTTTTTGGAATTTTCGTCAGTAGAATAGAAACATGGTAAAAAATACTAAATTAAAACACTAAACACAAAACAAAACAAAAAAGAAGGATAAAAGTGACTATGTATGCACAAATATAGTGAGAATAACACTAAGAAAGCAGTTACACGATTAGGTGTGCCGCGGCAACTTGGCTGCAAATGTAACTATCTCGCATTCATGCCTTATTTCCAGATGGACTGATGATAAGGTGGTATTATTTTTATACAGTTCGTGTCCTTCAAGGTGGTCTTGACAAATACTCAAAGTCCTGACAACCTTTCTCCATCAGTACCTACCGTAAGATGCGAAAATAAAAGATAGCCAATTTGCCGCTAGCGTGCCCATTTAAGGGTTAATTTTGAGTTAACTTTGTTTGCATACTCCATGGAGGCATCAAAACGGATCAGTTGGAGCCAGTACAATGCCTGTGCAAATGATGTGGAACTTAATTGAGCGAACTGAAAGGGATTTAAGGGAAGCCAAAAAGTTGAGATTGGATCTAAAGTAGTATATTTTTACTAAAATAGTGTAGGTCACAGGCAACAGGTAGTTGTCAGATAGGAGGTAAGGATTAATGAAAGACTGGAAAGATCAAGCATATGGATTGTTTACACAGAGGATGTAGATTAGCTTATATTAATTTTTAAGTTTATGGGGTTTGGTACAGTGATCAATCTAAGCACAATAGGTGATTTGTGGTTTAGTTCAGTGACTGGTGTTTTGAGGTCCAATGAATCCACTGACTAGTTCATTCTGTTGGAAGTTCTCAACAGTCCTGGAAGCCAAACATCTTTTCTTTTTCTTGCGCACACAAAATAAGATGTTTTCTTGTACCAGTTGTCTCTAAGGTATACAAAACCGTTTTTTAATGCGTAAGAAGCAAGTTCTTTTATCGATTTTGAGCAAAGTTGATCCAGGCATTTAATCTGTGAAGAGGTGCACAGATAAATATATTGGCAGTTCAGAATGCACTTTCATGAACATAAATGAATTTAAAAATGAATGTGTATGTTAAGCATTGTGTATTGAATTTCTAGTCTATAACAGAATGTTTTTGGAAATGTAAAAATGTCTAGTAAATTGTTTTGACATATAGTGAAGTAGTATAAGAAAAAGCTCTAAAACTGTACAATTATGAGTTTTTTGACTCATGAACAAGAGTATGTATTAGTAAAAAAATAAATCTTTTAAATATCATTTTTGAAACCAATACTTTAAAAATTGTTTAAATTAACCAAAGGAAATTTAAAAATAAAATAATTTATAACTTAAGCTATTTGTTGACAATAATTGTAATTAGCAGTTACACTTTTATAAATTCTTACATGATAAATTTCATATATATTGAATTGAGTTTATAGGTGTCAGCACTTTATAAATTTTGTTAACAACAATTTTTTTAATAACAGTAATAAATAGCTTACACTTAAACTTATATCTTTACACAGTTTATATTTTGTATCCTAAAAATAAAATAAAAAAAAGCTAATGTTCAACTAAAATCGGCAGATTATATCCTAAATACCCAGCTATGAGCACAAGTCACTTACCTACTCCAACGAAAACGAAACAACGAAATGAAGATTTTGAAAACAATTCAGAACAACGAAATAAAGAAACACTTTCAAAACAGCACAATCGGCTGTCATGGCCACAGATTTCTTCTCCAGCTAACACACAGATGACTGTTCATAAGCAACGAAGTGCTGACAACGACAACAAACCAGGACTGCGGAGAGTTTTACAAGCAGAAGATGCGAAAGTGTTTGAACGCGCTACACAGATAGTTATGTATGTATGCGTGTTAATCGGTGGAGGTTTTGGTGATGGAATTTTAGCTCTTGTATATCGGAAACACGCTTTATTTTGTTGTTTTATTATACACCTAAGTTTTTTAATTTTTGTTTATTATTATTTTTTAAAAAAAACTTCTTAAAACTGATAAAATTAAGTAAAATGTTTCAAAGCTTTGTAAATAAATAAATTGAGGCACAATTCAGTGAGAAATAGTAATGAGTATGATGGAATAACTTGTTTCTGTATAAATAAAATTCCCATTATATCTGAAATTAGTTATAAGATATTCTCTGTTCAAGAGGTTAACATTAATAACATATTTTTTACCTAATAATCCCCAGAGAATGTATTTAAATGAATATGTTAATTTTTCCTTAAAAAAATTGGAAAAAATCACAAACTGAAATTTATGTTGATCTATTCTAAAAACATCTAGAATTAAAAAAAAGTCAAATACCGTATGTTTTTTTGTCTTTGTGATCAAGCATGTTTACAAATATACAAATCTGTATAATATATATATATATATATATATATATATATATATATATATATATATATTAATTTCTTGAAATATAATTTCTCAACTTTTCCTCCCATTTAAAAGTAGTTTTTATTAACTTAATTCATTTAATGGTTTGGTAATTCACAATTATTTCAAAGTTGTATTTATTGAACGAGTGATGCGAGGTCTCTGTTTCAACTCAACTGTTCGACATTTGGTTTGTTACGTAGTTTGGCCAAACATACTGACTGGTTGTTTTGAAATTTGGCTTCAAAATGCCTTGTATAAAGACTAAACAACATATGTGTGTAGATTTTTCCCATTCACTTCCATTTCAAGATTTAACAATGGCGAGTGAGTTCTTGGCTGAACAGCAAGCTCTGTCATAATTTTTGGCCAATTCTAGGAAAAAGTGCATACAGAATTTCTAATAAAGGTGGGTCAGTAACCTTATTCCTAAATATTACAGTTATTAATTGGCGGAAGAGGTTATGAGTGCATAAGAGTGCTGTTGGGGAGTGGTGGCCAGGTAATTAATTAGCAATATACTGTCAGGTCTATTTCTTTGAACTACTGTTATAGAAATTATAACTATAATGTTATAGATTATTATTCAGAAATTGAAACTGCACTTGCGTAAACAAGTTTGTTGTAAACTATTTAAAAATATGACTGGATTTCTGTAACATATTTAAAAAATTTTTTTTTATTATCTTTATAGCAAAAAAAATTAGTTTTTGTTGAAAAAAATAATTATTTTTAATTTGGTTTTGGTGTTGTGTATTTGTTGCATGTTTGTTGTTTTATTATTTATTAATTATAATTTTTAGTATTTATAAAAAAAGAATTAATATACATTTTAAGCATTAATTCCTTTTCAAAAACTCGAATCAAGGAAAACGGAAGATAAAAATTGTTGACTGAAAATAATGTCATGCGTGTAATAAGATAGTAAATATTATGCTGAATAGAAATTGTTTTCAATATATATATATATATATATATATATATATATATATATATATATATATATATATATACACACACACACACACACACACATGTACATACGTATATAAATACACACACACACACACACACACACACATATATATATATATATATATATATATATAAATGTTTTTTAATAATCTAATCAAAAAGAACAAAAATCAAATATATGTAAGAAACTAGTAGATTTAATTACACTCTTCTTTTTGTAATATATGCTTAAATGTGTATATTATGATTTTTTTAAACAATTTGTTAATTGTTAAGAAACTTAGACAAAGACAAGTACTGTATAATCCATAATTATAACCAGATGCATGCTAGTTATTTCGTTTTGTTCTTCCATTTTTATTATTGTTATTAATGTGGCAGGTAAGGCCACACAGTAAAATCCCAATTTTCATCTTTCTGCTGACCTTGAGGTTTTGGCAAACCTAATAAGGTCCTGGACTGGTATGACCCCTTGCTTCATAGTATGACATGGCTGGAGGTCTCTTGGTAATCCACACAATATGAGTCATCCCACATACTTATTATGGTTAAATATCTGTATCAGAGAGCATATCCAGTTATTAGCCTGAGATCATTCCTTTTTAACTTTATGAGTAAATTCCCCTTTAATATCCATTTTGACAGTCATTTAGCTCACAGTTCCTATAAGCATTACATCTTGCCAGGTGCTTTCTGCAGGTACATTCTTTTAGTAGGCTTCGCATAACACCATCAAAATTACTGGTAGCCTTGGAGTCCTCTTTTGCTTTTTCTTCTTCCTTGCCTACTTACCCACAGTGTTTGTTATTTGTTCGACCTTTTTTAAGATTTCTAAGATGGTATTTTGAAGTTTTATGTTATCCAAAAGATCTTAAATTTAATTTCCTTGTTTTTCCCACCAGGAAAAACAAATCTTTCCGACCAAGAGAGAGAGGGAAAAAAGGACTAAAAAACTTGGAGAGCATGAAGACATTGGCAGGGCGTACACAGTCACATACGATGAGCAAAGCAAGAAAGCAACCGTTGACAGTTACAGCTCAGTTCCAGCAGTCATTGCACAGTTTAATGGACACCTTGAATCAGGCAAATCCTTTCTTTATAAGGTGTATCAAGAGTAATGCTGATAAGGTATGCAAGTATGTTTGATGTGATCAATACAATACATGTTGCAAAGTGTAATTTAAATTATGTTTCTCCTAAAAAGTTAAAAACTTGTAAAGTTATACTTTAATTATTTATAGTGACAGAAAAACTTAATCCTATACAATATAACCCTGTGTACAAAATTACTGTGTATGAAGAGAAAGTCTTTGTGTATACTGTTTAACAAAATTTTCTTCAACATTATCGCGTTTTTTTAAATCTAGATTGTTTTTAAAGATAAAATACATGTTTTATTTGTTAATTACAATTTTTCTAGATTACTATTCACTTACGACTTTAACACTTTACACTCACAAGCCGCCTCCGTGGACTAGTTGATAGCGTACTAGGCTTTCACCTTGGGGACCGGGTTCGATTCCCGGCCAGGGCTTGGCATTTTCATACGCTATAAATCATGTCATTGTCTGCATTAGCCCAAGTGTGCACAATAGTCGGACGTTAAAACACCAAAAAAAAAAACCAAAAAAAAAAATTTACATTCACACTTACATTTAGGAAGGCGATAATTGCCTCAATGTGCTTTTTGCCTTTTGTTACAATTATCAGATTTTTTGTAAGACAAAGTCACTTTTGTTTTTTTTCGCTATCCAAAAAAATTATTTTTTTAAAACTTGTAGCTGCGGGTAAGCCACACTGCTGATAATCAACATGGCTAATCAGGTTTATCTACATTTATGCTCAGGTCTACTTCTCTCCACTACTCACATGGAAGGGTATAGTAGTGCATAAAATATCTTATACGCTAAGGGGTGAAACCACCTGGTTTTTTTTTGTTTAAAAAAAATGCAGTTTTATCAACCCTGTAAAGAACAGAATGGCTTCACTTACTCTGACCCTTCTATTTGGTACCACGCCTCCTAAACCTTTAGATATTTCTGCCAGACTTGAAATTTTGTAGATTTATAAGGATATAGAGGATTGTTACTTAGTTTTGAGATCTTATCACATTAGTGAATACATATTTACATAGTATAAAGTAGAATGTAGTGGAATAATTTTTACTGTAATGTAAATGTGTATCAGAGTATTTAATTATTAATTGTTTAATTGTTTATTGTTTATTATTAATTGTTGTTATTAGATTCCCAATAATTTTGATGATGATACCGTACAAAGGCAACTAAGGTACACAGGCATGCTGGAGACTGTACGTATACGCCAAGCTGGTTACAACGTGAGATTGACATATGATGAATTTATACAGTTATACAGGATACTGTTGCCTCGTGGTTTGATAAGGTATGTTTAATACTATATTACTGTTTGGCACATTTTTAGTTTTAGGATAGTCTAGTTTTAGGATAATCTAGTATTACTGGTTTTTTGGAAGAGTTACACTTGTAGTGGTAATACTTGTTCTATTCTTTTAAGTTATTTATTTAATTTATTTGCTATTTAGTAATTGTAAGTACAGCCATGTTTCCCAAACTGTGTGTTGCAGCGCCATGGGGTGCTTTACAAATTGCCCAAGGTCACTAGAGTTGTACATGGACAATTATCGTATGCTATAATACAAAAATGCAAATAACAAATTTAAACAAACCCAAGTTTAAGGGTTAAAAACATGGCAACTGTTTATATGCAAATGAATTACATGGCACACCAGGCAGCCTGATTCTTGGAAATGCCATTGATTTAATCGACTACATGACTATGCCTACCTCTGTTTGTCACTTGTATATGCAAAGTAACCTGTCCACAGTGTGCTGTCTGTCTTGATTGTACTGATACATTATAAAAGTCGCTGCTGTGTGGTGTATTAGTTCAATTGTTTTTTTAAATAGATTTAGTTTAGGGTTATTTTACCAAGTTATAAGTGTAGTATTATGATTCATGTGAGTTATTTTGAATATTTTTGAGTAGGCCTAACTGTTGTACAACGTGTTACCCAAAATTTTGGGGAATTTCAATACATTGTGAGAATCATTTGTGATATGATCTGCTAGTTTGACCTACAATTTAATGATCTACAGCTGCACATTCTTGAGTTTTATGCGTTTGTGTAACGTTGTGTTTTAGTGTTGCATGGATTTTTTAAACTTGTGTAAATGACAGATTTTAAAAAGCTATGAACCTGCATCAAATTTTGCAGTTTTTCCAATTTAAAGAAAAGAACTGCTGCAGATATGCCTGTGGAAGCATTTGGTGACAATACTATGAGTCAAAGTAAAACTTTTTTGTGTCACAAACGGTTTGAGAATGGATGAATGTCTGTCGACAACAACGAGTGTTCAGGACGACTGCCTCATTCTAGAGGTGCAAGATGCTGTTGTTGTAGACCATAGATGTATAATCAGTGATGTTCATGTGATCATGGAATGTCATACCAGGTGCGTGCAACTCATCAGATAATTTGGCGCATGATAAATTGCTATAAAATTTGTACAAGACTGCTGAGCAGCGACTAAAAAGATTGTGTAGCTGTCTGCATTAATTGAAAATTTCTGCAAGATATGACCCCAGTTTTATCTTCAGTGTTGTAACTGGTGATGAGACGAGATTATGGTTATAACTCTGAAACTAAGTAGCAGTCATAGCAATAGAAGTTGCTATCTTCACTAAGGCCAAAAAAAGCACGACAAATTCGCAGCAATGTGAAGTCCATATCAATTGTTTTATCCATAACAAGGAATATCAAGACATCCACAAGGAATTTTTTCCTCCTGATTAAACTCAATTGAAAGTTTTATTATGAAGTTTTAAATTGAGAGTTTATGAGAGAGTTAGACAAACTTTCAGAACAGTAGGAGAACAAGATCTAAGTTTTCCGCCTCAACAACATGCCTCTGCACACATAGCTAATCGTTCAGATTTTTTTAGCTTCTAATTACTGGGTAGTGATTCCCCACCCACCCTGATTGCCTAACCTCATTCTGGTAACTTTTTTCTGTTCCCCAAAATAAATTTGAAATTGAAAGCTTTCATTTGACACAATTGAAGAGTCCAGGCAGAATTGCAGGATGTGCTTCAAACGTTTACATTTGCAGACTTCCAGGGATGCACAGAATCATGGATTGCTATATCCATGCCTAAGGGAACTATTTTGAAGGAGACAATTGAAAGTAGGAGTTGTGGTAAGCACTTTATTTTTGTGGGAAAGTTCTTCAAACTGTTGTGTAGCACCTCTTGGGTAGGTGCAAGGTAGCTGCAGCTGTGATTCAGATGGTAAAGGGAACCGCACGCTTAAACAGTGTGGAAAACACTTTTATATATCAATGATCCTTGAATTTTTGTCTAAACATCTGTTTTGCCAGTAACATATCTTAAAAATGTTTTTATATCTTAGTCCAAATCTGTGGAAAATATGTTCAGGATTATTTGTAATATTGGACAGTTCAGTCAAGGAGAATTTAAATTTATTTTCATTCTTTACAGTTCGCACAATGATGTCAGGGACTTTCTTCTCACGTTAAACCTAAACCGAGATAACTACCAAGTAGGTGGCAGCAAGATATTCTTGCGTGAATGTGAGAAACTCAAACTGGATTACAGATTGCACCAACAGATCATGGCAAGTATAATTACGCTGCAGAGGTGGTTCCGTACATTGTTGGAGAGGCGGCGCTTCCTGAGGTTACGTGATGCTGTGATTACCTTACAAGTGAGTAACACACTTTTTACATAAGCACTTTTGTATAGATGAAAATATTAAACATCGTTTTGAGGACTATGTTAAAAGTATACATTAAACAACAAAGGATGAATATAACAACAAATAAAAACAACAAAAATTGATAAACTTACTGAATACACAATCTAGGAAAACCATTTTAATCAATAGCAGTAATTATACTCTGAGTAAAAACCTCATTGCATTAGATGAAATTTAAAAGAGGAAAGAGGTCCATTCTATAATCAAATTGGCTGTTTGGTTTACTATTCTTATAACCAAATATTTAGGCATGCATACAGAGGTACTCAAAAAAATGTGTTCAATCACACAAGTAACTAATTATCTCCAATGTGTAATTACATAGAAGCATAACCATTCTATTATAACAATTAATTTAGCAATATGTTTACAGTCTTACTGGCGAATGATCCTTGCGCAGAAGTTAACAGAACAACAAAAACAATGGCAGACGGCTGCTCTACAGATACAGACATTATGGAAGTCATATAAGACTAGAAGCTGGTACCAAAAGTTAAAGAAGAATGTGGTGGACTTCCAAGCTTGTGCTAGGGGTTATTTGGCCAGGCGGAAGCTAAGACTGGTATGTGAAAATTAGTATAGGTTATAGAAGGATTTTCTAACTATTTTAACGGATTACCAATTTCTCTGCAAGTTATAAGCTTTAAATCATCATTTTTAAGTACTCACATAAAAAAAATTAAGTAGTATTAAATAGTATAGTAAAAGGTTTAGTGGTATTTTAAAGAAATATTTAAGTTTGTGAAAACATATGTTTAAATGTATAAAGAGGAATTCTGTAAGAAAGTATAAGTATTGTAATAAACAATTAAAGAAAAGCTGTATGTTTTCCTTGGTCTAATGGGTTCTATAGTAATTTTAACTTCGTGCTTTATCCACTTTTGTATTACTTTTCATTAGTGAAATTAATTTTATCAGAGACATTATCAACCAACTTTTATCTAAGGTTATTTCTAGTGTTCTTTACTCTACCACAATTCAATGTTTCATATTCTATTTATAAAAACCTTAATTTTGTATTATGTCACTTTAAATAACACATGGTTTTTTTAATATTTTGTTTCTGTTTATTGTTTACTTTTGAGTTACGTAAAATTCATATCAAATTTACTTAGATGTCAAAAGGCATATGAATAGATGATAGGGCTTAGATGATAGGGCTTATGAATAAAATACCTTATGTACATCTTATACTTATGAAAATTATGCAGAAGTTTTAGTTACTAGTTATTTCACTAAATTGCCATTTTTCTCTATTCTGTAGCCACCATATTGAATTTTGTTGTAATAATAGAATGTGTACATCATTAAACGTTTTATGTTTTATGCAGTTTATTTTATTGTTACATATTTTATTTTTTTCGTTTTAAAATTAAAAAGAAAGGATGACTGATTGAACACCACATTCTGTATAAATTTGATTAATTTAATGGTTTTACAGATGCAACCACCTGTGAATAATAGAAAAACATTATCCAAAGAATCAAGTCAAGAGGATTTTGAGCAACATGATTCAGAGTAAGTTTTTAAAATTTTTGGTTTAGTTAAATTAACTTAGTAGTTTTTATTACTGCAGTTAACAGTAGTGAAAAATCTGGCATTGCGAAAGCAAATAAAACAGTGGTCAATGGAAATGAAGCCTTAGAGAGGTAAAGTAAATCACCATTACTGTAATAAGCTGACATTGAAACTAGGTGTGGAGTGAAATACATAAAGTGGTTGAAAGAAACTTAGGTCTGACATCAGGTTGTGGTGAACAAAAACTTTATGAGCAGTTTCTTTAAAAGAAAATAAGTGAATATAAGAGGTTTATTTATTTGAAAGAAATATAAGAGGAAGCATTTTATTTGGGATTTACAAATCACTGGCAAGTAGAGCACCCATATCAGGTCCTGTGTTTCAGGAAGAAGTACAAAAATGTTATGAAGAATTTAAAGGAGAACTTTGATTTTCATGAATCATTGATTGGCTTGACAGGTGGAAAAAGCAGTATGGTCTTTTTTCAAGGAGCATATGTGTGCGAAAAACTTTTGGCAGAAATTAATAGTGTAAATGATTTTTTTTTAAAAAGCGTTTGTTCTTTGATTGAGAAAGAGGTTTGTGTAATGATCAGTAAAAGTAGCCTATACACCTGAACGCTTTCTTCAAAGATATTGGCATCACAAAATGAAAAATCACTTTTAAAATATAACAGAAGTAAGAAAAGAGTAACAATCTTGGTGTGCAACAGTTTGTTGCCATAAGTGAAATTCCAGTCTAATTAGAAACTTTGAAAATCAACAAATATTACAAAATATTACAAAAAAAAGACTTAGATGGTAACTGTGACTTTGTTTTTGAAAGAAACCAAACAATTTTGTCGATAAACAACTAAATTTTTAAGGGGTGGTTCGCTAAACAATTTTTTTCTTATACCAAAATTTTGTTAAAACAAAAATATGTTCTCAGGAAAGCATATATAATGCTTGTCAATACTTTTACTAATTTTTACATTAAACAGTTGCAGGATGGCGATAAAAACCTGTTTTCCACTGCCAAACTTGACTTCTTTATGTCACCTTATGTATCAAGGAGTTTTAGATTTGGTAGTACAATATATAAGTGAATGCTTCATTCATGTCATATCCCAACCATTGATGAAGGACTTGCTTTTTTTGAAAAACTTTAAAAATTGATTTATTGTATGTTATTGGTTAGATTTTATGGAATGAACTTAACTCATTACCCTTGTCCATTTGCGGAGGAAACTTCTAGACCATTATGGAAATAAGTTTCAAGAAACGAAAGACGAAGAAGTAGATTTAAATGTGGTATCATTGTTGAAGATAGTTCCAGGCTGTGAAGAAGCGTGTGAAACAAATATTGAGAAGTGGCTGGAGGATGGAAGCAGTGAGCCCTTAGAAAGTAATAAAATTGTTATGGTAGTGAAAGAAAATGGTTGAAATGAAAATGATGGGAAGATGAGAGTTACAGCAGAATAAAGGATGTTACACAGTAGGAGACTGCAATCTATATTAGAATAGCACTACTTTGAACAGTATGGAACCTTGGAAGTGGACATTTTGTTTTGTGACAACACAGTGCATCGCATATCTCAGTCTGAGATGCAGTCTATGATCACTCAGTTTTTCTCCTTGAATTACATGTTGTATACCATTTTTTTGAAGATCATACTGTGAGTGATAATTTCTATACTTACTAAATTTTCTGTGTTAATTAATAATCAATTACAAATACGATTTAATAGTAAGGTACAATTATTATGTGTTAACTAGTAATGTCAAACAGTATTGTCTAACAAAGAAATGTATTGGTTTTTTTTAATCAAAATTTTGTCAAAATTGACATTAACATAACACATGATTTCATTCCATAATAATGTTCATTTATTGAGAGTACCGAGTACCATTATCATAATTTTATCATTAAATTTTAAAGAAATAAGTGTTTCTGTTTTATCAGTAAATTTTAAAATAGTAAATATCTTCTTTTAGTTTTAATCTTTATTGTACAATTCTGTACTTTAAACACAGTGTTGTGTTTTTAGGAGTAGTGGTGTTCATGACGACAGTGAGAATGATTTTGGACATGAACCTTTGCAGAGGAGAAGTTCGTCCAATCAGGAACGAGATGAGACTAGGGAAATCAGGTAAACCTTTTGTTATAAATATTGTTGTGTATAATTCATATATGATTGAAAGTTGTAATATTTTCAGTATTTTATATAAAATGATAAATATGAAAACCTTTTAAATTATTTTTAATAATGTCTGATAGTTATTTAAAACATTTCTAATTTAAACTTATTTTTTTAGTAGTTCAGCCAAAGATATAAATAACTAAATATGTTACCATTTTTTGTTGTGTGACTGAAATTACACATACACACATACACGCATGACGCAGGTACATAGAGAAATGTGTTCGATATACCGAGACGATCACACAATAGCAAATATAACATATAATTTTTAGACTGGTTATTTTTATTTAAGGAAAATTCTGTTCTTGCTGTTAGTGTTTTAGTAAGTTGTCTTTAACTTGCCCAACACTTCATACCTGTAAGCTGATGTTGGGTTGCTAAATAATTGATAAAAGGTCGTTTAAATTAGAAGTTTCATAAACGTAAATATTTCTAATACAAATTCATCAGTTATACAAAATGCCTTCATATTGCATCAGATGATTGTTCCTCTTGAAGATGTTGGAATGGTGTTCTACATTGTAATGTATTTAGTGTAACCCTGTTTGCTACTGCAGTGTTGATACATCTTTCTTGACTCCTAAAGTGGTTGTCCAATCAATTTACAGGTTAATTTCATGTCTGGTATATATTTTTGTTCAGTCCTAAGTTATTTTTGTGTCTGACATAGTTGCCATATCTTAGATATTATGTGCATTAGCTATTGTATAATGTACTGTTTGCCATTTATCACTGCATTATTGCTGACTTGTATCTGGAAGTTTTTTTACCATGTTACCTTGTTTAATTGTAGTTTAATTGTTTATTGTAGTCTAATTTGAATAAATGGTGTTAGTTCAAGCCAGTATACACATCTGCCACGTGAAGTTAACAGCACTGAATCAGCTTTACAACATGCTATTTTGTTGTTGTTTTTACAACATTTATCAGTTTTTAAATGTCACCCTGTTGCTTTAGGTGAGTTTAATTTGTATGAGTACCTGATATTGAGTAATTTACCTGAGTACTGTAGTACCTGATTGAAACAACCCTTTTTCTGAGATCATGCATTGTTTTTATATAAATTTTAATGTGTTAATGACATCCTAGGAGTGAAAATTTGAAGAAAGGATTTGATTCCAAAATGCATCTTATGTTGTAAGCAAATTAAGTCACAGAGGGAAAATAGATTAAATTACTACAAATTCAGTGACTTGGATACATTGCTAAACATGAATTATATATATATATATATATATATATATATATATATATTTATGTTGTGTATGTTTATATGCGTGTATATATGTACATGTATATGTATTTTATTTTGTTTAAAACATTGAAGGGCTAAATTTGTGCCTGTTTATAAATAAAATAAATGTATCGTGAAATTGTTTATACATTGTTTTTGAACTATTTATTTATTAATGTAATTATTTTGTGATTTGTTTGTTAACAGGGTTGGTGATCCTAACAAAGAAATATTAGGTGTTGAAACGAAGAAAAAGTTGTCACCACGAAGAAGTGGAAAGGGAGATTCAAAATTGTATACAATAGAGGACAGCATAATGGGCAAGTTACTACTCTTTGAACAGTGATAATATTATAGTATCCACAATGCTTTGAATACATGATAGGGCTCATGTGCATGTTCCCACACAATTTCCTGCTACGAAACCCGTTGTACAGAGCTTTTACATTTTCTCAATACATCTTGAGTTTCTAATTGCTAAAGATAAACATTAACAATTTATTGTGACAAACAATCTCGAGTTTCTAATTGTTAAACATAAACATTAACAATTTATTGTGACAATCAATCTCGAGTTTCTAATTATTAAACATAAACATTAATAATTTATTATGACAATCAATCTCTGATTTCTAATTGCTAGACATAAACATTAACAATTTATTATGACAATCAATCTCTGGTTTCTAATTGCTAGACATAAACATTAACAATTTATTGTGACAATCAATCTCGAGTTTCTAATTGTTAAACATAAACATTAACAATTTATTTTCTATGAAACATAAATTAACAATCTCTCTCGAGTTTCTAATTGCTAAACATAAACATTAACAATTTATTATGACAATCAATCAATTTCTAATTGCTAAACATTTCTAATTGTTAAACATAAACATTAACAATTTATTATGACAATCTCGAGTTTCTAATTGCTAAACATAAACATTAACAATTTATTATGACAATCAATCTCGAGTTTCTAATTGTTAAACATAAACATTAACAATTTATTATGACAATCTCGAGTTTCTAATTGCTAAACATAAACATTAACAATTTATTATGACAATCAATCTCTGGTTTCTAATTGCTAAACATAAACATTAACAATTTATTATGACAATCAATCTCTGGTTTCTAATTGCTAAACATAAACATTAACAATTTATTGTGACAATCAATCTCGAGTTTCTAATTGTTAAACATAAACATTAACGCTTGTATCAATTAACTGTGGTTTTACAGTAAAAAAGCTGAGACAATATATAATGGTAGCTATTTTCACTGCACGTGAGCTATTTAAAAATGTCTCGTATAAGCAAAAGCTTTTTTCTTTTTAAACACACCTTATTGTTATTGCTTGTAAACTGTTATTCACATTGCTTGTCTTTTAATATTGATAAAAGTAAGAAGAAAAGACAGAATCTTCCATAGCTGATTCAGCTTTTTCACCCCATTGTCATTATACACCAGTGCACATCCCGGCCATGTCTTCTACGTACTGTTCTATCACCTGCTGTTTAACAAATATTTTTTGTTATTTTTTAAGTGTTTCATTTTTAATGTTTTTGACCATGATGAATTTGTGTAATGAAGAATAAGAAGGGTTTTATAATGCTTCAACTACCCATTCTGATCCTCCAAATTGGCTTTCCTGTTCAGCCACACAACATTTCCTCTGGTACCTTGTTCTAGCAGAAAGAATCTTGTGCAAAAATCACTTACTAAACTTACCAAATCGCTTAAAAAGTATCAGATTTTAATTTCTCTAGGTCTTTGCTTGATGTTTAGTTATTTCCCTTGGGGCAACTTAATAACAGCAGAGCTTGCTAAAAAACTGTAGGTAGGCTTAAAAGTCAAAACATTTTGTTTTTGATAATTTAGTATTTTGCTGTAGTCAAAGTTCAGAAATATAATACCAACGCAAAACACTATTTTATTTTTACAGTTTATTTCCTAAAACCTCAGGTTGATTGATTTATGATGAAATTTATATAGAGTCAAGCATGTGTTTTGATCTTGTTCCTAATTATTTAATCTCTACCAGTACAGATTTTTTAAGTACAGTAGTTTTTTCCAGGAGCTAAAGATGAGAATTTTAACACTAATTGTAAGAAAATTGTAATCCCATTTTAAAAAATGAATTTGGTTCTCATTTCCATCCATTGCAATTCTAATACTTTTTGTTGTTCTAGTTGACCCATTGCACAAAATCTATATTGTAATTGCAGTTGATGATAATAATGAAACGCTAAATCAACTAAAGCTAAATTTTCAGAAGAAGAAATAAAAATGCCAGGACCTCTCATTTGTCTTATCTATCTTAAAATTTTTAAAGTATATCAGACTCAGAATAAATTAGTTTTTTTATTCAACACATTCATTATTATACCAATATTGTGATTTTGTTAATGACCATTAATGGTAAACTACAGTTTTGTACGTCGTTTGGCAGTGAAATAATCGGATTGGTGCTGCTACCAGCAAAAAGCGAGTATGCTGCAACAGGTTTAAACATGTCTGTGTCTGTTGAAACTCCCCCCACCCAGAGCTTAATGCTTGAATGTCGCTCAGTCTGGCTGTAGCAATTGCCCGTTAAAGTCCTTGTGCTAGAGTCTTATTGAAAAAGTGCAAAGCATGTAGATGGAGCAACAAGTTAAACTACAGTTTATAACCAACTTATAACTCTCAAGTTATAAGTCTTTTGTAAAACTGGAAAAAAAACTGCTACAAAAGCTCCTTGCGATGTTAAAGGATGTATATGGAAGTGAATGTTTATGATGAACTCCCTAGATGATCCTGAATATCAAAAACAGACAACATCCAGAAAACTAATAAACTGATACACGAAAATCGTTGTTTGAGTGTTTGAGCTCTTGATGAAATCTCAGAAATTAATAAATTGTCTGTCAGATTTTGCATAAATCATTGAAAATGCAAAAAGTTTGCGCAAAAATAGTGCAACAATTTTTCATACCAGAACAGAAGGAAAAAAATTGTGCTGACCTTTTAAACATCATTGATAATGATTCAGAATTATTAGAATGATTACTTGTGATGAATCATGGTTCTTTACCTAAGCTCCTGACACAAAGTGCCAGCTGATGCATTGCAAGAGCCCCACTCACCACGGCAAAAAAAGCGAAAATGAGCAAATCAGAATTCAATTTCATGATTGTTTTTTTTTTGTAAATATGGAATTGTTTATGTTCACTGGATCCACGAAGGTCAGACAATCAGTGAACATTATAATGTCAAGAGCATAATGCTTTGTAGAAGAACAAAATTCGTGGATGCTGCCCATTCTACCTTGTTTGTGAAGGCATATTTTTGCAAAGTAATGGCGTTACCATGTTGGACCATCCACCAATACTTTCCCTATCTGCCCCCTGTGAATTTTTTTATTTCCTAGGGTCAAATTACAGATTAAGAGGGCAAGATTTCACAGTATGGAAGCAGTGAAAGCAAAAGCAAAGGAGGTTCTCAGCAGGCTGACAGAAGTGGACTTCCTGCATTGCTTTGAACAGTAGAAAATTTGTATGGAGTGTTGCAGGAAGGGGATAAACTTTGTAATGTCATTGGTGATCAATAAAATGTTTTGTAGCACTAGTCTGGTTATTTAATTGCCACACCTCGTATTTCAAGAATTTAATTGAACTTTTGTGAATAACTGTGAGTGCCACAACTGCCCTTGTTTAGCTCTCTTTAAGTATGTACTGAAACTTAACCAAGTAGAAATAAAGCATGTGATAGTGTGAGTGTAACTTGTTATTTCTCAATAACAAACAGGTTACAATTCCAGCACCATAACAGTTTCCATATCACTTAAAAAAAATAACTGGGTTCCAGTTGCAATTCTTTTAACACTAGTGAGACACATAGATATTTTCATATTCAAACTACATAGGTAGTTTGATATTTTGATAATCTAGTTACAGAACAATTCTAATTTAATTTAACAATTATTTTTTAAGTTTTTTTTCGATGTTTTCATAAGTTATTTTTTTTTTTTTAAGTCGAGTTATAAAATAAAATTATACAAAAAGGTATGCTGCTGTGTATTAGTTTTTCTCATTTATAGTTGAATAAACAGTCATTTTCCTTTCATTAATCTGATGTTTTAAAAAATCTGGCATTAACAGCATCTTATATATGCCAGGTTACTGCAAGATTAAAATTTACATTGCAAGTTAGGGAACATTATGAAATGATGAACGTTATGGAAAGAAATGAAATTATAGTTTGTTAGCTAAAGAATAAAAAACATTTAAAAATTAATTTTTAAATTGGTTTATAAACTTATTTTTCGAAATTCTAATTCAGTTGATGTTTCATTTAATCACTTTTTGTTAACAGAAAGGGTTGATCGCAAGGGCAGTTGTGATTCGCTCACTTCACAAAGAAGTAATGACTCACAGTCTAATGCCCCTGTTAGAGATACATTGTTCCGAGCCAAGCGTCAGATACAGGCTCTCATGGGTCAGTACTTATTTTGTAATAGGTTAGTTTAATGTAAATTGTTAAATCGATTGGTGTGTTTTACATAACTAAGTTAAATTATTCTGAATTTATTTATTTAAGAATTATTTCAACACTAAACCGTAAATAGAATGGCAAAAGTTTGGGATTTCAGTCAGCTCTGAATTGTTTAAAATAGTGGAAAATTTATAATTAGCTTATTTTTGCAATTTGATTTTCGGATATGAGCATTATAAAGCAGCACAACTTAAAAAATTTGCATTAAAGCATTCAAGAATTATCATTTTATATTGATAGGAGATATAAAAATCTCTTAAGGGTATGTACTGTTAAAGACATGCTGTAACTGATTTTTGGTAAGACTACAAAACTTGTCTTTACATTCTTGAATCCAGAAAACCTTGATACGTTCATTAAAATAGTGTGACATATTTATTTTAGGTGTGGTAAAGAAAATGGAACCAGGTTTAGCACACAGTGATAGTGAGATGGACGATGTCGTATGGTCAAAGTGTGAGGTGACAATGACAAACAAACCACCATTAACTCGACAAAGCCACATGAATTCTGAACCTTCAGCACCAGCTAGAGTGACCAGAAGGCGGGATATAGTCTGCCGCAGTGTGGAAATGAAAGCACCACCACCACCTCTGCATGATAGAGCAAGATCTAGTAGCATTCAGAAGTGAGTTGATGCTTTTTATTGTTTGAATATAATCAGTAATAAGTTATTAAAATGTACTAAACCCTTAACTTTATGGGAATGGTTTAATCAGGCAGTGGATCAAGAAGTCTAGGTAAAAAATTAGATACACAAAACTTATACCATTCGAAATGCATTTCAATGTTTTTTCCATAACATTTTTTTAATTTTAAACCCAAATATATATTTTTGAAGAGCATTGTACTCCCTTTAGAAGACAAAAATAATGATCAATTTATAACAAAACCTGGTGTCTGAAAATTGTAAAGGTCAATTCAATACAAATTGATTTTGATAATGTAATATGAAATTTTTATTATTAGTTCATAAACATTTTTATTTACAAATAAACTTTGCCCTTCCATTTTATAATCTGGGTAAGAAACGAAGTCTAAACATTTATTTAAATGCCCAGGTCAGTAGCGAGTTGGGGGGAGGCACTTTTCTTGTTTGGAATTTCACAACAAAAAATCAGTTTGTTGTGAAATTTGGCTGGCTTTAATTCTTCCTATTTTCACATGAAAAAGTTGGTGTAAACTGTAGAGTAATTATGAATTTTGGCAAGCTGTAGCACAGTTTTTGTATAGTATCTCAGTGTTCTGCCGAACAGTGATTTTCAAGCTGTATTTATACTAGAAATTATAACAGGAACCATAATTCGGAAAAATATCTGTTTCTAGTGAAAGATTGCAACAATCAGAAATAAGCTACTGTGTATGGGAGATGTGATATAACTTAGGTGACTCAGTTCCTATGTCATTTTAGCGATGGTGTCCACAAAATTAGTATACAAACTACATGCAGGAAACCTGACAGATTTCAGCAAATATAAAGAAACATAACCTGAACTACCATTAAATATAAAATGCTGAATCAGTGCCCTTACCAAATGGAGAATACAGGCTGTAATCACTTCAGATTTGCCTTGTTCTTTTTGTAACAATAGACTGGTTAACTTTAATGCTTATTGCTGTTATTTTGTATGTGTATTGTTCAATTTCTGAATAGTGACCTATATCAAATTTCAACTATTGGCTACAGGCCTATTAAACTTGGATGAATTTTGATTAAACAATATGTTGTTCTCTTATTAATAATTTGTGATTAACACAATTTATTGGCTTTTTGGCTTGCCAGTTGTGTACAGGTCAGCACAAACAACATTACAATTCACTGCACATTCAGATTAGAGTGAGAGAGTAAATATTTATATAAGGAAAGATAGACAAATGTTATTCATATTGCCTCTTTCCCTCTCTGTGTTAACCAGCAAAACAAACACTCTCCAAGTGCAGTGTCATTTATGTTGGCCTGTAATTCATTAGCTGAAAGATGATTGTTCCATAATATAACACCTAGGTGCAGAGCTAGGCTTACAATGTTTGAATCACAACTATACATTTAATATATACAAATAATACAATCTGTTATACAGGGTGGGGCAGGGAAGTATCCCTAATTTTAAAGGTAAATTAAAAAATAACAAAAAATGTTTGAACAAAACTTTATTGTGGCATCAAAAGGGTACAGATGGAAGTTAATTGTAATAATAATTTTACTTTGTTTTAAATAACACATCACGCAAGTGATGTCCTTCATTGTCAATGCACTGCTGTAGCCTGGTTCTAAAGTTCCGCATAATTCTGCGAAGCATTTCTTGTGGAACGCGGCTAACTTCAAGGCGAATTGCATGCTTCAAGGCTTCTAGAATCCTGGGTCGATGTTTAAACACTTCACTCTTGAGGTAGCCCCATAAAAAGTAATCACACGGAGTTAAATCCGGCGAGCGCGCGGGCCATGGAATGTCACCATACCGGGAGATCAATCGCCCGGGGAACATTTCCCTCAAAACAGCCATGGAATTTCTAGCAGTATGGGCTCTGGCACCATCATCCTGCTGAAACCACACTAGTCCCAAATTATTTTGTTGCAATTGTGGTTCAAGAAATTGTTGGAGCATGTTTACATACCGTTCAGAATTGATGGTAACACAACGATTGTCCTCCTCGAAGAAATAAGGCCCAATTATGCCTTCACTGCTGATTACACACCAAACCGTCACTTTGTCACTGTGTAGAGGCCTCTTGTGAACTACCCTAGGGTTTGCACCACTCCAATAACGCATATTCTGCTTATTTACAACTTCAGAAATGTGGAAGTGTGCCTCGTCACTGAACAAAACATGTGCATCATTTGGCAAGTTAGCAATGAAAGTTTCACATGCCTGTATTCGTTGTTGCCAGTCCCGTTGTGTGAGTTCTTGAACGATTACCATCTTGTATGGATGGAAGTGTAGTTCCTCGTGGAGAATACGACGCACAGTACGATTAGACAATGCCAGGCTGGATGCGTGCTTGCGAGCAGAACGCTTAGGAGACTGCAAGATCGATCTTCTGACACGGTCAATATTTTCTGGAGTTCGGACGCTCCTCTGAGCCCCAACTCTCTTTCGCACTACACTACCACATGCACGGAAGTTCTCCACCCACAACAAAATGGATTTGCGGTCAGGAACAGCATTGCGGGTAGGAATCCGATAACGAGTTCGCAGCGCACACTGCACTGCAACAATAGACATTTTGAGAGAAATATGTTTCGACTGCAAAAGCGCGTTACTCATTCGACCAAGCCATGTCTACAACTGACGGCGGTACTAACGGAAAATTCCATGGCCACAGCGTCATTTGAGCTTACCCCCACTCCTCCAACACATCCTCACTACACATAACGCCATCTCAAAAGTAGGGATACTTCCCTGCCCCACCCTGTATTAAACTATTCACAAAGTTGCTGGGTTTTAATTACTAATGTGAGTGAAATAGTGAATGGTAATGTGCTGAAGTACACAGGTCAAAAGATGAAATGAATCTGGCTTAGCATGGCATCCTAACATAAGCCAGAAAGATGGTGAAGGTAACAAGGTTACAATTATTGGCTAACCTTTCATGTAATTTTGTACTTTATCCAGAAGCGATCATATGTAAGTGAAAGGGTCAATTTGGTTTAGAAACCAGCTATTGCGTTGTAGATGGCAATACAATAACTTTAATAAAATCACAGTGTTGTATTAAAATGTATATTTTCACTGCATTACTGATTCTTAACCTTCTTAATGCCTAGATAAGAATTTATATCGATATTTTTTCAAGAACTACTATGTATATATATATATATATATATATATATATATATATATATATATATATATATATATATGCTTTTGTTTTTTTGAAGTTGTCATGAAAATAACCTGTGACTCATTTATGATGATATGTAAATGTTATAGCCCTGTAACGCTGGACCTGAAACGCCGCAACAGTGATCCAGCAACTCAACTCCCACCGCCTTTGCCACTACCTCCTGCTTCAGCACCGCCTCCAATATATTCGCCCACTTATGAACTGCTCGAATGGAAAGGCACCTCTATGTTTACCATCGTGGGTCATAGGTTTCGTAAGGTTCAGAGATTCTCTAAGGATGACAGATGTTCATATTGTGATAAACTAATGGATGCCCGATTACAAGGACACAAGTGTACAGGTAATTTGTTTCTAATATTGCGGATGTACATGTGATTTTATTTGTAATTAAAAATTTTTTTATTGAACTTTTTTTTATCATATCCAAACTTTATGAGAAAATAGCTTTCAAAGAACCTAGGCCTGCCAGGTAGGTTTTAAATAGAATAAATATGGTTAGTATACTGTTCTTCCTACCTTTTTTTCCTCATAAATGCCAGTTGCAGCTACCTTAGCTTCAAGGGTGTTTGGATACCATAACTTGTTGAATGCTTTTGGTAATTAAACCTTTGTACTCCAGTCAAATTTTGGTCTTGTTCTCATTATCAGCTCCTAATGGATTTCAGCAGTTAGGGGCTATTTAGTAAATTTTATTTGATTATCAGCGCCTAAAAAAAACCCACACATGCTCTAATAAGTGTTATTATTTTTGGAACTGGTGGTTAATTAATTATATTGTTACTTATTTTTTTTTATTGACAATTATTAATTTGTGTTTTTTAAGACAAAATAATTTTTTTTTCTTAGAAAATCCACTTAAAAGTTTATTTTTATTTAATAAAATAGTTGCTAATAGTTTTTACATTAAATCTGGTAATTGAAATGAATAAAAATATAACTTTAGGCTTTAAAATTCTTTTGGGTATGATATTTCATAGAGCATTGATCTAGATGAAACCCAATTTGTTAAGACATTTCCTCCAGTTACATCTATCCAGTTTTGCCATATTGAATATTTTCCTACTAGAGTGCTTACTCTAATTTTTTTCTGTGACATAGTTGCTTGTTGCTACAACTATGTGCTTTGTAAGTTCTAAGCTAAAAAATAGTTTGAAAAAAGACTACCCAGACTAGGCTTGTAGTGTAAATTTGACAGCTAACATGGCGTTTAAAGTTGGGAGTGCAAACTAATAAGTCACATAATAAATATGTAAAGAAATTGAATAACAAAGCGGGTCAAAATATCCAAGCCATGTTAAACAAATATTGTATAGACGATACAACTAAATAGTGGATACATAAAATATGGCAAAGCATAATCATTTACTTTGAATGGAATTTAGAAATACTATGGAATGGGAAATAGTTTACAAACTAACCGATAAGTACCAGTACTTACAACTAAATCAAAAAAAATGTCAAAAGTATATCGACATTGTAGTACAAATAGGCTTCTTTGTGCTGTGTTGAATAAAAGTCATCATTGGAGAGGAAAAGCAACTATTCAGTGTTGAACTATACTAAACATTGAACTGTATAGGGTTAAATCCAGATCTGGTTGCTTATGAAGTGAAAGTGTAAGTTATTTTAGATCAATCTGGCACATAGCTGTATTAAAACAATGTACCATATGGATTATTGCTGTGGCTTATTTTGTAACAAGTTCACTACAACTGGGATAGAGTATAAGATGCTCTAATTTGGTTTGTCTTGGTTTTTCTGTGGGTTGCGTCGATCCAAGTCTTCATTAATTTAACTAGCATTAAATCAGTTTTTTGTTAAACCATAAAATAAAATTGTAATTACTTAGTGTTACTAATACATGTGTTGTTTTTTACATATCCTTTTTAATATATTTCGAAGTAACTAATTTTTAAGAAATTTTTGACAAAAAACTTAAATCAATTAAAGATGGGTGAAAAGAACACTACAATTGGCAGCAAGATGTATTCACAATAGAGATATTTGTCACAAAAATAATATATTTAATTATAAACAATTAATATAATAAAAGTATATATGAGTTTCATTTAAATATGTATGTTTAAATGGTATTGAAACCCAAATTTTGGGATTTCTATGTTTATGAAGACATCAGATTTTATTCAGATTGGGTTGAAAGTGAATCATAACTGTGCTGACATTTTTTTCTTAGTTTACTTTTGAACTGTAAATGTTTTATTTGAAATTTGTTACACTGTGAATTGTTCAATTTTATACAACTTTAAAGTAAATGAGTGGGTTATAAATAGTAAAAAATTTATGATTTTAATGTAGTGTGTTGTACAACTGATGAGGGGTGGTGCGATCTGCAGGATGTAGCTCAACAATACACTCTTTTCTCCACTTCCCTACTGAAACAGATCCTAATTCCATGGGTTTCATGCTTAACATTAGTAATATTATACTTAGTTAATAAGAATAATAAACTAAACTCTAGTACTTTCTCCATCCCGAAAAGATTAACCTCCAATGTAAAGCCTGTTATATAGAACCTGGTCTTGTCTTTAGGGACAATGTTCAGTGAAGGTCCGGTATTGTTAGGAATCAAAATTTTGTTCATTTCAAGAACAAAATTCTTTGAGGATACAGCCAAAGAGTAAACACTATTGACAAAGACTCAAAAAAATTATGAAAGTGCTGACATACTGTCTGTTGTGATAAATAACGAAGCATGTAGGTCAGCAGTTTTGATAAAAACTTGGGGAAAAATTAGCATAGATCAGCTATGGAAAAGCTTAGGTCAGGAACAGTTGAGAGTTATGAAACCAAGGGTGCCGTTGGCCAACTTGGCGTCGGGAGGCAACTTATGCTCCAAGGAAACGTTTCAGCCAGTTGGTGCTGAGGAGCAATGTAAATGCAGTGCGGGGTGAGTAATAAATTTTTTTCATTATTGTAACATAGCCACCGGACCACATATTCAAATGATTATGACCTATTCTTCTCGTCAGTGGTCTATCCACTCACCTCATAAAGGCTACTGCGGTTTCGAAACTCTATCGTTTCATCTTCAGGCAGTTATACAAAATGTTAAATCCCTCTGTCGAGGTCATCACAAAGTCAAACAAAACATTAAAACATACATCACAAACAGTGAGCATGATTACAAGTTTAAAATATTCATCATGAAATTCAGCTTGGCCAAGCTACACACACAACTTGTACGTCGTTACATTCTAGACTCACAATAAGTTTTTGAGTATACTTCTTTGTCTTTTCTTTATCAGTATCTTTGTGGCATAAGTATCAAGTTATGGTATTAGAGTACTTTTTGGAAAACCTGTATACAGTCTGGGTCATGTAATATTGTTCACCCTTGGGTTGCCAACAAAAGTAGAAGTCTCAAAACAGATAAAATATTGTGAAATATTTGTAGGTATTATAATAGAGTTGAACCACAGACTTATCAATTCGATTTTTTAATAATATTTCAAAGCAGCTTTAACATATTTAACATTGTTGTAATGATGGTAACTTATGGCAGATAAGACATTGAACAATAAGGCATGCAATGTTGTCAATCATTACTGTGTGTACACAAAATTTTACTGCTTGTTTTCCCTACAGATTGCAAACAGCTGTTCCACACAAAGTGCATACAAAATGGTGGAGTCCTACAGCTGCCTTGTTTATCCCAACAACCCGGTCCGGGAGGAGGAAGTAGGAAGAAACACCGCAAGCACACAAGAACACCGCAGCAGCCTCCCTTGGCACCTCATCTGCCTCAGTTCTCATTAACTGGGACATCGGAGTTTACTGACAGAACGGATAAGATAATATCGGACGCCCGAGAGTTACAATTAATGCAAGACTTTATTACAAAGAAGGTCTATAATTTTATTGTGTAATGTGCATCTATACATCCATATTAGAAAGAGTATTTCAGTTTGAACCTGAAATCTAAACTGTAGATTGTATAAGTTTTCTTCTCTACAAATTCTAAATTGACTTAAGATTGAATAGTGACAAAATTAAATAGAAATAAATATTTCTTGCCATTTCAAACTAAATATTATTTAGTTTGAATAGTAGAGTAATTAGTGCTATTTATTATTATATTTGTTGACTAACACATGCAGACATTAGAAAAAATAATAATTTTTTTTGTTAGGCCTGTTTAAAAATTTTACATTTAGTGTCTCTTATTTTTATAATTTCTACTAAAACTCAAAAAAATAATTTTTCAAATTGGAAATTTTTTTATAAAAATTGGGCAGAAGAGCACTAAAAGTACTGGAGTTATTAAAATGGACACAGTTTTAAGTTTGTGCATTAATTAATTGCATAATTTGTTTTAAATTGTAGCTGGTTTGATTTCAGATTTATAAAATTGAAAGTGGAGAGAAGCAGAGTCAAGTGGACCGTGTGTTCAAGCAAGCATTACGAGAGTTCAAGGACAACTTGGTTGCTACATATAGTGTGGTTAACAAA
This sequence comes from Callitettix versicolor, assembly GCA_022606455.1. Classification (NCBI taxonomy): domain Eukaryota; kingdom Metazoa; phylum Arthropoda; class Insecta; order Hemiptera; family Cercopidae; genus Callitettix; species Callitettix versicolor. The sequence goes on along the minus strand of CM040190.1, from coordinate 69,171,707 downwards.
CAAGGCCCAGAGGCACTCAATATCAAATACAAAGATCTCATAGCTAATTTTTTACATGTAAGTGAATATTTTAAGCCCATTTGCAAATAATTGGATAATTGTTTACTACTTAGCAGAAATTTAGCAGCTCTTTCTATATTGAGATTGTTCTTCATTTTTTTGCTTAACATCAGATTGATATGTTTAAATAATTGGAAAAACTATAAAAGATAAAATCTTATTTTATTTTCACGCATACTATACTATATACCTAACTAAACAGTTAGGTTATTATATCCTAATTTGGTAGAAATAAATTAAAAAGTTATAGGTAAAAATACACATGTAGTAGTTTCTGATTCATTTTTTCTTCCTAATAACAAAGAAAAAATTATTACAAAAATTTGGAAATTGTACTACATAATAATATTTCTACGCATACTATGTATGAGTATTGTTTACTAAATTAAAAATCTTTTTGACATATCTCCTTTGTTGTTCATCTCCAAGCAAGTTTTGCTATCCTAATGTGTGAAAATAAAGTAAGTTTATAACGTTTGCTTGTTTTTCCAACTTTTTAAACATGTTAATCTGCTGTTGGTACTAAGCAAAAATGAATGTTCAATTTGGCCAGGTGACTTACAACAGGGGGTGGCCACCAGACTGGGAAATGCAAGAATATTTGGAGAAGTCAGGGAAATTTGTTAACAGGGAAAAATTATTGAAAAGTTAAAAAATTAGTATGTTTGTCAGGAACAAATTATAAAATATGCAAATGTATGTAAGAGTCACGTAAAATATTAAAGATGCTTTACTGAAATTATTCTTTACTATAATGGAATTTGTTATAACATATTTTCGATATAACTGACTATAAGTGATAATAAAATGGACATTCTTAATTTAGTGTGGTTCTTACTTCATTTAAATAGTAAGTGTATAATAAAGAGAAGATTTTAATATTCCATCGTAAACGTCCATCATAAACATGAAGGTTTTTTAAAATAAATATAAAATACTTGCATTGTTTATAAATATTTTTAGGTATAAAAAAAAAACAATGTTGGCTACATTGGTTGAATAACACGTACTTCACTCGTAAACATAAACATATAACCATGACTCTAAGCCAAGTGTAAAGTCAACCTTTTTAGATAGGTAGGTAGATAAAAAGTACTGGTGTTTCAAGAAACAGTTGATGAATGGTTTGACTAGTACAAAGTCTGCATTACTTATTTCCTGGAATTGTATCATATTTAGTTTAGGCATTACAAAGATTAAAGTATTTTTAGTGGTGTTTATGGAAGTAATTATATATGGGTGTAGATCTTACTTCTGTTCACACAGTTAGATTTAACCCTGATTCTGAACCATTTCTGAAAAATAATTCAATATCAAGTTAATAATCTGAATCATAATAAATATACAAGTACTTTGATTCAAATTATCTTTAACATCTGAATATTAACATTACCAGTGGCAGATCAATGGGGGGTGTTTTGAAAAGTGTACATTTTTCATAACACTTTTTCAGGTCCATAAATTCAAAAATATGTAAATATGAAAAATTCTGAAAAACAATTTTTTTGCTTTGATCCAAATGAGGTTTATAAATGTATAGCGGGATAAGATATACTGTAAACAGGTTTTTCAGACATAACTTGTTGAAATTAAAGGGGAACATGAAAAATTCAACTTCAAAAATTTTTATTTTTAAAATCATGCAATAAAATAATTTTAAAATTTGTTTTATTTTATAGTATCAATGTAAAAAATGTGCAGTCTGCATTAATATGCTTTATTTTTTTTTATTTTTAAATTACTAAATTTTTGAACCCTCCTCTCTTTGCTGGGACTCATCAAACCCCCCTCCCTGTTAAATTCCTGCCTTGTGTAAATTCAAGATCTTTTCACTTAGTTATAATGTAACAAATTTGTTACATAATGTAATTTAATCTGTTACAATTTATTGTAATAAATATAACATAATTTGTTCAGATTTAATTTGTCTTTCAAATATTACCATTATTTCATGAAACATATAATAATGTGTTTATGCATTTTTTTTTACTTGCATAAATCCATAGTTTAAAATTTTCCATAACGTTTTTTGTAAATTCACTTACTTGCTTTAATCAAGTATCTATTTAATGTTGAAATACTTACAGAAGAAGATATATTATTTACATTATTTAATAATTATATTGTTCTGTGTAATGAATCCATGATTTACAAACTTACTATCATAAATTAACATTTGCCTCTTGCTTCCAACAGTTGTGCCTCATCTTAACTGTAGTCTTTCTTGCTTTACTTTTCAATTTAGTAGATATCCTCTTTCTACTTTGTGACTCTGGCTGTATCTTTTACAGCTTCTAATACATATTTTCTTTCCTTAAATAGAATTTTTTTTTTTTTGTTTTAACGTCCGGCTATTGTGCACACTTGGGCTAATGCAGACTTCCTTAAATAGAAAGTTCATGAGTGGAATAATTATGCCATTTTAAAGACCTTGTGATACCACAATCAATATCAATTCTCAACCAGAATTTTTATCAGAATTGGCACTACTCATTTTGATTAATTTTACCCTTCCCACCATTTTACCATCCTGATATGTTTTACCCCCCCCCCAAATTTTAAAGTAACCAAATAAAACCATTTCAACAAAAATTTGTTTTGAAAGCTATTGACAAAAATAATACATTTAATGTAGCCTATTGGCAAGAAATAAAATGTAATGTTTTTTTTTGTCAGGTAATGGAGACAGTCTGTCTGCAAGAACAAACAAGAGCTGACTTCCCTGTGACAATGGGTGTAAATGCTTTTAGAGGTTTTATGAATGAATTCATGGCTCTGACGAGGGTGGAACAAGTGAAACCGCAGAAAACGAAAAGAAAAAAGGAAAAGAAACGCAAAGCAGAAGACATGATACAACATGCTGGGCACACTTTTCAGTTAACGATCATAAATATTCCTACTGCTTGTGAGATATGCACGTCTTTTTTTATGTGGCCTTTAGAGCGAGGATTAGTTTGCCAAAGTAAGTCATGCTAATATTTTCTAAATTCTCTGCGGTACATATATAATATAAAGAGAAATAACTTCAGGAATCCCTCTTGATTTCTTTTTAAGGGCCTTCAAATGTTTGCATGAAGCCATTTTTCCACCTCTGTTAAACATCGAAAAAAGCGGAAGATTTCTTTAAGTTGAACAGGAAATGTGTGGACTTGTTTGTTTTCAAGTCCACCACGTATTGAACGAACGATGCCACTAAGTTACAAAGTTTTGCAGCACACAAACTGTTAGGAACCTGTTATAAAATTCATAGTATTGTTGTTTTAGTGGTGGGTTTTTATTTAGGAAGTCTTTTTTATGAGCCTAGCATATTTTTTGTATGAGGAAAAAATACAGACTCATGATAACAGGAATAATAAGCAATAAAATGTCTCACTTGCCATATACAGGTTATCAGTATTCTTGAATTTTTTTTTTTGTGTTTAACGTCCGACTATTGTGCATACTTGGGCTAATGCAGACGATGGAATGACATATAGTGTATGAAAATGCCAAGCCCTCGCCGGGAATCGAACCCGGGTCCTCGGGGTGAAAGCCTAGTACGCTATCTACTAGGCCACCGAGTGTTCTTGAAGTGGACTGATTTAAGTCTACCAGCGAGCTGATTGTTTCTGTGTACATTCCTGACTGCTATAATTTCTGCTTGTGGAACTAAGGGACTTGAGCTGTGAATCACTAGCAGCTAAACTTTTTATACATTTAAAATTTATTTGTTTATAATTATGTATTTCAATAACATAATTTTAATAATTTGATAAATATTTAAATAATAATTAGCTCTATTATACTTTATAACTGTTCCATCTAACACAAAATTGTTTACAGAATTTACAGTTAAATGTATATCTTAACATTGTACGTAAATAAGTTCATTAATAAATATTTAAATTAATAACAAACACCATTTTATTACGTGCCCACACCAGCCATCACAATTAATATTATAGCTCTAACAGTTTAATATATTATGTAAGATGGATGTTTTATGTTTGTATAAGATGTAGGTAATTGTCCATTTTCTATAATATTAGTTGTGTTTAATTTCAATTTAGTAATAAGTTCATTAAAAAATTGGACCAATACAAACGAACAATGAACACCGGTAATTTCATTTTTTGTTTTCTCTCGGCCAGTCCCCCTACTCACATTTTGTTTTAGTTTTAGTTTTTTACCTGAAGAATGTTACTAATTATAATTAAAAACAACTACTATTGAATATATTTAAAGAACAATCAGTGAAAATCAGTTATTAAACTATTTAGCACTACTAACTACTAACTGTTTATCCCTGACTCTTTACACTTGTCTTAGTAAATGGAACTATTAATTGTTAATAAAAAATTTTTCATTCATTGTGTGATATTTCTGATATTCTTTATCTGCTGTAAAACAATTATTTTTGGAGAATGGCCACTGTCATTTATGAGACATTGTGTGGTTGATATCACCTGATAGCATGCACAAGAGAATTTGCTTTAAAAATGTATGCTATTTAAAAAAAAGCTACCATATTTAAAACAATATATTTTTTAATATGTTTAAATTTTATAGCCAAAAAATATTTAGCGAGTTATTTGGTTTAAAACATTTTGATTTTACTGTTATTGTTTACTATGTTGTGCACTACTTGCTGTTTCTACCTGCTGGTTGTTAGTTATTTCCCAAGTCACCAGTTGTATCTGTTACATATTTAACTGCTAATTTGTATAAATTACTGTTTTGTTTATGTCTGTTTGCATTCCAGCCTCTTTTTTGGGTCATTATATCAGTGAATATATTAGTCTGTTAATCATAAATTGTTGATTGTACATTAGTCATCAGTTATTGTGATCACATTAGGATTTGCATGTTTTGAACGTAAGAAGCGGTGATCATATCAAGCAGTAGATCAGGGAATATGACACAGGCAAGGAACATTAGTTCAGTTTTGTTATCTCACTTGTAATATTTTTTTTTCAGATTGTAAACTGACTTGTCATAAAAAGTGTTACATGAAAGTAACATCAGAATGTGGTAAAGACGTAGTGATCAGTGGTAGTTCCTCGCATCATGTGTTTGGTGTGCCGTTAAATCAATTGGCTACAGGAGACGGTAAAGTTCCGTTAGTTATGGATAGACTGATCACAACAGTAGAGATGTATGGCCTGTATATGGAGGGTATCTATAGGAAATCTGGAGTAAGTGAATCATATGTTCAAAGTTAGGCATTAAAAACATAATTTACCAATTAGTAATTTTATAATTGTTTAAAAAAAGTCATAAAAGTATGGGCTTTTAAAAGAGCAGGTTTTTCTATAGCTTTCAATTTTCTTTTAAGACCAAAGTTACTTTAAATTGGCGCATGTGTTCAGTATTAACAAATGATGAAAGTCTTTTGGGTATACAACAATGAATTTTTGTAATTTAAACAAAATGTGGTCTGCAGTAGTGACAGAATTGTAGAATGCACACTGAAATTATCCTCAGTAAATTGTTGCACTATTTAGCCATGTTATGTCTTTTACTTTTAATTTAAGACATTTTAATGGTACTCTCTCATATCTGGTTCATACTGTTACCGCTTTAGTAACAGATTTGAGAGGGTTTACTATATTTGTTACAATTCTGTTATCTAGGCAGAAATGCAAGCTGTATGTGTATGTAACTACATAACTAAATTGAATTATTTTAACATAAACATAAATTCATTTATAGATTATTTTTATATTAATTTGTTCAAATCAGGTCAGCTCTAAAGTGCGGGAACTAAAGTCCAGAATGGAAGAAGGCAATCTAGACAGTGTCCAATTTGAGCAGTACCAGGTATGTTGTTCTTTTTATTCCAGAATTATAATTCTCATGGTTTAATGCAGTTTACAGTTCATATTGTTAAATAAAAAAAATTATTGATAATGTTTTTAAGGTGCATGTTCTGGCAAGCGTACTGAAAAGTTTTCTACGCGAGATGCCTGAACCTCTTTTGACGTTTGATTACTACGATGAATTCCTTAGAGCAGCTAATCTCTCTGAAGATAGGGTGTCCACACTGTTTGCTATTTTAAAGAAGTTACCTAAACCAAACTTTGATCTTATGGAAAGGTTGATTTTTCATTTGGCAAGGTAAGTCAGTGCAGTTCGGGTTTTAATCAGGTTTAATTCTATTTGTCTGTTTTGCGTATTAATACTAAACATATTTCCATGTCTCTTCTAAGACTCTTAATTAATGTTGTCTAGTTCTGAGGAAGTGATCTATTTTCAGCTATTAACACACGTTTATACCTTTGTTAACCTTTTGAACAAACACTTAAAAACTGTAACATTTGAGAATAAGCTTTTTATGAAGGCTTTTGTAAAAATAAAAATTTGTTATCCCTCATAACCCTTTCATTGCCATGGAATTTTTTTACATGCTCAAAAAAATTAATTAAAAAAAATTGTGGATAATTTTAAGGTAAGTGAACATGTTTTATGAAAATTATTTTTTTATGAAATTCTTAGTGGATATACACAGTGTATAATAAGAAAAAATCAGCGAAACTTATCAGTTATGCAACTCACAAAGAATGCACCTGTCCCTGTCGGCTTTCACCTGAATATTCCACCATTTATTTAGGTGAGCTTTACTACCTATACCACAGACAGGGGAAATTAAGTGAATTGTACAGAAAAATCAACAGCTGATGTGGTGATCGAACTCGCTCATGTTTAACACATCATACAGGTGTAGCGCCTTAGATCACTTGACTGTTTGATCAATCTGAAATTGTTTAAATAACAAGTCTTATAAGTTGTTGGTTATTGTATTATTATTGTTTGGTTATATTAAACAAACTGTTAATTACTGTTTGATATTTTGTAAATTTATTTTTGAAAAAGAAACATTGTTAGAGCTAAAGAATGCTGGGATTAGATTTATATAAAACAAATCTCTGATAAAACCATACATTCGCACTGAAAGAGTTAAAAGATATTTTTTTTCTAGTTTATTAGCTTTTATAATTGTTATACAAAATAAGAACTTTTTTGTGACTAATATTTTTAGTTTTTCCAAAAAATCAATTTTCCCAAAAAAAATGTAGATATCTCTAAGGTAATGTTTTATAATAATCACTGCAAAATGTTCATATAGGTTTTCTAATATATTAAATTATACTTTTTTTCCCTTAAAAATAAACTGTTTTACTTATTTCCAAAAAGCTAAAATAATTTAAACGTAATTTGTCTTTATAAAAATCAAAGAGTAAAATATAACAACTGAGAGTAATAATGGAAAACCACGTCATTGGCGTGGTGCAAACTGTCACTGAGTTGGGTTGTTAGAAATGTGTATTTATTCAGCATGATTTTCAGTCTTACAGAATCAGTCATCAGCTGCCATAGACAATAAACTTGTATTGGCCTGAACTTCGTTATATGATTTTTGTAAACGTGTTTTTGTAGGAATCTCTGTGTATGTTGTTTTTAGTAGTTGGTACAGTGTTGCACTTGACTAGCGTAAATCACGTCGTATGCTTGCAAGGTATAATATAATATAAATTGTATTTAACGTAAATCATGTATCTTAAAACAGAAATCTAAAACAGCCAGATTTCCAGATCAGCAAAACTTAAACTGGAAATTGTCTTATTTAATATGTAAAAAATTCTTTAACCACATAGTGTTAAAAATATTTAATAACACATGTAACAAATTTTGGGTTTAAAAAAATTTGGTTGACAGTAATTATCAAAAAAACCCAAAGCTGTTTGTTATGTATAAACTAGTTGCAAAATAACATGCAATAAAACTTGATATCACATACTAATCTTGATAAACTGAAAATGTACATCACTCGGTGGTCGATCTGGATAAAGCACTGATAAATCTACTGCATTTTTGAACTGCACATCTCAAGGGTGTTGGTTTGAAATGCATTTACTCTTAAATGTTGCTTTACTCTTAATGTTAACATTAATTGTTATTAATCCTTATTAATTTAACTGGTATAAAGTATGGACGTTAACCAAAAAAGTATGTCTTTGAATTTTAGTATTTTAATTCATCAACCACCAGTTTAATGTATTAAAACTAAATGAAATTGTTTTTTAGAGTTGCACTACACGAAGACGTGAACAGAATGAATGCGAGTGCATTAGCTATTGTATTTGCACCTTGTATACTACGCACAAATAAAGTTGTACCAGCACAGGATTCCTTGCATGATATTGGTAGACAAACACAGGTAGTGGAAACTATAATCTCGGAACAGCTGCGTAAATTGAAAGCTACCCTGGCGGACATAGATACATTGGATACTGCATGTCACACCGCGACACATAGACTGTCTTCTCTACGAAGTTCTAAGGTAAAAATTAACAAGCATTAATTTTTTTGTAATATTTTCAGTTCTATTCTATCAATTTCCATACAAAGTTGCAAGCAGTTATAATGTATTTTGTTGTGAACTATTAAATTAATATAGAATTATTAATTATTATATATATATATATATATATATATATATATATATATATATATATATATATATATTATATTTATAAGAGGTTTTATCTATTTACAAATGGAGGTTAGTTTTTTTGTCGATAGTACCCAAACTGAAATTTTCTGTTCTGGAAAATAGTAATCTCTGCATATTGTTTTGAATAGGAAGGACTTCTTGAACAAAAAAACAAATAAACAGGAAAACTTTTTAATATGTGTCACTTCTGGGATCAATTTATGTTTATATAGTCACAGAAAACAATAATCCAATATCAGTTTTATCAGCTCAGCAAACCTAAAAATGTAACAGTAGGGACCCAATTGAAGGCAGTTGCCTTTAAGGTTGCAATTTGTAAAATTTCTAAAAAAAATTAACATTTACTGTTGTTATAGATCTTTACTCCAGAAGAGCTTCTTCCTGCCAAGACAGATGAAGAAGAAGAACTGCTGATGGGGCACATTGAGGAAATACAGAAAGAGAAAGCTTTGTTGACTTCAGCATTGCCGTCACTCACCAGGACCAACTCGGATGATGATCTTCTCTCTACGGATGACGGAAGTTTGGATGATGTTGATACGCAACGTAAGCATTTAAAAAAAAATCTTACTTAACCCTTTTAATTAATTAATTAATTGGCCAAAAATATTGTAGAAAAAATGTCAAACGTAGTCAAGTAGTAAAAACATGCTGAAAAATCGCAAGCATAAGTCCTGAGATAAACACTGTTTATAAGGTGTTACATTAGAGGTTTTGTAGAAAAATCACATTAGATATCATATTAGATTTGCTAATTTCTTTGGTACCAAAGTATTACAAAATTGTCGATAAGACTTGTTGATTGAGTTCTACATTATTATTATTATATAAATTTTTGTTAAATTTAAAAATCAAAAGTAAGTAACATAATAATATTACAACTGTTTAAATTTTTTGACACGCAAACAAATTAAACACACAGTAAATGAGTTGATACACAAAGTAAAATTAGGTATGGTGACAGAAAAGGGAATAGAAGTGGACATTCTGAGAAGAGATAACTAAAAAATATGCAAGTTACTGTCCTACAAAAACCAAACATCCTTCAATCAAAGACTTGTTTGTGTTCACTCAGCACAATATTTATTTCTGTAGCATAACACAATGGGTATTTATGCAGTGTAGCTTGATTTTTTCAAACAGTGATTTTTGAATATTTTTTTGTTTTATACCTTATTAACTAAGTAACACCTATTCACCCACAGAAAATAATTTTTTAAAAGATTACTTATGATTTTACACCTTTTTTACGGAACTATATTGTGGCATCATTACTGTTTACGTTGCATTAAATATTAAATTCATACACAGATTTACCGGTCATGCGTGTTATTATTAGTACATGTAGTTACATGTACTTACTGCTCATGTGCATTACACGTTGTGATAGCTATTACTAAATGTTAAGGTTTATCCTTTTCTTCTGGTTTGTTCTTGTAATGAAAACATTGTTAAAATATTGTCAGTTATTTATGAACTTCACGATTTGCCTTTTTTGTGTTAGGTAATAGAGTATACTTTTTTTAAAAAATAAAGGTTTTTTTATTGTTTTAACGATCAAAAACACGTTACCTACTTTCACAAGGTAGCAATTTTGAGGTTATGTGGGTCACTTTTATTTTCAATTTTTGTCATATTTCTCGTGCTTTCCATGCTTTTATATTTTGGATTATAATTTCTGGGCATGTAATAGTGTTTTAGAGAAAAAATTACAGGAATATCAAAAACAGCTACACTGCATATTTACTGTTCAGCCCTTTATCCGAAACTGAACTTTTATGCGGGTCATTTTTCTTTCCGTGAATTAGACCGTAGTCCGATATGACTGTTATCCAGGTCGACTGTTAGTCAGGTTGTGCCACTGTATTATGGAAGAAAATCTTCAAAATATATATTTCTATTTTACATTTCACAGCTCAGCCGTTATCGAGGCATCGAATGGGTCAAAAGCGATGTAAACGACCCGACGCCATATTCCCTGCAGCACAGGATTGTGATGAAGACCCAATCATGGTTTAAAACAGCGGTAATTACCAATTTTGCATGTAAATATCCTAACCCTTTTTTGTCTTCCTCAAGATTACCTTTTTTATTTTAAGCCCACCCCTTCTTCTATACATAAGCTTACTAAAATAATTACACGCTTATTATTTATTTTTATATTTAAAATCAAGTTGTTCTGTTAACTATGCGTAGATAAAACGTGCAGTTTATTTTTTATAAAAATGAGAAATTTTTTTAAAAGGTCTCGTTCTTGGTGCTTTGTGTACATCTATCGGTAAAAAAAGATTTAAAACGTATATACATATATAGTATAAATGTACAGAATTTTTTTATCATTTTTTTTTCATTATGATTAGGATGTATTAGAGATTTTGTATTTTTGTTTCAGAAAGAAATTATGTTTAGATATAAAGAGTTAAATTTTTAATGTTTACATAAGTTTTGTTAAGTTGGTTTATTGAGGAAGTGTTTTGTATCTTGTTTTTTTAAAAAAATGATTTAATCATTGTTGTATTTTTGGAAATGTGTTAATATGATCTGTTGAGTTGTTTTTGACAAAGAAATATTAATGTTAAATTAACCTGATCATAAACTATTGAAGATTGTTCAGTTGCGTGTGTTTAAATGATTGATCACTAATTTTATTAATTTTTATTTCAAAGGTCTAGTTGGCAATAACATTAATATTGGTTTTTTCGTATTCATTTTGTAGTAGCCTAAATCTAAAAGGGTGAAGTTTGAAATGATGTCTGTCTGCAAAGGGCAGTAACATTAAGTTTTAACTGTTCATTAATTTTAATAAAATTTGGTAAAGACTGTTAAGTTTTCTGGTTTGGTAGGATAAATTTTTTGTAGCATTTGAAGCAGAATGATGGGATACAAGTTTGTAGGTTTTGCAAATTCTGTAAAACATCCAACCTGAAAATATAGTTAAAAACATTGTCAAGCTTGAAAGGGATTTGCAAGCATTTTTTTTTATATTGAAAATGTTAAGCCAACCAGTTTTGTAACAGGATTGAGTTAAACCAAATAAGTCAGTTGTGTTATGGAACCCTCTGATCTGGTTTTCTTATATTCTTATATTCTAATTACATAAGGTACAAATCTCATTTATTAGCATTTCTAAAATTTCTGTAGTCAGACTTTATTTAAAAGTATTTATGTAATTACGTTGCCTTTGCGGATATTATTCGACTCTATTAAATGCATCTTGGCTTGTCAGTTCTGGCCATAATTTATTTTCACTTTTTCACATTCTTAGAAAAATTAAAGCTTCTAAAATATAGGAGTGGGTTAGTTTTGGAAATAATAAAGAAGCAAGAACTCATTTAATTTTAATCAAGTTCTGTGAAGTGTGAAGAAAGTGCAGGACAAACTGATGTTTAAGGTGCAACTAAAACCAATCCTATGCCAGAGTGTCTTTGTACTCTATAATCTAAATACTTTCCAACTTTGTTAAAATAGTGTGTCCATTGATTTTTAATGGCTGCAATAAAAAAAAATTTTAAAATGAAAAAGATTGCATTTTCTATATATATTAAACAATTTTTGAAAGAAGTCTTTAGGTATGAAAATTTGATCTTAATCAGGTCTTTAGGATTGTATCAGTCATAGGTGATAATCATAAAATATTTTATGTTATGAAATGCTCTATACTTGAGAAAGTGAAAAACATTAGACTAATGAATTGTTTTCTAATAACAATTCAAGCTTAAATTTACGATAGATGTTTCCCAAAAAAACTTTATGTTGTTGATTTTTTTTAATTGTTTTATCGTAAGACAATTTGTATGGCATCAGCAATTCGTTTTAGAATTTACTAAAATGTTGCTACACTAAACTGGTCTGGCCAAACAAAGCAGTTGTGAACAGAAAATCCCAACTAATATTTTAGTTCTTTTTGTTTCTAAAAAGCACTGGGAAATGTTTTCACTTCACCACTTAGTAGTCTAAGTAACTTAAAACAATGTATATGTATTTTAAGTATTGTTTTCTATCATATACATTTAGTTACCACCATTTCAGGGATTTGGTAGCCAAATGATACACAATGTTCTTTAAACTTTTAAGAACAGTTCAGTTTTTCAAGTAACAAAATAGAAAAAATAGTGACGAAATTCCAACATAACTACAAATAAAGTATGAATTACAGTTCTTTATAAACTATAGAAATAAATATTTTTCCAAACTAAAAACCTAAGAATTAAGTGTCTTACAGGAACTTGTTAATGTATCTGTCCAGATAAATCCATTTTTTTCGCCACATGAAGAAGTTAGCTTTATAAGTGTCAGTTAAAATTTAAATGTTCAGAACTTTTAAGCTTTCTTATTATTTTAGAACTTTGTAAAAATATATTTGAATAGTTAACTGTAAAGGATACTTATTAAAAAAAATAATACTTATATCAGAAAAAATTAAAAGTGGGTTTTCTAAAAACCATCAAAAATGACTTGAAACATTGAAATATCATACACCGGTCTGTTTAAAAATTCAGTCCCAATTATTGTGTACCATTTTATAACGAAATGAGGAATATTGTATCTTTTTATTTTAAAATTTGCCATAATGAAATACCTAACTATAGAAAAAAAACTTAAATTACAATAGTTCTATCATATTTTATTTCTACATAATTAAACACAAGTATTTTTGTGATATTTGAAACTATTTTTTTATAAACATGTGTCTGAGCTGTAAAATGGAAATAGGTGGGGAATATTGCTTATATTGTTGTAAAATCAAGATGTTAAACATTTCTTACAAATGAGTAAAACGTTTGATGACTGTTTTGTTATGATTTGGCCAACTTGGTTGTAGCAAATATTCGAATTCTGTTGAAATAATAAATAAAAATAATAATTTTGTTCGATGTAACTTAACCTAACCAGCTAAGTGTCAGCATTTGTTATTTAGCACTGATTTGGAAAGACAAGCAAACTAAAGACTGTTGTAGTGCTATTTTGTTAAAATATTTGTAGTTTAAAATGTTTTTTGTTCTCTAAATGCTCATATACATGTGATGACAAACATGTCTTACTGTCCTCTATAGTATGCTAATGAAAATGAGTAGATACAGTCAAGTAGCATTCCAAAGAAATTAAGTATACAAGACGTTATTTTTTAATGTTTTTGGTGCCGAGCGTATCGTTTAGCGCTCGGAAAATTGTAATTTTTATAATGAAATGTTATTTATCAAGTAACTGTTGTATATAATTAAATCTAATCGAATATTTTTGTAATGCATTGTTTTATATATTGTTTGGGTTTTTAGGCGTGTGCCAACACTATATTTTGTTATTTTTTGTTTAAATCAATATGAGTCAAGTCCTTGTGTTAAAAAAAATTGTAATTGATATTTATTTTTAAAACCTGTTTAAATTTTAAATACTTATTTGAAATTGTATGCAAAAAATTCAAGTTGTGGATACCGTACATAAAATACTTTTGTAATTAATAATTTTAATTAATTTAGTGTTAATTAACATACTGGAATATTTAACAGTGTAACTAGCTACCACTTGATCTGAATGTCTGGGTTTTAGCTTATAAAGGTAACAAATTTTCATTTATTTCTTTATTCATAGAGGACAATTAAAATAGCCTCTTATAATTAAAACATCATATTGTTCCCAAGTGTATAAAAAATTGCTGTAGAGTATGTTTTATTTTTTTTTCAGTTTATTCTCGAACCGTTAATTTCTTTTTATCATTTTAAATTTTTTGTCAATAATATTTGAAATGGAAAAAAATTGAACGCGATAAAGTTTGTGTAATGTTTTTGTACTATTGATTTACAGTAATGAGATTGCTTATTTTTTAGGCCTAATCTGGTGCTAAATATGTTTCAGAATTTCATGTAATTTTAATGAAACCTGCTTTGCAAATAATCCGATGTTGGTTTCAAGAAACAAGGGCTGTTTCAAAGTTGATAAACTTAACAAAATACAATGATTATGGCACACCAGTTTAATCGTACTAAAATTAAGTATTGTAAATTTATATACGTTAATGTGATACATGTTTGCCAAATTGTATATTCAAAATTTCTTTGCTGTTTCATGTTGGATCGCTACATCAAATGTTTATATATAAGTGTAACATACAGTTGTGTTGTAAATATGCTAATAATACACAGGGTGTGTGGAAAAATCAGTTTCCAAACTGAAGAGCTTTTTTTGGTTTTTTTGTAAGCCGTGCTTTCTTTGAGTCATTTTAGACACTTGTTATGCTTATAGGAACTTGCAAAGCTAACATATAATAAACATATAATAAAATGGAATGATTATGTTGAAAGTAAATTTTTTAAAATTTCACTGGTAAATAAATAGGTTTTTGGCCAAAAAATTACTGGGAAAAGTTGTAATTTGAAAATAAGTTTTCAGAATTTCGTAAAATTTGAACTAATGGTAAAGTTTTGTAGTGAGTAGAACTTAATTTGTGTAATTGACTGTCATCAACTATGTTATTTAAATTAACAATGGAAACTAAAATATTTCTTTGACTGGTCCATTTATTTCAAATTTTAAAGGATCTGTTTTTTGTAATACAATTAGATTACAGCATTCTGAATCAATATTACATTTTTTTGCATAAAAAGACTTCAGGTAAAACACACAAATTCTGTTATATCATTCGTTCAGAGTTTGTGTTCTGGAAAAGTTTTTATTTCACCACTTTTTGTTTTAACTTTTGGTCTGTGTATAATATTGTAAAACTTTGATTATCCAGGAAAGAAAAAATCGGATATTGATCAGTAGTAAAATTGAAAGGCTTCTACATGTTTCTCAAGTTAAAACTGATTTTGATGTTTTTTAAGTTAATTTTATGAAAATAATATTTTTTTATTTTATAGACATATGTTATAAGAACACGTTTACAGTAGAAAGGAAATTGGAAGGCACAGTGTTGAGATAGATGTAGATCACATGTATTGCTTGGTGTGTTCTTTGAGATTTGAAGGTCAGATATAGGTAAAACACAGCAGTAAGTAATAGGTACCATGTAAGGTTATGGTGTAGGGGGAAAACAAGAAATAACAGTCAATGGTTGTTTTATCGTTAGATAAAACAATAATCAGTTGAAAGATGGAAAAATGAAAAATACAAATCGAAAATTTATAAACTAGGAGGTGGGAAGTTAATTGTACGCCTGAAAATACTAATATACCCCACTTTGATGAGGTTACAAAAAAAACCATTTGGTTATGTTCTTCATAACTTAAAAAGATAAGTTGAGAAAGTATTTAGTTTTAATAATTATAAGAGTAGGGTCTGTTATTTTCTGGAATTGAGGTTACTTTCTAATGCCCCTGTAAAAACATTTCATGTGCCTGTGGTTTTTTGTTTTATTAAAACTATTGTATATCCTTCAGTTTTATTTTTAATTGTTAATCTGAATATAATTTTATTTATGATAGTTTAACCATCTATGGTTTTCTCCTATTTCAGTTTTTAAACAATTTAAAAAAATGATGAGTGGTAGGAGTTTTACAGTGAAAAAAGTTTCAGTGTGTTGTAAATATTTTGCTTGCATTTTTATGTTTATCCTATCAAATAAACAATTTAAAAAAAATCTTTTAAAATATGTTTTTGGTATTAATTGTAAAAATAATTTCACTGAAATTTAATTTGCAGTGGCATACATCCATTTTTATATCATACTTTTTTTGTTAAATTTTTTAAGTCTTTGTTAATTTACTTTACAAATTTGCTTTTTCCCATTGTCAGGAAAAAACTAGCTCAGTACAGTGTATTTTTTAAAGATATTGTATGTGAGGTTAATTTTTTTGAAATTTGTTTTTATTGCTTCAGGCGTATAGTTGGGCGTTGAAACTGTAGTAATATATTTTCAATGATAGTGTTTCAAATGAAATCATCAGCCTGTTGGTTTTACTAAATACTCTAAACAAAGGGCTTGGTGGTCGATATAGGCTAAAGCACAGGTCAGTTTGAAATGTGCACCTGAAGGTTCTTAGAGCTATAGCCTTACTTCTTTTGCTTTAGCCTTACTGTTAACGCTGATCCCACGGCCTCATTAGTTGAACTGACATAAAAAATAAAAAAAATATTCAAACAGCCCGGTTAATGGTAGTTTATTTTTACTCCAGTATTTTTTTTAAAGATATATTTTCTTTGGTTTGATCAGTTTGTAAACTACATTTACCAAACACCCTGTATTAACATTCTGTAAATATATACTCAGGACTTGATGTTATTTGTGAACAATAAAATATTTTGTAAACCTTAGGTATATAAAGAAAATGTCAATTATCCGCCAGAAGTCGGGGCTGTGGATTGTGGGCTTCGCCTGCAACGACTGAATACTTTATTCCTTGATGTTTTTTACATCTACAGAGTGTGGAAAGTGTGTTTGGCAATAGGATAGCAGTACATCATATTAACTAGATGAGACTACTGCTTATATATAGCAATATTCAACATCTCGAGCATGTTTCTTCAACATCTCAAAATCTCAGAATTCTTTTTTTTTTTTTAATAGTAGCTGTGCTTTCTTTTGACTTTGTGTATACAGTAAAAACGGAAACATGATTAAACTATAGAAACAATTGAAAATGCAATATTTTTACTTTAGCAGACACCCAGCAAATTACTATCAAAATAGAACAATTGTTTTATAACGGTATATTACATTTAAAAAATAGTTTTTGTGTCATGTGTGTAAATAAATTTGCCACTTGTGACTTTTAACAGAGAAAAGTAACAAAGATTTTCTCATTTAGCAATAAAAATATTAAATTACAAAAATAAAAAAAAAAAAAATTGAAAAGTTAGGATAACGTGATGTTTTTACAAGTAATTTTGTGAGCTCTGTACAAATTGAAAAATGATTATGTTCATAATTAAAACACATATAAAATATTCTTTTACAGACGCTTTCACTCTGTATTAATGAAAATGGGTCTTGATTTTTTAAAAGAATATTACGTACCTTTAAAAAAATTATGTGCAAGTGGTATGAACCATGGTGTAAACCATGTCAAACAAATTGAAAAAAGTGGCATTCTAAAATTGTTAACAAAACAGGTCAAATTTTTTCTGGGTACACAAGAAATGGGTACACCTACTGTTTACCAAATAAATAAATAAAATAAGAAGTGTTGCTAAAAAATAACCAGAGTAATGGTATCACATACTTTGTTTTTATTTCTTCATTTTAACATTATCACCATCATTATCACCATCATTATAAAACCACAATTTTTAAATGAAAGTTCATATATTTTCAGCCATATGAATGTTTCAGTGTTTTTTAAGTCATTTTCTGAAAGCTTGTTTATGGTGTCTGTCACTTTTTCTTTCACAGCTTCACCTGTCTCGAATTTTGTTCCTTTCCTGACAAAAAGAAGTCGGACAGAGCAAGGTCTGATAGGTAGGATGGCTGTTCCAATGTAATGATCCCTTAATTAGCCAAAAAGGCCTTTAAAACCAATACAGTATGGACTGGTGCATTGTCTTGATGAGGTTCCATGTCATGTTTTTCAACAACTCAGGTCGCTTTCTTCTTACACATATACGAGGACCACAAAATAACAAATCTTATTCACGGTGCAATCTTCACGTACCCACTTTATGGTACTTAATCCGATAGATGACAAAAAACGCATTCATCATGGCTTTGAATTTTGATCTGGACATTCGAGCTTT
Organism: Callitettix versicolor; assembly: GCA_022606455.1. Lineage (NCBI taxonomy): Eukaryota > Metazoa > Arthropoda > Insecta > Hemiptera > Cercopidae > Callitettix > Callitettix versicolor. Next base: position 69,153,484 of record CM040190.1, on the reverse strand, counting down.
CTACAATCTTAGTGAGTGGAACTCTTCCAGTGCATTGATTGGCACTTAGTTCCTGAATTGTAATTAAAAAAAAAAAAAAAAAAATTCATCATCACATGTCAGTACTTATTCCAAGAGTTTAGGTTTTTTGATGGTTTTCGAAGTGTAATGCCTAAGCGTTCATGCAAAATCTGCCAAACTGTTTCTTTATCGATTCCAATGATCTCAGTAACGGTGCAAATGTTCAGTCGACAGTCTTTTTGGATTAAATTGCTGATTTTTTTTCAATGTTCTTGTCTGTTGTTGATGTCAAAGTTTGTTCTGGATGTGTTTCTTTGTTTGTACAAAGTTTGTCATGAATGTAGTACAAATGAAAGCCACAGTCTTGACTGAGGGATTGGAATGGAGAGTAGGGTTGTTAGATGACATGGCAATGTAGCGTTTTGACCTTGAAACACTTACTGCTTTTCTTTAGAAAAATCAGTCCGGTTATTTTTTAGTTAGTTTGTAAGAAATTTAAATATAATTGGAGTTGGCAGTAAGTATACACTAATTAATCTAAAATCTCAACAGGTTCATATTACTATTGTTTCTCTACAAGTGTTAAAGACATCTTATTAAATCCCCCCACCTTTAAACTCAGATTTTTCCTAAAGTTAAAATATTTACAGGCTAATCAACCTGACCACAGTGTTGTATGGGAGTTTCTAATTGTTTCTAAAATGGCTTTTATTAAAATATTAATGAAATAATAGCGTGTTTGTAGATTCCATAACTTTTTTATTTGAATCTATGCAACCAGTGTTTGACAAGTGACCTTGACAGTGCTCTAATGAGTAAAACCTTGTTTGGCAAGACTCAATTTGGAAATTTACAAATGTGTTATTATTTCATGGATTCCCACTATTTCCCATTCCTCCCACCATTCCCACCATTCAAGTACCAACATTTTTAAGCGTAAATAATTAATTTTAAAATTAAAAAAATAAAATAGCTTCATCTTATTTGAACTATGGATTGATGTTGCATTTTAATGTTGATTTTTTGTGATTTAATGTTGATATTTGTGTACTGTGATATGTCTTCAAAAATAGTATGATTCAATTAATTATTTTTTAATATATTTTTCTTGTTCATTCAGTTTTTGCCTTATAAGGATTGTAAAATAATCTAACAATCGTTTCAAAATTTTTCCTCTTGAATTTTCAATGCTGCTTTTTTCCTTTATCTGCCTATAATATTCTGACGTGTTTGTTCGCTGTTGTCAAATACAAGACATCAAGTTTCATTCTTTTGTATATTCTTAATATCTTTTAATCTTTCAAAATTTATGGATGGTCTGTATATCATTCAAAGTATAAATAGATGAGGAACAATGATGCTATTTATTTTAATGCTAAATAATTCTGAACAACAAGAATCAAAGATATCTGTATTTGAAATATTCACTCCTTACTTCGTACATAGATAGTAAAACATAACATTAAGAGATAAAATGATAAAGAAATACTCTAAGCTGACACTCACTGTCTTCCACACTCTGTAACGACATATCTTGTTTAGTTTTGTATGTTGTATTAGCTAACTGAAATATCTAACTATTATAATATGAATATAAAATTAATGTAATATCGGTAAAATTAGTATTAAGTGGATTGAAAGTGACGCATTTATAAACTGATCACCGATCTGATGACGATTTAAGAATACTCTTGTGTATAGATGTATTATTGTTTCTCTACTTTTCTATATATATAAATAAATAAATATATATATATACTTTTGTCACATATCATTTATTGGTGTATTTATTTCGTGTATATTTTTTCTTTTGGTGATTTTGCTTTTGGAGTTTTGAATTAAGGTAGGTTCTTGCAAAATAAAAAAAAAATATGGATTTATTCATTACTTATACTTGTTATCTGACAAAAATAACTGTGAAAAAAGATAATCCTTGCCAAATTGTTTATTCCAAAATATTTGAATTTAGTACTGCTGAGTTAAGTTTTCTCAAGTTTTATCTTTTTAGCAATTAATTTCATAACTTATTTTGCTTGGTGAGATATCTTGGTATTGAAGCGAAACTGTTTGACAAAGAAAATGATACCATTATATTTTTTTAAATTTATCATTCTTCCACTTGATGTACTATTATACAATTTTCTCAACTCATTGTGTAAGGAAACTTATAATTCATCTTTATTTTCTTGTCTTATGTTTGACTTCAGTATTTTTCAAGTAATCTGAGTACAAAAATTACACTTGGCAGTATCAGAAGTTGATTAGCAAATTATGTAGATACAGTAAATGATTTTATGGGGAAATTTATAACTAACTGAGACTATTTGTCAGAGTAATTTTTTTCTGGCATATTTTTTCCTTATAAGTAATACATATAGTATGATTTACTAAAGCCTTTAATTATTTGTCAACGTTTCTCCAGTAAGGTTGTAAAATTATAACACATTTTAACTGTAACTTGTTTACAAAAGATATTATTGTAGTCAGAATGAAAGACAGAAGTGAAGTGTAATTTGTCAAAATTTGTTCAGTAGTTCATGGTAATATTTCAAAAAATGTTTAATGGTAGACATTATTTTCATCTTTTAATGAGCTATTGTATACAAGTCTTGTGGTAATTTCTTCTTTAAATTTATATCCACAGCCAATCGCTATACACAATTTCTCTAATGCTAAATTTTTAATTTTCATTCCTATCAAAATATTCTTATAGGTTTTTTTGTCACAAATCATTATGTACACATTCTATAAAGTTGTACATGTCAGACATTGCAACTTGTCTAACTGAACAGTGTGACAGGTCTCCATCTAATGAACGTATTTTGTCTTTTGTCCTGTCATGCTGCCATGCCACAACACCAGTCTGTTGGATTAAGTATGCATGGCACCATTAGAATAATCTCTCCAAACTGGTCACACGTAGCAGGATGCCAGCCTAGTATGATTTATTTAACGGCAACCTGCACAGAGAATAATGTGCATGTAGGGAAGATAGTAGTTGCAAGCTTATATCTTTCTTTCGCACTATGAAGTCCCCAGCAAAAAATAAAGGGAAACCAAAATAGAGTTAGCTGATCATGTGTGATCAGGTGGTGGGCTGAAGACCATTTGAAGCCTTTGAGGTAGGCATGGGACCAATATCCAATGCTGTTACCATGAAAGTATAGGAAACCCTCCTGTAGCTTCACTCCAGCATCTATGCATATGAGCTCCTATGGTAGCAGTGTCACTGGTAGACAGATATTAGAAATAATATAAAAAGAGGGAACTTCTTTTTGGCATGAGTGTTAGCGGAGAAATGCTAGGACTAGAGCACCAGCCTCCTATATATATAGCAATAGTTTGCAATTGTAATTGAACTGTTACCCAAACAATAATTACAGTCACTAATACCCAAACAAAGTCGCTGTCTAATGAATCAATTTATTAGTGTATGAAGACACACTCAGTGAAATAATCCATCTATCTATATTTTGCATTTCCATGTATTTTTCTTAAGACAAGAAGAGACAAATAATTTATATGCTTCTAGTAGATCCAGGTATGACATATTATTGTTCCTTTTTTATGCTCGGATTGAAATATAGTTTCTTCTTATTACTGTATATCTTATTATTGTGTGATTACAGTTATTGTAAATTCATGGCTTTCTAGTACCTAATATGAGAAGTTGATCAACCCTAAAAGAACTGTTCCAAAAGACAGATGCACAGCAGATTCAGGGTTGGGACTCCCCTGCCACTGAATACTTTTCTAAAAAGATGTAAAAAATGTTTTCCCTCTGGGCTTTTATCTCAACAAAAAGAACAGTTTCTCCTTCAACCCTATAAGATCAACATTAGTTGGACCAAACACTGTACCCATTCTTAATGAAATTATTAAAAAAAACACAATGGAAAAAATCTAGAGCATTCACAGCACCATGTCAGATGGGTGTAACATGCTGCACAAAACTGAACATTTTCATGCTGTAATATGGCAGTACAACAGCCTGTGGAGAAGGCATGTTGCATGCCCCATTTTAGTCAATGTGACATTGCCTTGTCAGAGCTGCAGAAATACTTAGTGTGGCACCAGCCTTAGTCTTGTATGCAGCACAGTTCGGTTCTGTGTTTGTGTGCAATTAGTAAGGCTATGTTCATAGTTCAGTTGAGTGTTGTGTGATTTATTGTGGTCACAGATTATGTCATTATATTCCTCCATTGGTTCAGAATAAAATTAATCAGTTTGCCTCACTGTTAATGGTGTACTGTAAAAATCATTTAATAAAGCCTCGTATTGTACAAAAAACTTATAGAAATAGAAGTTTCTCGAAGTACAATTGCCATTTCAACCAAAGGCAAAAGCTGTTATTGATCAGCTGATTGTACTTTTATATACTTATTTTATGCATACAATGATTTTTGTATTTACAGATATATTAAAATTTTTTTTATGATTTAACTTCTAAAAAATAAACACGCTACAAAATTTGTCAAAATTTAAAGGAGATCTGATACCAATGGTAGGTGGACATTGTGGACTGCAAGGTAATATAATGAACTGACTGAGAGATAATTAAAATAGCTGCTGATTTAAAACTGGCTGAGAGATAATTAAAATAGCTGCTGATTTAAAGCTGGCTGAGAGATAATTAAAATAGCTGCTGATTTAAAGCTGGCTGAGAGATAATTAAAAATAGATGCTGATTTAAAGTCGGCTGAGAGATAATTAAAAATAGCTAGCTGCTGATTTAAAATAGCTGCTGAGATAATTAAAAATAATTAAAATAGCTGAGAGATAATGAAAATTTAAAACCAAATACAAACTAAAAAAAAACTACCTCAGAGTACCCACAACTGGATATCTAACAGAATTGAATAAAATTCTAAAAAATAAAACAGTGGAATAACAAAGCAAGTGGTTATTTATTTTATAGTAAAACTTTCAAATGATGTTAGCATCTATAAAGCAACTGGTTCATTTCAAGTTTGCATCAATATGAGGAATAGAGCATATGTTTCCTAGTCCTATCATGTTCACTTTGGCCTTGCTGAGTCTGGTGTGTCAAGATTAGGAAAAAGACACTACAGAAATGTTTTCAGGAAGAATCGAAGGTAGGTATTAAAATTGAGACTGCAGCTAGATTGCACACTTGTGGCCGGATTTAGTTATTATCTGGTGGGCTTAGATGACCCATAAATACATTCATGATGACCCATACATAAATTCATGTTATTTATATACAAAATAGTTGAAGATGGGAAAAAAATTCGATGAATTACAGATATGAGTTCTGAGATAAAAAAAATAAGTCTTCCAACTTTTTGCATTTAAATTAAGTGATGTGCAACAATAATTAAAAAAATATTGCTTCTAAAGTCTCGAATACATGAGCAACTTGCAACACTTGTTGCGATAGTTGATCTCAAAGTTTGTGTAAAGAAGTCTGACAACAAACCTTGACATTTTCGAAGAGTTGCACAGTATGTGTCAGTGACCAGGTTTGTTTACGTGTAATTAGTTCGATGATCTCAGTGAGTAATTCTTAATTTCCAAACATTCCTGAAACATTGTGTAACACTTGCACTTTTATAAAACAAAATAATTGAAGAAAAAAGTCTTGGTGTACAAATGAAGTATTTGATTTAATTTTGAATTTGTAAGAGTACGTTTTTGGAACGCATACATCCAAAGATGTTCTACATCATATGCCTACCGATAAGACCGCGGCTTTATCAAAGAAGAAAATTAATTGCTGTTATTTTAAAATTATATTATTAGTGCTGTAACGTAGCGGATATCATGTGAACTAAAATCAACAGCTAAACAAAGAACTTGTGTTTAAAACTTTAATAAAAATTATATGTTCTGTAAGGTGCTGCAACGGTTGTGAATCTCAGTAAGTACGGAATTTAAAATAATGAATCGAATTTTAATTTTCTTGGTGAAACGTCACCACCATTCCAATGTAATATTTTCCAACAACATACTAATTATGATAAATAAAATAAAATTATCCTCTTAGGATAGTAACACTTACGAAAAGTTAATTTATCGTTAAAAAAAGAGTAAGTTGTTAAAATTATATCTTTCTCTAAATAGAATTTTAGGATGCAAAAAACTGAAAAATTTCATCTTATAAATTTTACAAAAAACTGTTTTATTGTAAAATTTATAATGTTTGAAAATCCAAAACAAAAATTTTTTTTTTGCAAGTGTATGAAACATCTTGAAGTTTTGAAGATGTGATTATGTAAATAAGCACTAGGAAAGGATTTTCCTAAATTCAACTACTGAAGGAGTGAAAAGCGAATATTAATATTTGTATTTGTAATCATGTTTTTCAGTTTTTTTAAACTTAGGCTAACATAAATAAGTGATACCGAATTGAAAATCATTTCAAGGTCAAGGATTTGGATCACAATGCGGCCTCCAATGGTTCATTTCCCAACAGAAATTAGTTTTTAAGCCATATAATATATTGAAACAAAGCTTTTAATGTTAATGTTAGCTTTGGCGGGAGGAGTGAATAGAAAAAAGTCTGCCGAATGGAAGAATGTAACGGAAATATGGAACGAACGAGCAAACAAATTTTCGTCATTCTATTTCTGTTTTTTACTTTTTCTTCTTATTTTCGTTAACAGTGCTCGAGTATTAATGAAAAGTGTTGCTTTTGTTTCAGTATTTTTCCTTAGTTGAAGAACACGTGCACGTTGTAACCGTTTATATTACATTCGAAATTAAAATGAACGTTTATAATAATTATTGTTAATATTGCTAATTTTTAACAACATAACCTTAACTTAATAGAGCTTATCAGCTGTTCAACGAAATCAGATTTTTACAAATTAATATAAAACAACTGATATTTTACTATAACTACAGTAAATAATAATATAAGCTAGGTTCACATGTTTATTTGTTTTAACAAAACAAGATATTTGTAAACATATGTTCAAACTAATTATATATTCAGCAAAGATATCATTAACAAAAGGTTCGCTTCTGTCGGTAACTCCCCAGTTCCACACGTGTACGTTTTTTTATAATGGATTACACTAAAATCTCAGATGTATTTTTTGTTGTCTAAACACAAGAAAATTATGACACAGACAAAAATTCAGGGTGCCCCATGAAGAAACGCTCAAACTCAAGATTTCTACGTGAAAATAATGAAACAAATTTATGTAAACCTAGGTCGGAAAATTACTTCTCTTTTGACTTACTACTAGCGAAATATTTAACCCTGGTTCCTGATCAAATAGTATGATAAAACCATACTGAAATCCACGAAACGTAAATTAAGGAATAAACAATGGTTTCTTATTTTCTTACGTGACAAATTGAATAAAAGAGATTCCAGTTCTGTAACTGCAATAGTTGTTGAAATATTTTACATAATACACAAAATCCAGTTCCGAAAAGCACGTATTTTACAAATTGTTATAAAACTTTGTTAATTGATTAAAAAAAAACATAAAATTCTTGAACAAAAATTTCATAAAGGCTATAGATTTATTTTAAGCTTTGATGGTGCGCTCTTAATGATTTTCAAAAATTTCACCCCTAAAAAGTTAAAATAGGTCAAAAACTAACATTTTATTTCTGTATTTCGCCGTGGAAAGGTACAAAATCTTTCTCCAGCTGGAACTCATGAGCAATGCATCTCAACATCTATAGGCTATGCATTATTATATTCTTCAGTAAAACAAGTTCTGAAAATTTCTTTTTCAGTGGTGTTTTTGAATTTATTAGTTTTTTTTGGAAATTAGTAAAATTTATTTGTTTTGATCGTAGTTCGTGTGTAGAATTACGTTAAATTAAAAGTCCCAATTTGTTGAGATGTCAAAAATTTATTCAATTTTTACAGATTACACCAATTAGTTGGACACGTAGTAAAATAATGATTATGTAGCCTAAAGTTATTACTCAAGCATGTTTTACTTTAGCAGAATTGTGTATTGTTAAGTATTTTTGAAAAAGTAATAACTGAGTTTGTAGGCTTATATCAAATAAAGTACGGGAACTCATTTGTTTAATATTACAGGATGTAACTGTTGGACCATTTATAGGTTGGTTTTATCAATGAATTGTATCTAACTAATTATGAATGTAGGTTAATATGCATAACTGTGAGTTATATTTGAATAATTAAATAAATCTAGATGAATATTGTTGTTTTGTTGCAGTATTTTACCTTGTATAGTAAAATGTAATTTGCCTAATTAAAACGTATACATTTTAATATTAAAAATTAAATGTACGAATGTAAATGTTCCATATTATATCTGAAAACATCATCAATATTGGGAAATGAGTAGACTTTTAGAGTTAGTACGGGTAATGAATAGGTCTAGTAGTTGTAGTTGGGATGTATCAAATATTTGATTTAAAACCTTTTATTAAACACTCTTTAAAGTTTGATACTATATTTTTTACGATTGTTTCGAGTATGTCAATGGTTAAAGAGATGAAAGGTTTTACTTTGAACCTTTCACAACATCCCATTTTGTCCTTTTCAGTTTAAACCTCTTTACACTTTACAGTGAAGTGATAGTACTTTTCCGGTCCAGTATTTCACCAGTTACACGTCAGTGTTTACAGCTTACACATGTACGTGTCGTTCAGTAAATAAGTTTTCTTGTTATCAAAATAGTTCATTTTTTTAGGAATCAAATAATTACTATCTGGCTACATTGCGACCTTCCGTAGCTAATGGGAAAATACACGAATAATATACAATAATGTACAATAAGAAGTTATTAGTTACTTTAAAATAATGCAATTCATTACATTTAGGTTATTTAATACAATAGGCCTTACTTTGTTCTACTTTTCCTACTTAATTAGGCTACAGTACCTACTGTTTACTAAAATCAGAGTATTTTATTTAATAACATTTAACATTTACTTATTAAAATTGGCCTAGATTGTCTTAATGATTCTATTTTTAAATCTGATTCAGTAAATAATTGTTTAAGTCTCGAGTACAGTAATAGTTTAAATATTACTTTCAACAATGTTTTTTACTATTAGTCAGCTGTTTTGATACACATACAATTGATTATTTCTATCACCTATGCAGTGTGCATTGTGCTGCATTCTCACGGGGACACATACTGCTCCTGGAAGTAGAGACCTCACTCGTATTTGTAAATTGAAAAATATGAATGGGTTCCCTAATGTTCTGACATACCTGAGATATCCCATGTATGTAATTTCAATAACGCAGGTTCTTAATTTTGGTACAAAACCGATCAGAATGCTTAAAGTAATAATATATGAAAGATTTTCTCCCAAACATTTTTAAAAACGATAAAAGGTCTAATTTTTGGAAAAATCATTTCAATTTGAAATAAATTTAGCTAACAAGTACAGAAAAACGAACTTTTTGTTTCTTTAAAATCCAGCAGGGGTGCAGACTAGCTGCAACTACGAGTATTTAGAGGATCTAGACGTCCCTCGCGGTACTCGAGTCTAACACATACTTACGACTTCAACACTTTACACTCACACTTACATTTAGGGAGGCGATATTAGCCTCAATGTGCTTTTTGCCTTAAAATAACAAAAAAAAGTTTCTTTAAAAATTCCATTTTATAGTAAAATAATTAAAAACAAGAAAAAGCTATACTACCTTCATTATGATACACATAAAGACACACCTTTGACATAATACAGGTAACACATTAGAAAAAAAACTTAACTTATAAATTTTAAAAAATCAAGGTTTTTTATAACAATTTGAACCAAATTTTGCTGAAATGTAACCCTCAGTATACAAACAAAACGCATTGGACAATATCTTCCCAAGAAGTTCAGTTTTAGAGTTAACAAAGTGAAAAATAGATCTAATTTTGCGGCTGATTGAAGGTTGTTGAAATTTCTAAAATACTTGGAGATTTAAAATTCCATTTACAACTAGTTGTTGGTATTCGGCGCTTTACGGAAAAAGGCGACGAGCAAGCAAATATTATTTTTCGTTCAGATGATGTCAGTGAACTAAGAAAAAAGTAATTTTATTGATTTTTACTGTGCGGGGTTAGAAGTGATGGGCCGCTACCGTACAGAATTTTTCCATGAATCCTAAACAACCTTGTTAAATTTGGTACGAATTTCTCCAAAAGATAAAATTTTTTATTTGGAATTTGGTTAGTAAAATGTGTGTGAAACACCTCAATAATATTTTTTTGTATTAGTGGAGAAAAAGAACCTCATGAAATGTTCACAAAGCGTAAAGATGTACTTTTAGTGTATGGAGGAACTTTGTGTCAGCCTTAAAAATTGGAAATTTTGAGAGCAGCTCAAAAATTTTAAATGTAATCCCCTACGTAAATGTACTTTATTTTAAAAGTCTCGATAAAAAGAACAGTACAAGTTAGGGATCTCTACAGAATCCTATTCAGAATAAAGGCTGAATAAACAATTCTATAATCTTCACATTTGTTTTTTTTTTTTTTTAATAGTTTACGCCCTCATTGGAGCACTTTAATCAGTCCATACACTTCCAAGTCCAATATCGCTATTGAGAGACTAGCGTTTAGCCTCTTCTTCCGATCCTAAAATTTCTTCATCCTGTCAGACCTGGCTGCCCTTTGTTCATCACTTATAGTGTAGATTTTTCGTTCAAATGTTGTTAGCTTGAATCACAGATATTTATTCCTTCTCTGCTCTACCTTCAGTTTGAGACACCATCAAATTTAACTCTTCTAAATCACTCTGGATCTCTTTGAACCAATTATTCTGCGTTTTTCACAATTTTTTATATATAAAGAATATCTATTTAAATAAATTACAATTGTAAGTCAGTGTTTAGTTACTATACAAAACACCGCAGGGGGGTGCAGACTAGCTGCACCTATTGAGAGGATTTAGACGTTCCTCGCGGTACCCGAGTCTAACACACACTTACACTTACAACACTACACTTACAACTTTAACACTTTAGGTTAAAGCTGCTGCATTGGCCATGTGGAGTGTGTCTATGTCGGATCATAGGCATATCGTCATGGATCTCAGGGTGATAAATAGATCAGTAAATACTTATCGAAATCCTAGGAATACTAGATGAGGGGGCCTATGAAGAAAAGCTTAGGGCTGACCTTAGGGATTTTAGGAGGCCGATAAGTAATTCGCATGAATTAGAGTATGCAGCTGGAAGACTGACGGAGATAGTTATGGACTCCTTTCATGAGAATTGTCCCCTTACGAAGAAGGTTGTTGGGGTTAATGAAAATGGTGGACCCAGGCACTTTCTGAGCAAAGGGGACAGGTTAGAAGGCTGTTCAATGCGGCCAAGCGCTACGGTAAGTGGGAGGCCTATAGGCGGTCCCTGACCTAGTGTAATAAGGCATTAAAAAGGGCGAGACAGGACTCGTGGAGAAAGTTCTGTGGGGAGGTCAGTCGTACTTCTCAGGGGACATGACTTCACAAGGTCCTAACCTTGAACCCTTTGAACCCTATGGGAACCCTGGTTGGTCCTAATGGGGAGAATACAACAACTGGAAAGGGTATCTTTGAAGTCCTACTCAGGGAACACTTTCCTGACTCTGTGGTCAGGGATGTAGGAAGGGAGCGAGTGTCTGATGTTCCCTATAGGAAGCCTAGTAGGGGAGATTGGAAAATTGCAAACTAAGTTGTGGACTTGGATAAGGTGGGATGGGCCATTAATACCTTTCACCTATTCTAGTCACTTGGTCCTGATGGTATTTTTCCGTCACTATTGCAGCATGGAGGAGAGCCTATTGCCGTTATTCTGTGCAGATTGTCCCGGGCCAGCATAGCTACTAGGTATGTACCTCTGAGGTGGAAAGCGGCTCGTGTAGTCCTTATTCCTAAGCCGGGGCGAGCATCTTATGCTGACCCTAAGGCTTTTAGGCCAATCAGTCTGACTTCGTTCTTTCTGAAGACATTAGAGAAATTGGTAGATATGTCAGAGGGGTCATAATTCCTCTACATGTCAGTCAATATGCCAACAATCAGGAAAAGGTTGTGAGAGTACACTTCATAATTTGGTTCACAGATTGGAAGGGACTCTAGAGACCAAAGAATATGCCCTCGGTGTCTTTCTAGATATTGAGGGAGCTTTTGACAACGCTTCACATGCTTCAATGCTTCGTGCCCTGTCAAGATGCGGGTTGGATAATACCGTGTGTGGCTGGGTAGGGGACATATTGCATGGGAGGTCAGTTGTAGCTAAAGCTCTAGGAGAAGTGGTGGAGGTGGAGGGTTGTCAGGGCTGTCCGCAGAGGGGTTTTTTGTCCCCTCTCTTATGGAATCTGGTGGTGGACTCACTCCTGAATCTTCTCTTGTCAGAGAGATGCTATATCCAAGGATATGCCGACGATTTAGTGGTGCTAATCCGGGGGAGGCATGGTAACACAGTGGTAGATCTCATGAAGAGAGCCTTATCACTGGTGAAAACCTGGTATAAGCAGGAGAACCTAGAGGTTAACTCCAGGAAAACTACTCTGGTTTCTTTTACTAGAAAGAGGATTACCCCGCATTTAGGAGGACTCAAGCTCTTTGGGGAGACAATTCTAGTTGCAAACGAGGTGAAGTATCTAGGCTTGGTGTTGGACACTAAGTTAATCTGGAATGCTCATCTGGGGCGCATCATGGGAAAAAGCCAGTAAGTCTTTAATGGCAGTTAGAAGAATGGTTAGAAAAACATGGGGACTGAGACCAGAAATGATGAAGTTTATCTATACTGGGATCATTAGACCTATAGTGTGCTATGGTGCTGTGGTGTGGTGGACTAAGGTCGAGCAGAGGGTGGCCAGACAGTCTCTGACTAAGTTTCAGAGTTTGGCCTGCCTGTATCACTGGCTGTATGGACACTGCGCCAACGGTAGCCATGGAGATCATTCTTGGGTTTCTCCCTATTGACCTTTTTGTCATGGGGAAGGCACGTAAAGTAGCTTACAGACTGCAGGGTGGTGGTGGTGGCTGGCGGCCCTCTATTTATGGGCATGCTAGAATCACAGATAAGATCTTTGACTCAATCTTGACGATGGAGACGGATCAGATGGTTAAACGGCACATAGTATCTAGACCCTTTGATGTCAACTTGGCCTTTGAATGGAGAGATCGTGTGTTGAAAAAACTCTGGAGACATAGTATGGTATACAGATGGCTCCAAGACAGTCAGGCACTGGTGCTGGAGTGTACGGTCTGAGACCGGGATTAAAGAAAGTAATTACCCTGGGACAGCATAAAACAGTATTTCAGACTGAAGTGATGGCCATTAATGACTGTGTTTGGGAGAACTTGGATCGGGGCTTCAAGAAGGCGCCTATTCATATTCATACCGATAGTCAGGCAGCAATAAAAGCACTTGCGGGTGCTATAATACAGTCCAAGCTTGTCTGGGAGTGTTGGAAGAACCTTGACTTTCTGTCCCGGGATAACCGGGTAACTCTTCACTGGGTTCCGGGGCATAGGAGAGTTGAGGATAATGAGGAGGCAGACCAACTGGCTGGACTTGGATCCGCATCTGAGTTTATCGGAGCTGAGCTGGCTTTAGGGATTTCTCTATCGTTGGCCAGGTCCGCTATTAATAGATGGATTACAAATCAACACCACGTAAGATGGGATAACCTTCATGGGCATTCCCATAGTAAAAGTCTCTTAAGCAAAGTTCCTTCTGGAGGAATCAGGGGGCAGCAGATGTCCTGGGCAGAGCACAACTCAGGAGGATCATGGGGCTCATAACAGGGCACTGTAGGAGGGTGTATATGAACAGGGTGTGTGTATACTACGGAGAAACCGTGTGTAGATTGTGCAGGAAGGAGGCGGAAACTGCAGGTCACATAATTTATGATTGTGAGGATCTTGCTAGTAGGAAGCTAGGGGCTTTTGGTTTCCAAGACCCTAGGGATCTTCAGCAGAGTGAGCTAGTTAGTGGATTGTTGGAACTTATTAGGGGCACCAATCTGCTGAACTAGATATTTTAAGAGGTAAGTTGCACAATAGGTCAGTCGAACGCAGTGCCTGGGGTTGAACTATCCCTTCCTCTAGTAAATAATCTTAATCTTACTGAACAAAATAACTTTTCGTAACAAATGCTCACCTGTTTATAAGGTTGAACTCGATTACTGTATTTATAAAAGTGTTTCAACTTTGCTCAATAGCCTACTAGCTAGAATCTAATAAAAAATGACAAAATTGTTCAACCACTGGTAAGATTTCAGGACTATTAGGATGGTCAGAGTTTATTTTCATTTTATCTTTTGGGTTTCTTAGGAGTTTGTTTTTTTCCGTTGCCACCATTTTGGGTACGATTGAGATAGAGATCTCTAGTTTTATTTTAAGAAGACCTTAAAAATTAGCTATCACTCGGTAGGAGTTTACATTTAAAATGTTTGAGTTACAAAGTTGCTACATGTACTAAAAAGGCTCTATATTTATACTTCTTAGAACATTTCGTGAGTTTGGTTTTTCTCCAATAACGAATTAAAATGTTATTTAGATGTTCAAACATATTTGACTAAGCCAGTAAAATTAAATTCAGTAAAAAAAAGCAAAATAAACCTTGGATTTGTTATTTTATCAATAGCTTTCGCAATTTAACATAAAATAAGTTACATTTTATTTAAACACTTAATTATTTATTATGATATTTTCAATCAACGTGACACCGTTAGTTGCAATTTATTAGTATTGTTAATACTGCAGTTAGTATAACTAACTTACACCTCCCAAAGATGGTTGATGTTTCCATTAACATAAATGTGTTATTAATGTTTTTAGTTTTCCATCTAATAAAACCAAAGTTACGCGACCATTAGGGCACCAAGCGTAACTTTAACAGATAGCGACAAAGTTACCGGAAACAGCGAGTTAATTATCCACTTCCGGTTACAATTAAACTTATTTCGTTCGTCGCGATAACTCAGTGCTGTCTTTTATCAGTTGATTTTCAAATAAAATAGGTCAAAATGGTGGTTATAAGTTTTTGCATGCAATTATTCATTATGCGTTGCTATTACAATCACGGATTAGCTTTGTTTTGAACACAAATGTAAAGTATTAATCCAGATTAGCGTGACCAACGATAATATATTGTAATTAATGTTCCATGAAAGTACTAGTATTTTTGATTAACATGGTGGAAATGTTTTCCGTTGCGCTAAAAAAACTCTCAGGACACAATTTTTTGAAATTCTATGCTGTCAGATGGGCTGATTTGTTTGCGTGAATTATATCTCCATTTCAAATGAAACATAATTTCCATTACTAAACTGTAGCTTTAGGCGGATTGTTTACAATCTAAACTCCTAAAGAAGCAAAAGACAATTTTAGGCGTAAATTTACCCATCACGCTTGATTCCAAGTTTCAGTTTCAGGTCATATATATATTAAGATTCGTACTATATTAACAATATAAATTAGCTGTAGAATTACAGTTACCCGTTTTCTGTTCTAAATAATAACTATCAGTGATACAATCACCATCACATTTGACTGTTTGTCTATTGAGAGTGGAAACCAATTAGGCTATCAGAATAGCGTTTAAGAATTATAATAGGAAAAAGACTACTATTTTCTTACTACAAGCTCACACAAACTTGAGCTAGAACTAAAATGTGCAAAACCTAAAGGCGGAAAAAAGAAAATAAAAGCTGAAAAACTATTAAGATTATAAGAAACAGGCAAAGACAAAAATTTAAATAAGATAAGAAAGTAAAAATGAAGAATTAATTTTGAAAACAATTTTATTTTGTATAATTATTTAAAAATAGATTTGTGTTTTTATTCCTACATTGTTAGTTTAAGTTCCTTTTTTCATAAAACCATCTTCGGATTTTAAAAGGCACCTATATTAATTTATAAAAGGCAAAACCCTCATTCATTCCAAGCACTCCACAGTGTCCTAGCAGGCAAACACTAACTGAAACTAAACTTTACACTTTACCTGTTATAGTAGCTTGATGGTTTATATTTTCCTAAAATTTGCCGTGCAATTTTTCAGTGACTACATTTCCTTCTGCAGTCAAGTTGTACAGCATCTGCATTAATTCATCTTATTTTGTACAAATTTTTCAATTAAAAAAACGTTTCGGTGCATAAGCACCACCTTTAAATTCCTAATATTGAATGATGGAAGTTTTTTTTTTATGTAGAAAGAAAGAGATTACATTGACCTATCGCTGCACTTTGGAGCTACTTGTAAATTTCAATAATAATATAGTTATATTAATTATGATTTGTATTGAGTAGTAGACAATATTTATTGGCACGTTAAGGAGATTTACATCTTAACTGATAAGATGTAGCATTAATCTTTTGTTTAATGTACGATGTTATTTAACTAATTGTAATAGCTTATCGTTTCTGTTACAATCGTTCCTGATGAAACCCAGACCCAGAAACCATGAAATGAGCATCTGTAATATAATCATGTTTACAGAATAACATATCTGAAATATATATAATGTATTAAAAATTCTAAAATTAATAACCTTTCAAAATGTGTTTTAGAAATTATAATCTGTTAAATTTCGTGTTCCGAGTACTTGATTGTTGACCGGATGTGGGGGTCTATTTTCCGTTAGAAAAAGCTAACAAAAAGAACTTTAATCCTATTTTAAAAATATTGTATATAGTTGCACTTGCATTTGCAAAAAGTACAATCTTATTTAATACACAACCTTCATATAAAATCAAACTTTATTGTAGAGTACGTGCAAATATGCCAGTACAAGGGTTTTTTTGGATTTTTGTATATGTCTTTTTATTTACATTTGTAAGCCTTGCGTGTAATTCTTTTAACTAGACCTTGATAACATGCCCCAGCTTAAAAAAATTACACTTAAAGAAAAAACACATAACAAACATAATTCATAATAAACTTCGATTTACAGGTAACCCTCAGAAGGCATGTGCCTGTAGCACACACGCACAATCACGCGCACACACACACACACACACACACACACACACACACACACACACACACACACACACACACACACACACACACACACATTGCCATAGAAAAATGGTCGAGAAATAAATAAATATTTATATGAAGAACTAATATAAATACGAATTATATTTATCAAAAATAATGTATGAAAGCTAATCTGAGATCTTCTAGCGAAATTATTTTATCTCAACAAATTTATTATTTTTTTTATTTGATCAAAACCTCAGAGGAACCTGACTTTTCTGGTACGATAAACTAACCGGATTATATAAAGAAACAATGTGAACAGATTCAATTATAATTTCAGAAGTTAGTGAAACTGAAATCTCCTTATAATTTCAGAAGTTGGTGAAATTGAAATCTTCTAAGTTGGCAGCACTGTTGAAGGTAAGTTTTCCTAAAAGAAAACGACTCAGAACATCTCTGTGTGTTAAGGAATTATAATACAATGTATTCTGAAGTTATAAAGGATACCATCACGCCTAGTTTGTTGTGAAAGTGTAGTTAACCTCGCATTCTTTTACCGTAACCCTTTTCAGACTAACTTGAGCGCCATCTTGTTTAATAATGCGCCACCTCTTTGTTATAAAAATATCAACTGTAATCACCTGTCTTGTTGACAAAACTTTACATAACAAAGAGATGTTTAGACTGGTGGAACTGGTATCAAATTCGTTTTGGTAATGTGCAACTTTGTTAACGTTAGTTAGACAGAAAAATATCTTCATAATCTTTGTCTCGATCATATAATTTTTTAAATTTATTTTAAATATCTCACTAAAATAGATTTTAACGCTGTTACGAGGTTAAAATCACATTTTTCTCCATTGGTCACCATTTTTAAGTGAACGAATTTATTTTGTGGACAACAAATTTGTCCAAATTATGATTTTTTAAAATGTTTTAATACTTAAGAAAACATAGATCTACACGCCTACATCACTGTATAAAACGTAGCAAAACGTATTCAGTTATTTTTAATAACGGCATGGTATCCTTTATATCAAAAAGTTAAATTTTATACGGGCAGACGTTTTGGGTTTTTTAGAATTTTTTTATATTATTTGGCCACATGGCGAAACATTTTGGCCCGAAGTAAATTAAAGAGTTTTGAAATATACTGTGATTTACTTTTCATTTTTAATTTGCATCATAGATTTGCTACTAGTAACGTAATAATGTAACTGTTACTTTCCTTCACTGTTGGCATGTAATGATTTTTTCAATACTTTATATATATATAAAAAGTTTATTTTAGAAAATAATGGAAATGAATTAACACATTTATTTTTGAATGAAATTATTCCGATAAAGCATTATTAGATTACAAAAAGATGGTTCGAATGGCTTTTAACATTTGCTTACACAACATTTTAATAGTAGGCTATTTGTTTCATAAATCTTAAACGCAGAAAATAGAAAATTCTAATTTGAGAAATCATTTTGTTTTGTAACTGTTTAATATACTTTAGAATAAATAAATCCTTAAAAATTTAATTTGCACGACTTGTTTAATAGACGAACAAAAACACTAGTTATAATCTTTACAGCTACTATACTGATCGTATCATTTCGAAAACTGTGACTTCTCAAATAAAAATTAATAAAATTCGTAGACGTTCCTCGCGGTACCCGAGTATAACACACACTTACACTTATAACACTACACTTACGACTTCTTACGACTTTAAAACTTTACACTTACACTTACATTTAGGGTGACGATAATATCATCAATGTGCTTTTCGCCTTAAAATAGTATATATATATATATATATATATATATATATATACTATAATACGAAAATGGACCCTGAGATCCTTTAAAAATATCAAATTATAATGGAAAATTCGAAATCCTAATGGACAGCTTTTTGACAGATTACTATGATCAAATCATATTTTCTTAAAACATTGAAATGGATTTTCAAAGTTCCTAATCCTAATTGTACAGCTTTTTGACAGTGATTACTATGATGAAATCATATTTTCAAAAACATTCAAAGTAAAAAATGTTATGAATTTTTAATGGTTTTAAATGAGTACACACACACACACACACACACACACACACACACACACACACACACACACACACACACACACACACACACACACACACACACACACACACACACACACACACACACACACACACACACACACAATTCAAAACGTGACATAAAAGTCAGGATCAGTGGTCATTCCAAGGCCCTAGGTCTGGGTTTTACGATGATGGCCGCTCCAAAAGTTCATTTTCCCAATGGGAATCCACTAGTAATATAGATTTGTGTATAGAACCTTCTGGAACGCCTCTGTTACAGTCACTAAGTCGACCTATAAACCACAACCCGCACTTTTCCGTGAAAATTCAGAAAAAATATACATTTTTCAAAAAAGTCTAAAACTAAAAACGTTGTAGTTATTTTAATGATTTTACTTATCCGCTATTACAAAATGGACAAGACATAAAAAAACAAATTTTGCGACAAGTTTTCTTATCACGTGTAGACATTTTTTTTACAAGAAAAATAGCTTTCATCAAACAATAATTGTGGACTCGGTAGATCGTATCATATATTTTCTCTGTGATACTAATATCAACTGACGTTACAAATAACGCCGCTATTTGCTATAATAAAATTATGTTTAAATATTTTATTTTTAAAGTATATTAGTATGATTGTGGTATATTTACATTTTGTATATATAATTTTCATTTAATGATAGAAGGGTAAAAATACATAGTAAGAAATACATACAAATTTTAAAAAGTGGACCACACTCCTACATATAACAATAAGTGCTTGCGGACCATTGTAGACTGAATAAAGCTGAACACAATAGAACGATGAAGAGGTCACAGATACAGTCTACGTGTCGCAATCATCCCGGATGGTTTTAATTTTCCTCCACTGATGTTGTATTATTTGTTTTCAATTATCTTTCCTAAATTGGAAAAATATTTGCAACCGCTTGCCGCTTGGGTTGAGATGAAATCTTTCCTTTATTTGCTTTTCAAATAAAATAAACTTCAACATCGATCGTGCACTGCCGGATATCTGAAAAGACTAATTTGGAACACGACTTTCAGTGCGTACAGAAGGAACGAGTGTGCAGAGTAGTCGGTGCACGCAGCTGTTTTGTTGACGTGGTGCAACATCGGAAAATTCAAAACCATAACTTTTAACCTGACGGGTTATTTAGGATATCTTAACAACCTATTACCAGTTTTGTGCTACGTTTGAGTCAAAACGAACTGGCCCGAGCAATTATTTTGTTCATGTTTTAATACATAAAGACACACACACACACACACGCGCGCAAAACACACACACACACACACACACGTGCGCTCACGCTCTCTTTCTCTCTCTCTCTCTCTCTCTCTCTCTCACACACACACACACACACACAACTATCTAAAAATAAAAGCGAGTTTTCGGGGTTATTATTGATGTTTATTTCCTTGTTTTTATCACTCCAGTAGCTGATTTTCTATTAAAAAAACCGCTGATAAAGAATTTCCCCTGACACCCTGTACATGTGGAAGCGATAACATAAATTGATCTGCCTTCGAGTGCATGCGCAATAACACAGCCTTTCTTAATGTTAAGTGCCTCTACGAGATGAAGGAGGAGGGTTACTTTTTGTAACACCTTAATGTGTTACAAATGGTGGTAATTACGGGAGGGGGGATACAACTGGATTTCCAACAAATATATATGGACCTCGTTATTCCTTCTACGCTGTTTCTTTTCTCGCACTGATTTTAATGACGTAACTTGAAAAAGTATTATTTTTGTGTCTGTTAGGAAGGATCTAGTTTGGGTTCTGTCTGCGGTCTTCATGTTTCTTGACTGTTTGCTAGGTTTCTTCTGGACTAAAATAAACCATCAAGATGGACAGAGTTTATTCTCTGTTTTGTTTTTCATTTTAGTCAGGGACAGTATGTTTATTTTTTGTAAACTTATTTAGTACACTGATATCGCAGCTGATTTCTTTCTTTCGAATTTCTATGTAGTTTTTTTACGTACGAGGTAGGGTTAAAAAGTTCCCGGAATCGGTCAACGAAAATTTATTGAAATTACGTATAATATTTTGACCTTTTTTGCTTCAAAATACTCTCCCACATGAACACACTTCTTCCCACAGTTCATACAATTGTTGGAAACACCCCTGAAGGCCACTTTTTAAAAATCGTTTAGCATTTTCCATCACCTCTACGAATCAGGATAACGATGTCCCTTTATTTTCGGTAGTGGAAACAGGTAAAAATTAGGTGGTAAAAAACATGGCGACACCCTTGTTTGACGCTACTCAAATGGAAAGTTTGTCTGCTAGAATCGAAATCAGAAACATCACCAAGAAGGAAAAAATTTCGTTTGGACAGAAGTCGGAGCAAAGTGACGTTGGAGGTGATTTTTTTATTACCAAGGCTTGATACACTAAGAATTTATTCATGAAGGGAAAACAGTTAACAAAGAAATGTATAAGGTGGTATTGAAACGGTTACGAGAAGCAGTGGTATTGAAAATGGGCAGAAAAAATTGGTTTTGTTGCATGACAATAGTCACATCGACCGCTGATGGTGAAATATTACAATTGGTGATGACCTTGCCAAGCACAAAATTACCACTCTGGAACACCCTCCCTATTCTTCCGACTTTGCACCACCTTATTTTTTCTGTTTCCACGACAGAAAATTACATTGAAGGAGCATAGTTTTTGCTTATTTACAACAGGTGGTGGAAAATGCGATGAAGTGACTAAGCGGAATTTCAGAAAATGGCCTTCAGGAGTGTTTTCAACAATTGTATGAACTGTGGGAAGAAGTGTGTACATGCGGGAGAGTATTTAGAAGCTAAAAAAGGTGACGTAATTATACGTTAAAGCTAAAAAAATATTATACGTAATTTCAATAAATTTTCGTTGACCGATTCCGGGAACTTTTTGACCCTACCTTGTATGATCAAATTGTGTTTCCCTTATAATACATGCTTTTGAAAAACTGATTTCACCATAAACATTTTGTAATTGTTTCAAATATTTCATTATTTTTATTGTGTCAATAATGGTAATTGTGGCACGCAGCTGTCTCGCTGACGTTGTAGGAGCAAATTTCCAAAAAGTAACCATACCATAACTTTTTTTATTATGTTTATGAAAATATTATTTAACCTTCATAATAAACATTAAAATCTACATAAAATTTTAATTTGCATTAAAAATAATTTATTTAAAATAATAATAATTTATCTGATGGAAGTCAGGGTTTATTTTCTACTTAATTAACCGAGCGAAGCAAGGTTTCTGTTTCAACTGGATCGTTTGATTTGTGTCTTTGTTTGTTAAGCAATTTTAATCAAACTTATTGACCGATTGTTTCTTGATTTGATATGGAGATACCTTGAATAAAGTCCAAGGTTTTATGTATTCACTTCCGATTTAAGACGTCAGCCTCTGATTTATAATAACGAATGTATTCAGTTTTAACCAAACTCTATCAATGATTGTTTTTAAATTTGACTTGCATGCAAATCAAATGACGTATGCATAACATTTTTTCATATTTACTTCCATTTCAAGATGACGGCCTCTGATTTAACGATGATGAATTACGTAATTGTAATCAAACCCATTGGTCGATTGTTTTTAAATTTGGTACGAATACACCCAATATAATACCCAAAAGACCTATGTGTACGATTTTCTCCATTCACTTCCGTTTCAAGATGGCGGGCGTTTAGTGCAACGTTACGAGTGTAGTTGGTGGTTATTTCCTACAATACTGGCTGAACGGCAAAATTTATCATAATTTTGACCGCTTCATGGAGAAAGAACATCAAATTTCTAATAAAGCTGGTCCAGTTACTTTTTTCGTAATATATTACGGTTACTGTTAAATAGGCGGAAAACATCTCAAACGCTGTCGTAGAACATTGCATACGTATTACTTAAGAATATAAAGCGAGCTCTACTATTCTTTGATCTACTAGTTTATAGTGATTTAAATCTGATCGTGATGGGGGAAATGAGATTTTCAAAAAATGGGTAAGAATAAAAATAATTTTGTGATTTGGTTTGTTCAACACATCAGCGAGACACCTGCTTGTTTTTTATTGTCACAATTAAAACAATGAAATATTTCCAAAAAAAAAAAAAAAAAAATTGTATAACACTCCTTATTAAAGTTTAGACGCTATTGAAAACTAAACAGCTTCTGTAAGGTTAAAGCCACTCATAGAATCTAATAAAACACAGGTTGAACTCATAACCCAAGAAGTGACCATTACTTTTTAGAACACGTGTTCGTATTGAATACAAACATACAGTTTAGTAGTACAATGCCATCAGAATATCATTTGTATTCATGCAGTTTATAAAATTCAGGAAACAATTTTCCTTTTTAGAATATTTTGGTGTAACCATCAACGAAGAAAAATAAAGTTTCTTAAATTATTCGGAAGCCAATTCAGTAAACGGAAAAAATGTTATTTCTTTTTTACATTATGTTAGCTGTTCTAACATAAAAACCTGACACTAACCTCTTCTCACAATTTGAAATTTGGATATCGATATGTGAATCTGTGTATGTGCACGTACCCAAGTATGTAATCGGCGGTAGTCTTAAAGTGCTTAATTTTCCATTTGTATGTACGTGTTTTTTTTTAAATTATTACTCAAATAACATTTCCACAACATAAATGATATTTCATACGTTTATTTACTTTGACAAGGCACAAGTTGAAAAATATTTTATTTATTTTCAAAATGGCGGGCATCTACAATTTCAAAAATTTAAATAACATAAAATCAAATAAGTTTATAAAATATTCTAGAAAAACAACTTTTTTTGTTACAAATCTAACAATGTTCTTTTCAAAGTAATCGCATGTAAGACAACGGACCAGTGTTATAAAACATAATGACATGTTTATTCTAATATTAAAATATTAATTCGTAGTCACTACAAAGCGATCTTTTGCAAAACAGCTGATTATGTATCAAAACAATGACACCTGATTTTATATTCAACAAATAAAGCTATGTCTGCAGCAGTTGCAATAATTGCAAACTAAAACCATTGATTAAGAAATCACACTTAATTATTGCTTTATAGTTCCTTAGTTTATTTTTTCGTTGTGTTAGTAAGGGTTAATTTAAGATGTATCATGTTTTAGGGCATTGCAAAAATTTATATTGATATAGAGTAGTATATTTTTGCGCATCGCAAAGTCTCATATTAAATAAATAAAAATGTCCAGTGCTTCCGCCCTGGATTGAACTGGACCTTGCGCGTGTGAGGCGCACGTGATAAACACTACACTACGGAAACTATAGGGCTATTGGTAGTTATAGTAAAAGATCAGTTGTTTTATATTAATTCGTAACGATCAGCTGATTTTATTGAACAGCTGATAGGCTATAATTTGAGGTTATGTTGTAAAAAACTAGTCCCCGCACGGGGGTGCAGACTAGCTGCCCCTATTGAGAGGATTTAGACATCCCTCGCGGTACCCAAGTCTAACACTAACATACACTTACAACACTACACTTACGACTAACACTTTACACTCACACTTACATTTAGGGTGGCGGTAATAGCCTCAATGTGATTTTCGCCTTAAAAAAAATAAAAAATAATAAAAAAAGTTAAAAACTAGCTATGCTAATTGGTCATATGTTCGAACAAATTATCGTAATTAAAATAAAATGGAAGAAAAAACTTGATACATGATTTTTACTTTTGGTTCAATAAAAGAAATTTTTTATTAGGAAATTTTATTATTTCGTCATAATAGATTTCCGAAATAATTTCGTCATAAACTTTACTAACTCGAAAATGACCAACATGCACTTAACGGCTTGCACAATGCAATAACGTACACAACTTTTGCTACATCAGTGGTTCAGAGAGACAGGAAGTTTAAAACCCCAGAAGCGTGGTAAAGCTGTACGACCGCATTTGAAAATAACACCTGAAAATTGTTGCTTGTTTTATGGTTAAACTTTCATTTGCTGCACTCTGTATGTTACTGAACAAAACAAACAAACAATAATAAAAAAGGTCTGTGTTTCAATTGTTATCATTTAAACAATTATAAATTACATTTATAGATTAAACAGTGTTTTTAATGAATATAACATCAGAACTTATTTTGACGCATAATAAGCTGTTTTAAATCTAGCACACTGCAGGGAGTGCAGATTAGCTGCACCTATTGAGAGGATTTAGACGTCCCTTGCGGTACCCGAGTCTAACACACACTTACAACACTACACTTACGACTGTAATACTTTACATTGACACTTACATTTAGGGAGGCGATAGTGGCCTCAATGTGCTTTTCGCCTTAAAATAACACACACACACACACACACACACACACACACACACACACACACACACACTAAATCTAGCAAAATATCCTTTGTAATGAGCCTGTAATGTTTTAGTATTAGAATAAACCATGTCATCATGTTTTATAACACTGTTCCGTTGTTTTACATCCGATTACTTTGAAACAACCGTTGCTAAATTTGTAACAAAAAAACACAAAAAAGTTGTTTTTCAGAATATTTTGTAAATCTCTTTAACTTTAATTAAATTTGTTAAAAAAATAAACAAACAAAACTAAACATCGCACAGAAACAGTGTGAGGAAAACAAGTTTACCTTTCCGAAGTTTGTTTTTATCAGGCGTTAATTAATTGCAAACATTTCATCCCCAAGTCAGTGGATTTATTTTATCAATTTATTTCTTTACGTCCGACCCCACTACCCCTGCCCTATGCGTCGACCTAAATACGTCCCATAAATTTACATTCTTTTCTGTAGCACTCGGCATTCTTTGTTCACTGAAGCTCAAAATTCATTAAAATCCAAATCGGATGTATTGAGACTATGCGGATAGTGTGAAACGTAGCTCTCCCTTTACGACATTGGTTTTCCGGCTTGCAGAAGAAAACGCTTCTTCTCAACCTTCAACCTGAAGACGAAGGGTGTTTGTATTTTAAAAATTATGATTGTAAGAATTCTTCATTTTTCGGAATTTATTAAAATTTTTTCTTGTTTTAGAATCATTAAACAATAATCAATTTTCCCCACTACTATCCTAAAATTTTAACATAGTGCTCTTACAGAAAGGTTGCAAATTTTAAATGGTTGTAACATAGGCCTAAAAATCTAATACATAAGGATTTGAAAAAGATTATACAATTAAAAAAAGTTAAACATTGGAATTTTATTTGAATAATTTTAATTTCAATTTTCAAAGATTATGGAAATTCTTAAGAAGTATGTAATAAATACATAGTAAATTTGTCAATCATTTTTGTCATTTTCCAGTCACTTTTGTCATTTGTGAGTCACTTTAGTCATTCGTCAATCACTTTCGTCATTTGACATTTACTGCAGTCTTTTGTCAGTCATTTTTGACAATTATCAGTCGCTATTGTCATTTGTCAGTTACTTTTGTTATTTATCAGTCTCTATTGTCATTTGTCAGTCACGTTTTTCATTTGTCAATCACTATTGTTATTTTTCAGACTCGTGACAATGCCTGCCACATTTTTTAAATTTCAGAAGCGTGAGTGAACGCACTACCAGCTGATGCTCTAAGTGAGGTTCTCTCCGTTAATCACCTTCACTATCCTTCTGCTACTTGGGTATATCGCAGCACTGTTTCAGGTAGTACGTCTGACTTCCATGCTTAAATACGTTCTTCCAAAAATTCCCTTATTCGAGTTCTGCACTGCATCAGTCATCACTATTTTGTTACTATTATTCTTATTTATGTTTGTATTTGTCTATTGTATATTGTTACGTACTAACTGTTATTTAAGGCTATTGCAGAATTGTGCTAGATATTTATGTCGTTAATGTGTTTAAATTCTACTTTTCTGGCTTTTGCTAGTTTGGGTCAACATTTTTTTCTAAAATGTTTCTAAAGAATTTCACTGACAATACCGTTGTCTTCCAATATTCGATTTGGTAATGGTAATGCTTTCAGTGGAACATTTATAGTGTTGCCTAAAAGAGAAAATCAGCTAGTAACAATTTTACTGTTTTATTTATTTAACTGAAGGCACGTAAAGCAGCTAACAGACTGCAGAGTGGTGTGTATGGCTGCCCTCTACTTTTGCGCATGCTAGAATCACAGACAAGATCAGTGACTCAATCTTGTTGATGGGGACGGATCAGATGATTAAACGGCACATAGCATCTGGACCCTTTGATGTCAACTTAACCTTTGAGGAAAGAGATTGTGTGTTGGGAAGTTCTGGAGACCTATTATGGTGGTGCTGGTGTTTATGCCCTGAGACCGGGATTGAAGAAAGTTATCATCCTGGAACCCTATGCAACAGTATTTCCGGCTGAAGTAATGGACATTAATGACTGTGCTCGGGAGAACTAGAATCGGGGCTTCAAGAAGGCACGCATTCATGTTCTTCCGATAGTCAGGCAGCAATAAAAATACTTGAGGATCTTATAATACAATCCAAGCTGATCTGGGAGTGTCGGAAAAACCTTGAAGCTCTGTCTCTGGGTAACCGGTAACTCTTCATTGGGTTCCGGGGAGGGGGTAATGAGGAGGCAGACCGACTAGCTGAACTGGGATCTGCATCTGAGTTTATCGGACCAGAGCCGGCTTTAGGGATTTCCCTATCGTTGGCCAGGTCCGCTATTAATGGGTGGATTACAAACCAACACCAGGTAAGACGGGATAACCTTCATGGGCATTCTCATAGTAAACGTCTCTTAAGCAAAATTCCTTTTTGAAAACTCAGAGGGGCAGCAGATGTCCTGGGAAGAGCACAACTCAGGAGAATCATGCGGCTCATAACAGGGCACTGTAGGAGGGTGCATATGAACAGGATAGGTATGTACCATGAAAAAACCATGTGTAGGTTGTGCAGGAAGGAAGAGGAAACTGCAAGTCACATAACTCATGATTGTGAGACTCTTGCTAGTAGGATGCTAGGGGTTTTTTGTTTCCAAGATCCTAGGGATCTTAAGCAGAGTGAGCTAGTCAATGGGTTGCTGGAACTTATTAAGGGCACCAATTGCTGAAGTAGGCACTTTAAGAGGTTTAGTTTCACAATAATCAATCGATCGCAGTGCCTGGGGTCAATCGATCCCTTCCTGTAGTACCTAATATAATCTTATCTAACACATAGCTATAATTGTGCTACTTTACACATTGTGTATATGTGTACTTCCCGTAGTAAACACAGGAAATAAGCAAACTATCCATGGTTCGTTAGCGCCTAAGTTAGATTAGAATAACTTTTGTTATATTTGCGTCATATCCATTTATCGAGATCAGGGAACAACCTATTAGTCCAGGTTGCCTTTCAACTGTCCCTCCATTGTATGCATTTTTTTGTAATTTTTCATGACATTCTCTAGATTTATAACTCTGGATTTAATTTTTCTTTTTCGGATTATTTATTCAAGAAAATGGTCAATTGGTGGTCGCGTGCTAATGGTTTTTCTGATTTTAATTACTGCAGATGTGTTGTTTGGCTTCGTCACGTTTCTGTCAGAGATTACGCCTATGTATTTTACAGACGCATTCAAGGTAATAGTAATATCTCTTGATCAATGTTTCCTTTAGCGTTTTTAATCCATCGAGTACAGTCACCTTAATTTTGAGGCGGTTGGATTTGTTTTGTCCAAAATAAGTTCTCTTTTAATCAGTCAGATTTGTACTTCAACACTAACATTGAAGACAGATTCTAGTTCTCTTTCAACACTTTCAGGAGTATCCAAAACTTCATCGTAATATAGTTTTTTTAAGAAAAAGCCTTGAGGTATTTCACACATTATGACCAATTCCTAATTTTCTCTTACTAAAATCTCTCTGTTGTCGACATAGCTCATGATAATTCTGTGCAATTAGTTCGGATTTCTCTCTTTGTAATAAAATGTATTTTCATTTTCAGAATATCTATGTGGACGCATACTGAAGTAGTTTATAATACGCTTATTAAGAATAAGATCGTTGAGTGAAGAGGACAAAAACATTTTTTTAACACATCATCCAAATATAAATTTTCGTCAGTACGCCCGCCGACCCTCAGCTATGTATAAACTACCCCAATACATCGGAAAACTTGAATCCATTAATCTCATGTCAAGGGGTTGTCAAACACAAGGCAGAAAGTTCCTGCATAAACTTTGGAACTGTCCGGACGTGATTTATGTTTTGCTGATTTCTTGTTCGTTCTAAATATCTCCCGTCATGGTTGGGGCAGGATTTTGGATTTTGATATGTTAATTTACGCTAAACTACGCTGTTACTGGCCCACAGTGAATAAAATTTCAAATTGGTTACGAGTTAGTTTTTTTTTTTAAATAACTCCTCGCACAACTTTCTCTCTCTCTCTCTCTCTCTCCTCTCTCTCCGACGTGGCGAAACACAGATTAAATAACTTATAAAATCACAAAGAAAATTTATTTCTACGAAAATGAAACCAGGCGCAATAAAACTTTTATCATACTTTAGACACTCGCAAAAATTACGATTTTAAATGTTAGATTAATTTTTGGCCAAAGAATGATTGACTGACATTGACAGACATAAATGCAAACAAATATTACGACCTTGTTACAAAATGTCGGTTTATTACACAAAAGTTTAAATAAACATGAATTAAACGTAATAATTTGCTTGAAAAATTGTGCACATTACTTTCTTATTTATCATCATTCATTCCACTTCTGAAGACTGGTTATTAGGTTCAGTGGTGTTCTTTAGCGTTCTCCAGGTGACAATTTCATGTTCATGTGTATTTAAATATCACATTGTATGCATTATAAAAAGTATTTGAGGTTTTACAATCCTGTGTATATCCATTAAGTTTTATTTTATATTTTTGTTTGGTTAAAAAGTTGGAAGTTTATGTAGTCTTAGGACTACATTAATGTATTTATAATCTTTAATTTTACAAAATATCTTATGTGTTGTTTATTATTGTTACTTTCCTACTGTACGAAGTAGGATATAATTACAGGACAGATTGTGGTCTTAAAACAGTAATCTCTCTTAAGATTACGTTTAGTCACATTTTTAGTCGATTAACATTTCAAAAATTACATGAGCTGATAAAAAATTACTTTAATGTTAAGGAGTCTGATCACTGCGATCTTTGTCTGCCAATCTTTTAAAATTATTTGTCTTTGCAATCATATCAAATAAATTTAAATTATCCACTAGGTCGCTTACTTGCCTGTATAATACATACAGATTTCACTGCGTAGGAAATTATGTGACTGAAATAAATAAATAAATAATGTGACATCTAATACATACATCATAACGCTGATAAGGTTAGGCCTGTATAATTACTAAATACGGTGTTAATGAAAACACTATTCATAACTTCAGTTTTTTATACTTCTCTTTAAACGCATTAAGGTTGTGCGATCAAAAAAACAATTATGGATATTTTGGCTTAAAATAACTCACTCATGTTTAGAGACATGTTATTTTTACATACAAATTAAAACAATTTTTTTTTGAGCGTTTTGGGGGGAAAACAGACAAATATAACGCATGAATGTGAAGTTCTGTTTCGTAAATTGCATAGAAAGATGCATATAGCCAGCCTTGAAATAAAAATGCTCAAGTAAGCACAAGGGCTGGTAAAGCCCACAGTTACCGAAGGAACCAAGAAATGTGTGAAGCGTGGAGGGGGAACCACGAAACACAAAGCGGCTGGAGGGGAAATGTTCGTCTAGCAAAAACAGCCCCTAAAGCGAGTGGCTGCGATCTAGCTGACAAAGTTTGTCAGCAGACGTGATCGCACAACCTTAATATTTAATAATTATAGAATAAAATACATCTCATAAGGATTACGCTATTTCTTTTATTATAACAGCTATGATAAGAAACCAACAGCTGGTTACCTCAACTCTCCCGATGTACTACAGGGAACATTTTCCCATGGCGTATCAAGTTTTATGTTTTAATGTTTTTTTTTATAGTCATGTAGAATTGTAAGAAAAGATTCTCGTCGGTCGATTTAGTTTGCTGGAAAACCGCATCCAATACGAAGAGGTTTTCCAGAAAACAGATGGTGTAGCTTTACAAATAAAATTTCTACGTTCACACGAAGTTCACTATTAACAACTCTGACTGGATCACTCCTTATTTTGCTTGCGATTTTCCAGGTTTTCTTTTACCGGATACCATCAGCGCCGGGATGGAGATTAATTGTTCATTCAGCCATTGTTATAATGCCTCTTCTCTGATGCCACAAAGGAAGCGAGGCTTTGTTCTGTACTTTTTGTATTTAGGATATTAAGTTGGCAACACGCCATAGAGCGGAACTTGGGAGAGGTTTCTTTTTGTGTTTGTCTCCGAGCTGGCAGGCGCATATCGATCCTGCGTATGGCGCAGCTGTTTCGCATAACTTGACGCAAATCTCTTAACATGTGATTATTACGAAAGAATTTTCAAGGTTGTAAAACAAACTAAGAATAATTTAGTTTATTATCACAAAATGATAATACAATTTGTATTTTTTTATTGGCTATCGGCCACTAGTAAACCAACGGTACGTTTGTGCCATAATAATATAGATCGTTTCATAGTTTCACACTTCAATTACCATTTTCGCATTCTTACTATATGAAGCAGCCTATTACAGAGAATATGTTGATAAACTAATTTTATGTTGATATTGAGATTTGATAGATATATTGGTTTTCAGGACAACTGATACTAAAACGAAAAATAGTTTAATTTATTTTTAATAATACATTTAATTATTAAATACGAATATAAACCCTTCCCGCCGTGAAAAACTTTCTGAATTCACCAAATTTTATAAATTCGAAATATTAATTTCGATAGTGAAATTAACTGATAGTGAAATCTGTTAAAAACTATTTATGACAAAAAACAGTTACGAATTTTTAATGATTTATAAATGTTAAAAAATGTTGAACGAATTTTGCTGGCTAATCAACTAACCCAAGCTATTATCATTTGGTTTCTTGCTCAGCGCGCAAGCGGACAGAATGAAACTATTTTTTTTTAATTAGAAAAATATATTTTTTATTCAGCTGACCTGAGAACGGATATATCCATAAAAATCCCAAGGTATCATTTTTCACTAACGTCATACTTTGTGAAATGAGAAAGTAATAGTCTGACATTTTTCACACGAATTAAATTTTTCGACAAGTTTATGCAATATTTTACATCCACTTAAAAACATCAAACAAAAGAGTTTAATTAAAGATACAAACGGACGACAATCATTCTAAAACTGGCGCACAAGAAATGCAATTACGTGCAGCCGCGTTTCTTGTGTAATTAAATTGAATCTATAATTACTTTACCGACATTAAGTAAAACAACAATACTTCGCAGAGACTGGCAGATTTGAAATGTTTCATTGGCTCAAGGAACGTTTGCGAAACAGGCCGTAATAAAAAAATCATTTTAAACCTATTTTTCGGTCAAATATTTTATCAGTTAGAAAATTCAACTGTAAAGATTTTGCTAAATGCAGTATTTTATTACCCCCAAAAAAGTAAATTGTTTAGAAAGCTAACGACAAGTCAGGATAATTGGTCTACTTACTGTAAATTGAAGAGTCTACACTCAAATCAATAAACTAAATTTAAAATAAAGAAAATTCACAGCCAAAAATTAAGTTGAAAACAACCCTCTATGACTTTTGTCTGTGTTTTATCTTTTCACCCTCTAATTCTTACAATTTTTTTATTAACTGAATTACGAAACCTATTTTATAACGAAAATTTAAACAACGTTTAAGGAGGTAATTTGAGAAGTTAGGCTGATTTTCAGATTTTTGTCAATAACTTCCAAAATGTATTTTATTGCTGAAGTAACGTCACACACGTTCTAATTTAATACTTGTGTATTTGACTAATACCTTTTGAAAAATTGTAATGTGAATATAAGAGAGTTTGTTCAAATTTTCTGCAGAGTTTATTTTAAATTTAATTTTAAATGTACAGAAGCGGGCGAAATGTAAAAAATGTAATTTTCGTTAATATGGAGTTCACGTAATTTACACTATTAGTTCTAGCTAGAGTATTTAGGGATTCATATTTCAGACCTACTGTATAATTTAAAAGAAAGTCTTGTGGAGTAAGGGTAAGTGAGGAAGCAGTATACTCTTTCACTGGCAGTGTGTTTCTTTCATTCATTTTCCAGATCCAACACACCAGGTGTGCAAACATAACAAGTATATAATTGAAACTATAAAACAGGCTATTTGCAATAACTGAATTCGTATTACAGGAAGTGTGCGAGATGACTTTCAAGCGTTCCAATTCTATTACACACCGGCTATTGGAAACAACTCCTACATTGTAACAATCTTGCGAAACTGGATTTAACTACAAAGCTATCCAGTTGAAGTCTTTGGCACGTCTTCAACACAAACGTGAGCATAACAACACAGAATTTAGCCTAAAGTGTTAGCCTAATCAAAACGTTCATCTGATTACCGGACGTTGTAGGTTCTTCTTACAGATAAAAAGATCCTGCAATTAATTAGTATACTAGTAGTTCAAAGAATAATTAAAATTAATTATTAAAATAGAGCCAGAGCATATTGCTGCTCATAACATAGAGGACAGAATACTTTTTCAGGAAAAGATGCAGCCCTTTAAAACACATGTGATGTATTTTCAGTATAAGTATACTGAAAAGTATACGCTCAGAAAAGTATAATTTAAAAGTATGTAATTTTAAGTTTTGCTTTTACCAAACCTCTTTTGTTTTATGAGAATATAAATACTTATTTCATTTTATATTAAAAAAAAAACAAATACATAGAACTCATTTAAAGTTTTAACTTATTTTTGAAAAACTTAGTATATTAATTCAAAATCATTAAGTTATTTCAGAAAAATGTTGGTGTTGCATTGTTTTTTTTAGATTAACTTTGAGTAATAAGGTGAGAAATAAAAGAAATGACAATTTTGTGCGCTCAGTGTAGAAAATAAAATTAAAACGAAATGTGTTTATGCTTAGATTATTTTAAATTTTCTAAAATAATTTACTTTTCGTCGATTGGTAATGGATACATTTACGAACAAGGACTCTCGGTTAAGGATTCCCCACAGTCTTCCAAAGTTGTGAGAGCGGAGCAAACAAACAACTACGTTAAGTTTTAATTGCTGCGGGAAGTGTTTTACAATATGGAACACTCAAGCTCGTTTGCCTGACATTGAAATGTAATTAAATTTAATTTGGTTTTTTAGTTTTTAAGGAATCAAAAAAC
Organism: Callitettix versicolor; assembly: GCA_022606455.1. Taxonomy (NCBI): domain Eukaryota; kingdom Metazoa; phylum Arthropoda; class Insecta; order Hemiptera; family Cercopidae; genus Callitettix; species Callitettix versicolor. The sequence continues at coordinate 69,119,296 of CM040190.1, read as the reverse complement.
TTGCTTCTATTTTGAATTCATCTAAATCCAGATAAAATAAAAAGAGAAATTTATTTTTTTGTTTTTTGAGAGGATTTACTCTTACATTTTTTGTAAAATGTAAAGAATATTGGTGTATCAGTATTAAGGTACTATTAGTAGGCCTAATATAAAGCAATTTGTTAAAAATTCTTCATTGTTATGATTAAAAAAAAACTAATTTCAAAAAACCTATTCCTTAAAATCGGTTTTTCAATTCGGCCATATGTCAACATGTGTAACTCAAATCAGTTTAGGACAACGAATTTGAAAGGGAAGAGATTTATGAATCTAGTGCAAATAAACGAACATGACTAAAATTAATAAATAATAAAAATGTTTTACAAGCAAAACAAACGCCATCCACACGCCAATTGATTGAAAATTGGCAATTGATATATATATATATATATATATATATATATATATATATATATATATATACAAACACAATAAAATATTTTGTTAAAATCAAACACATCTAACAATTATTAAATTCAAGTTCGTAAAATTATTTTACTTTATTTTCAAACTATTTCCCGATATGTATATTTGCACTTATACGACAATAACAAAATATGTATACCTCAGTAACTCGATCTGGGTAATTTTGTATATATATAGCTTATACCCATACACTCATTTTAACAATGGTAATTAATAGTTCGATAATCTGCCTTTAATTTGTTTATATTAATAACAATTCGTGAAGTTATCGCTAACTTAGTGGTCATTACAGCACATGTAGTAATAGATATGAAATGGTATACAATAAATAAAACGTTTATTTACGGTTGATTTTTTTTTCAGACGTGATATGATCTTCCCATTCATTATTAAAGCATTTTTATCAACATATAACATGAACTGAATTTTTTGAAATGTAAAGTTTACTGTATTCTTAATAATATTAGATAATATTAATATTAATAATATTTTATGATATTAATTATATAGTAATATTTAATAATAAACAATGATTAACAACCAATACATTTTTAATAATATTAATGTGTAATAATAAAAAATGTTTAACAACTAAACAATGTTTGATAAGAAACAATGTTTAACAATTAAATAATGTTTAATAAGTTTTTTAATGTTTAATAATATTAATAATATAATATCTCTGACGGAGTATATAAACAAAATGAAATAAATTCACAATACGTGGATTAATTTTGAAGAATTTTGACCAGGAATAATTTGCCAGTCTGATAGTGTTTATTTAAAACTTGCTTGTCAATAACTTATAGTTGGAATTTGAAATTTGTTATTCAAATATTAAAGTTTTAATGTAATTACTTAATTACATTGTAAAGAAATATTATATACGAATATTCTTTAATAATTTTAATTTGGAAAATTCTATAATTAAATAAATTTTTTATTTAATATACAATAATGTATTTATTTAAATTAAGTGTGCATACAAGTAAACTCTTCGGATAGACCACCTTTTTTATTGTTTATACTAGCAACCAATCAGATCGCTTTTGAATTCTGCGTCACAAGTCTGTTGACTGATTACGTCATAGCCCTCCTATTAAATTAAAATCAAACATGGCCTTTCGTTGACAATTATTTCAAATTGTAAAATGTCTAAACTTATTTATTCCCTATATACTGAGATGCACAAACGAAAATAAATTTACTGTTAAATAAGTTTGCATTATTCATTTTTGTACACTTCCATTGGTTAATTAACTATACAGTATTACAAGAATGTCGAATCCTTTAAGGCTTGTAGGTCTGACCTGACGTCACAGCTAAAACAGTAGGCCATGTTTTTTGTTTTATTTACATTTATCTCAAACACAACATTTTATTTATGTTGTTTTTTTGGCGTATCAAAAATCTGATACTTTTTTGAGAATTAGGCTTAGAACTATTTTACGCCGTGCAAAATGTTTTAGGATTTTTTGACACTTATGTATTAAAACTTTACTACTTCTTTTCGCGGAGTATGGGTGTATGTTTTACACGGAGGGAAAATTCAGTTTTCCGACAGGAAACGCTCTAACACATCCATACACGCACTCTAGTGAACCCGGGAATTTTTTTGTTTAATGATTAATAAAATGTATTTTTGAAGTGGCAACTTATATGGTCGCGGGGTAAAAAACATTTGCTTTCGCGTCACGCTTGAATCAGTAATGCATACCTCACAGCATATGGTGTTCTTTTATATCAAGACTGGAAGTGACTACTTCTAAACAGCTGATTTCGCACAATAGATTCAATATGATTTCAATTGAGGTTATGTTTATTGTTCTTGTTAATTTAAAAAATGTGTATTTTCAAATTTGTGTAGTTAAAAACTTATTTTATTAACTCTTCCTTATGAATTTTTTGAATAATTAAATTAAATTATTTAATGTACATGACCTATACCAATTTTTGAATGCCAGAATCACAAATATTATGTTTCTTATTATACTTAGTATAACTGTCAAAAGTAGGGCTATAAACCACTACTAAACTAAACTAAACTAAAATTAAAAATTTTTAGCCTAAAATACTATTATTCATAATCTGTGACAGTTTCAGTTAATTTTTAAGCTGTGTATCTACACACATGCGAAATTTAATTGAAAATAATTTTCAAGAGTTGCCCTTTCCTGCATGCATCTAAATTTTTATTAAAGTAATTAAATCATAATAGTGAAAAAGTATACAGTCAGGCATGCCTAAAGAATTAGTCACCGTAATGTGTAAGTTTTCTTTCAGACAGTCATAGATGTTATTTTACTTAAGAAATAATTTGTACCAGGTCGTCCACGTGTTGCCAGATGTGTTTGAAGTTTGAAAAAAGAAAATTACTTAAAGAAACAAAGTTTACCAAAGTTGCGCTGTAGACTGTGTCGCTTCTTTCACTCGCACAGTTCTTGATAATTGTTCAATCAATGAGAATTAAATTCATTACGTACTGATCTCCCGTCAAGCCGCTACGCTAAGCGGAAGTGACGTTTTAGAGGAAGTTGTTGATTAAATATTACCGCTCATTTACAATATAACTTCGGCATAGAGTTAGTTGCAAATTTCTACCCAAGTTCAAGTTTTAAGTCGTGTATTTGCGTTGTAATTTTACACTACAACATTGTTGTTTTACTTTCTCAAACTCTATCAAAGAACGCGGTCGCGTTCCGCCCTGCCAAGTTACACTCTGCAGCTGCCGAAGTGTATATGGTAGGTGACGAGTGTTAGGTTTCTAGGTATTCATAACTTAAAAATAAAACTCCAATATAGTTGGCAGTATTATTAACTTAAAGGGAAAGATAAAATGGTAAGAATCGAAGAAACATTTCTGAAAATCAATAGAGAAAACGATTTGAAAATAATACTTTTAATAATTTTCCTTTTTCTTGTTCTTCTTGACCATTGACGCATTTTCAGTCTAACTACTGAACCGATTTTTACTAACAGAGACTCGTTTTATCCGTTCTAGTTGCAGAATGTGCCTTTTGCATAGAAATAAAAATATAAATACTTTGCGTTTTAAAGTTGCAAAAAGCTGCACAAAATGAGGGAAATTGATTTTTAAGCATTTACGCTCCTAAACGCGAACCAATTTTGATTATAGGGTATTCATTTTATTTTTAATGTTTGCGGTATGTGTTTTTTCCGTAAAAGTAAAAAAAATGATTATGTTTAAGTTGTTGAATTTGAAACAATACCTAAAAAGCACCTATTATAATCGAATGTAAACACAATTTATTTGCACATACCTATAAATTATATTTTTTTAGCTACTTTAGTTTTTAATGAATATCTTTCATAATATTTAGTGTCAGTGACACTCCTAAAAATATTATCCAATTTAAACAAAAACCATCCAGTGATAAAAAGTTCGCCTCCTCAAATCTATAATCTACGTTGTTAAATCACTTTTGAATTCCGCCAAGAACCTAGAACCTACTTAGGCAGTTAACTGAAGAATCAAGCAACCCCTTTAGTTTAAAGTTTTTACGTGAATTTATGAATAAAGAATTTATTTTACGTTATTTATTAAGATAAGGATTAAGCTTTGCGGTATAAGTGTTTTTTAACTTTAAGGTTTTTGTTTCTGATAGTTGAACGCACAAATAGGTGAGTTGTTTTCAAGGTTGGAAATCTAATGGTAATAAATGTGCACATTTGCCAAGAAGCTGAGAGTAGGGAATAACATGAAAGGACACTTAGTCATTACAGTGATTAATAAAGGATAACATGAAAGGCACGCTGTTATTATATGCGATTATTGATATTATTTAGCAAACTACGTAAGCAGGTGAGTGGTTCTTGATAGAATTCAAAGGTGATTTAACATCTTTTTAACTGCAGGTTTGCTACGATACATTTTTTACTTGGTGAATTTTGTGTATACGATAATATATATATATTTATATATATATATATATATATATATATATATATATATATATATATATATATATATATATACAATAAAAAATCTGTAACGCAGGATAATTTCAAATATTGGTGATATACTGATATTAATAAATAATAACAGTGTAATAAATTTCAAATAAAAGAAATTTACGATTTGGAAAAAAAGTTGAAAAATGTAAATAGTAGAGATTTAATTTGTTGAGTGTTTACTATTCCATATAATGCTCATTTCAAAATTTAATTTGAGATAGTTTTTTGCAATATAAATACAACATTTATTTTAGGTATAAGTATAAGCCAAGATCCAATCTTTATACTTCGTATAAGTAAATTATAGAACTTAGTGTAAGAAGTTGTTTAATAATTTCCAAAATTGGTTTTAGTAGTCTGGATGTTGGTTTCAAAAGATTAATGAAATCTGTATTGTTTATTGTTGTACGATAGCACCGGTTATAAGATCTTTAACGTTTTATATAAAACAAACGTTTGATTTACTTTTTTTATCAAACGACGCAATTTCACTTCCGTTTTACTAGTAGTTCAAAGAACAGTAGACCTCGCAATATATTCTTTGTCTGCCCAACGCTCCACGGCTGCGACCTGACGTTCTCGTAACCTTTTCCGACAATTTTACCGGTAAAATTAAAAAATAATATTCCGTACCAACTTTACCGAAACTGCTTTACACCTTCCCCATGAAGCAGTCAAAATTATAATAGATTTTGCCGTTCAGCCAGTAATATAGGAGATAGCCAGTTTGCTGTACTCTCATCATCGTTGTATCAGAGGTCGCCATCTAAAAACGGAAATGAAGGGGAAAAATATTAGATATATTTCGTTTCGGTACCTTGTACAAAATTTCAAAATAAACAGTAAATACGTTTTTGCAAAACTGGGTAACAAAGAAGTAAACAAAGACGCGAAACTGAATTCGGAATGGTTAAATTCAGACAGAGACCTGGTTTGGTTCGGTCAACGAGAATATTTTAAGAAACAAAAAAATTGTTAGCCTTGTCAAGCTTCATTTGAATTTCTAAAATATTGTCAAAATAGTACAAGACAAAAAAAAAAAATTAATACGAGTATGTCTCAGAATGAGGATTTTGTTTGTGCACATTTAAACGTTTTACATTATTATTAGAGCTACTGAACAACAAGAATTCAAAGTAATACATTACGAACACTAATAAATTAAAAAAATAACTCTATCTTCCTATCTTTATCTGTAGTGGGTATTGATGTGCTGAATGAGGTTCTGATTCAACAAAAAACACTTTTTCTGGATTGATTTTATACTGTATTGCATCTAAACCTTTTTGCCGAAAGCACTCTCTTCTTCAATGAGGTATCTTTGTAAAAGTTGAAAATAACATGGAGCTTACTGTAGCTGATGAACATGAATCCTGATCCATCGAGATCACAGAAGTCTTCACTGTCTTGTGTTCGAGGTGTGGGTCAGAGGTCTTCACTGTCTTGTGTTCGAGGTGTGGATTACAGAGGTCTTCATTGTCTTGTGTTCGAGGTGTGGATCACAGAGGTCTTCACTGTCTTGTGTTCGAGGTGTGGGTCAGAGGTCTTCACTGTCTTGTGTTCGAGGTGTGGATCACAGAGGCTTCACTGTCTTGTATTCGAGGTGTAGATCACAGAGGTCTTCACTGTCTTGTGTTCAAGGTGTGGGTCAGAGGTCTTCACTGTCTTGTGTTCGAGGTGTGGATCACAGAGGTCTTCACTGTCTTGTGTTCGAGGTGTGGATCACAGAGGTTTTCACTATTTTGTGTTCGAGGTGTGGATCACAGAGGTCTTCACTGTCTTATGTTCGAGGTGTGGATCACAGAGGCTTCACTGTCTTGTGTTCGAGGTGGGGATCACAGAGTTCTTCACTGTCTTGTGTTCGAGGTGTGGACACTATCGAAACTTTTCCTGCAGCTCTTTATTTTCTCCTAAAACCGCAGATGAGATGTAAGCATGATTATCATAATTTTCTTTGGCAGGTGTTGCTTGTACTGATTCAAGAGCATTTATAAGTTCGTGTTTTCAAAGGCACATTATTTCTTACTTCATGAATATTTATGTCATCCTGAAACAGACCTGATGTAAACGTGAGTTAATTTGAAAAATTACGAGTTTTCAGCACTATGCAGCTGATGGCAGTATAGCTAAATAGTCAGGAGAAGACTGTTACAAAGATCATACTGCATGCTGCGAAATCAGCACTGAAAGGAATTACAACTATTCATACGTTCTCCACTATACTGAAGTCCAAATTTTTGTACTAAATATCATAAATTTTTGCAACGTGGCATGAAAATGTTTTTTGTTTCAGCTAAGTTCAATTTACAGAGCACTTGGAGCCGCTGCACTCCCTGGATTTCACACTTTCAGGAGCAAATGTAACAGGCTCATTGTTTACAGACAGCAGCCATATTGTGGTTGAGGTTAAGTGAAAGAAAGGAGCCAAATGTCCTAACGTAGCCTCATATAAAAACAATTATTCACTCATACATTCTCGTGAAAAGGAAGAATTTCCAAAATTTTATTATTGGATATTTTTTGTTTCAACAAATAATTATTTTAAAAGAAAAAGTACAAATCAATTCATTTCTACCTAGTAGAATCAAGAAACAGAACTAAATCAATAAATGAAATAAAATAACTTTTTTATTCAATCAAAAATATCATTTAAACCATATTCAAATCTAATATAATATTTTAACAAAAACTAAGATAATCACACAAAATATAGACAAAATCTAACAATGTAAAAATCAAATTGTTATTACTTTGTGCAATCCAATAACAGCATCAAAGCACTAAACAAAAGACGCTTTTTTGTTTTTCCATGAAACTATACAAATCAAATATCAGTATTACAAGAGAACAAAACGACCGCCATTTTTAAACTGTTCGACTGAATTTTCTGTGTAACGAACTTGTCTGTCTCCCCTCTTACACCTCCTACACAAGTGTACACGTGCCTGTAACTTTTCTAATAACTCTTCAAAGGTGTCATAATCGACTTCCATTTCAAGATCTAGTGTCTAGATTTTACCACGCTAACCCATGGTAAAAAAGAAATAAAATTTTATGAAAACCGTAGAATCAATAATTATTGTTTAAAATTCTCTTGCGTCACGTCAACAAAACAGCTTTGTTCCACAATTATTTTGGTTTAAAGTTTTTAATGCCCTTATTTTTTATAGTCGCCGATTACTACTTTGATTGTATATCGTTATCGATCTCAGTAAGTGTAAATAATGGTATTTAAGATGCTTTTTGTTTCAAAGACTGCAAACGATTTCACAAACTTGAATTGGAACACTAAATTAAATTGCAATTTCATAATTTTCCGACGTACTGTTTATACTGTAGGTGCGTTAACAGACACTCTCATTAAAACGTGTTAATTCAGTTAACACACAGCATAAAGTTATGAAAAAATCCCGTTAAAATATCTGTACAACATGTATATTTAATGTTTTCACAGAATTGTTTAATTTTTAATTAGGTCGTTATTCACGATGCTTTTAACACCTACTGAGACATAATTACGTCACAGAAGTGTCGTCATAAACTTGCTTTATGACGTCATAAAAACTTAATCATAAACCTTCATTTCGCTGGATTAAATTTATATAAGCAGGGAAAGAGTAGCGGTGGTGACTGTCGCACGTACGCGCGGGCACAATTGAAAGTTAAATTGTTGGCGCAGCCATTTTGCTGAATTTTTATATTTAATTTCTGTTTCTTGGTAATGAAGAGTTGTATTAACAATCTTAAGACTAAGTTTGAAAATAATAGAACGCACAGTCTCATATTTGGTCATTTAAACGCGTGGGAGAGGCAAGGAATTGTGGGGGAGGGAGAAATAGTTTTTTGAGCATAATGCATTATTTCAACTTCCCCCAATCTAATCTTACCTAAACTAACTTTCCTAACTTAACTGAACCTAATATACCTAAACCAAATCTAACTTAACCTAATCTAACTTTAATATAACCTAAGTTAACGAAGCTGTGTGATGCTAACAGTTTTGCTTATTCCGCTGGTTTTGATCTAACTAAATATTTCATTTGCATATTTTATGATTATGTCTATAATAAACTAATTTGAATGATTTTGATCCGTTAAAATATTGTGATTTCATTTATATAATGATTATATAGATATTTTTAATGGAATAACAAAATACTTACTCATTTCGCTAATTGATTTAGACCTGCTATTGTTTTACAGCCTCTTAAATCGTTGTATTTTGTTTTCGACATGACATCAATTTTAAACAGATGCTTCTTAAAAAAGTAGGCATTGGCAGTGTAAACCCAAACATTGGAATAATAATTATTACTTTAACAATTAGGCTATATATAGAGCGATTTAAGAGGTAAATAAAAGCATTAATACAATAATAAAAGAGTATATCTCTTGACACCCTATCAAAAATTTTTTAACAATCTATATAATTCTGAAAGTTAATATTTGAAAACAATATTTTAAGACACTGATAAAACGTATAAAGATGGCAAAGACTTGTTTTATAGGTCTTTATTTCGAAATTGAAAGAAAACTAGCGCTACACCTTTCTTAATTAAGCTCTTGGAAGGGCAACGTTGCATAAGAAACGAATGGTAATGATCAGCTGTAAATAATAATTTCAATATTGGTTTCTATGGTAACGGTTAATAAACAGATATTTCGTATGGACGGTCCATGAAGGGAAGAGAGTTTCTCCAAGTTTTAAATAACTCTATCAAATTTTCAATATGTAAAATTTAACTTGAAATTATTATATCTAATTTTGAAATTAACTTTTCAATTTGTTTAGCAGATGTATAAATCCAGTTTTAAAACAAAATTTACAACTAAAACTGTTTAGTTATTTCTTTGATTCGAGTATGTTATTTAATACAAACTAGCTTTTACTTTTACGGTTGACATTCTTTAAAGGCTTCCTAAAAAGGGAGAGAAAGAAGAAAAAATCACAACTTCTTTCACATCAACCAATCTAAAGCCAGTTACAAGATTGGACGAAATCCTTGTTTAAACTTACAAAACTTCTTCCCAGACAGAGTGAGATCTTGCTAGAAATTGTTTTACGTCAGAAATTTTCTTTTAAAAGTAGTGCTGCCAACTTAATTTAACAAGGTGATATTTTTACCCTCTTCTGAAGCATTCAAAATGAATTACTTTCCTTTATATTTCTCAATACTTAAAGTGGCTCAAAACGTTTAGTGATGTTTGGAATCTTACTGTATTGGATAATGCACACAAAATTAGACGAATTACTTTTAAAAATTATTGTTAAGTGACTTCCGACAATCAAACAGAAATTAGAAAATTTATGAGGCCTAATTAAGTAAAAAAAGGGATAGAATATTGTTTTTTGTGAACAGAGTTAACAAGATGCATTTATTAAATTAAAATTTATAAACTTTGTCTTTAAAATTTATATTTATATTTAAAAAAATAATAAATTATTAGTAATACTTCAATTATCCTCGCAGGAAATCTGCTTAAACATATTTGCGTAAACATCCAGGATGTATGTGCTGCATTCTGTTGTTAATCTAATGAACTATCTCTATTTAATAAACGTTTTTTTAAGAAATCATCTGATAAAATAAAATTTTCCCCACAAGTTTAACATGATAACTTTGAAAGTCAATGGTGTAAACTCCTAAGAGAAAGACGATAAACTAAATGCCTGATGACATTTCTGGGTATAAAAACCCATCTTTAAAAAAAAAAAAAACAATTACTTATAAGGCCAGGTGGCCACCAAATACGTAACGGAGTTGCCCTGAGCTGAGCGGACATTCAAGACTGAAAGTATTATTTTTAATGTAAGTACGGTCACTGAAAGCGTAACGGAGCTGAGCGGAGCTGAGATCCGATCCGTTTCGTTTCTCTCTAGGTTCGGTTTTGAAACTGACTCCCTTTCTTTATCACGCTGACCAAATCTATTTAACGTAAATTTAACACCAAAGATTAAAACAGTTGTATGCACTGAATTATGAGGTAAACCTAATTAACTCTCTTCGTTAATGAAATTATATGTTGAAGAAATCATCATATCATATAAAATCTTTTCCATAAGACTAAGATGGGAACTTTGATAGCCTATGGGGCAAAGTCCTAATGAAAAAACGATAATCTAAATGCCTGATAAACATATCTGGGTATAAATACCTATCGATTAAAAAAAATTAAGCAGATCGTTTTACTGAAACGGCCTAACTGACTTGCATTAGGTTTGATCAGTTTTTTTAATACGTACATTGATTAGGACTTTTTCCGTGCATTTTATTTTAAAATAACAACAAATCATTCCTTCTTATATATGGCATCTGAAAATTAACTCAAACCCATTTTTTAAAATCACCATTACTACTTCCAGTAAATAAATTAAAAAAACTGATTCTTATCTACTCAGAGGTCCTCAATACCAATCCATACAAACAACTGTATAGTCGCTATAAATATACCTTCGAAAATTTTATCCGTGGTTAATTTCATTTATTTTATTCTATCTGGATTTAAATGAATTTGAAATAAAAAGCAAATACCTTAAATCCTTAAAAACAATAAAACCAAATTAAATTTAATTACATTTCGATGTCAAGCAACCAGACGGGATTGCCCCAAATTGTAAAACACTTCCCGCAGTAATTAAAACTTATCGCAGCTGTTTGTTTGCACCGCTCTCACAACTTCGGAAGGTTGTTGGACTTTGGAGAGTCTTTAACCGGGCGTCCTTGTTTTGTAAATATGTTCATTTCCAATCACCTAAAAGTGATTTATTTTATGAGTTAAAATTAAACACTGCACAAATCTATTTCGTTTTAATTTAATTTTTCACTGCAGTGACAAGCCATGTAGATTTATCGTTCGCGATATCGATCACGTCTGTAGTGAGCTTGTAATAAATGTATCAGTTTTAATTATTTATTGTAAAAAAAAAAACGGAATGGAATATACTTTATTTTACAAACGGTTTTAACGATTTTTATTACTGTACCAGGTGTTTCGTAAATAAAATTGTGTTTTAACAGTCATTGTTCTGACCAGAACTGTAACTACATGTGATATAGCATGTGTTTATATGTAAATATACAATGTGTATTATTTCATTTTAAAATTCGTAGTATGTTTTATTATACATTGAAGTTGTGAATACAATACATCATATCAATATAGTTAAATATATTCTCATTCCTTACACGTATAAAACGTATTTCTGTGCATCTTTTGCATCAAAGTTTATTTAATAGTATATATTTCATCACTTGTACCGAATGCCCGATAATATTTTATTACGAACAAGCGCCAGAAGGGCACTTTAGGTGCGAGTTATGATGGCTACTTTTTATCATACTACAAAATCTCTCAGTAAGTATATAAGGCATTACTCGTAGCATACATTTCTAATGACAATTAAAATACTTGTTACAAAAAAGTATAATCTAACATTGATCATTAAAAACCTATTTTTGGAAAGTTAAATTAACATTAATGTAACCATCTTTGTTATTTGCAAAGTTGATTTTTTTTATTAAGGAATTATTTTAAAAGTTGATTATTAGTTTTCAAAAAATATCCTTAATTATGAAATAATCTTCATCTTCATTATTTCCGCGATTCCTGCTTTTGTGGCCTTCAATGTTCATTGTAGTAAAATTTTCGCCTGAGTTGTTTCCAGTAGCCGTACTGCTTACTTTAAACCAAATTAATAAAACAAATTTGTGATAGCTAAACTTTTCTAGTTACTTGTTTCTCTGTGCATCCTTGAGCTAGGGTTGATAATCTCCAAACCGATGCCGTTTTGTTATGAGCGAATCACTTCCTTCTTAGACTAACACGTAAGCCGAGGTCTGTCTAAGAGTATGATCTGTATAGCTAACAGGATTTTCCATTTTCAGATTATTTTTTCTTCGTTTTACAAAACGTCATTATACTACTTACCCAGCCCAAAATAATTATCAGTTTTTAGTTTTGTAACATCTGTTAACTGTAGTTAGGTTTAATTACTGTTTACTGGACATGATATTTAGGCACCAGAGATGGATATAGATCTAATCCAATTTTACAAATATTAATCTGTGTTTTATTTATTGCAAAATTATTGCTTTTAATGTAACATTTTCAATTATTTTTGTTGAAGTTTATTCAAAACTGACTAATTTGTTACTTTGTGTTGAATTTTCAATATTAAATGTAAAAAAATCCCTACGCAGAGTGCCAATTGCAATTTGTAATATTACAATTACTGTGTATTAGTAATTAATTACAAATATTACTGTGCCAATATTTGTGTAATTACATTATATGAAAAAATGGTAAATATGCAGTGTAGCATATCCTGGATTTTTGATATTTCTGTTACTAAAATGCTTTATTATGTGCCCAAAAGCAAGAATCCAAAATATGAAAGCACGAGAAGTACAATAAAAATCGAAAATAAAAGTGAAAAACATAACCTCAAAATTGCTACCGGTGAAAATCGGTAACGTATTGTAGATCTGTAAAACAAGAAAAATACGTCTAACACGGGTTTTGTGTAATAAGAAACCCATTTTTTTAAAATAATACTGCATAATCTAACTGACACAGCTGTTAGGCCTATCACGGTGATGCGTGAAAAAACCTTTAGCGATATTTTTTTAAAGAATACTAGGCTACATATCCTAACTGACACGGTTGTTAGGCCTAACATGGTGATGCGTGAAAAACCTGTATATTTTTTTAAAGAATACTACATAACCTAACACGGATGTTGGGCCTATCACGGTAATGTGTGAAAAATGTTTGTATATTTTTTTATAGAATACTCCATAAGCTAACTATCATGGTTGTTAGGCCTAACACAGTGATCAATTAAAAAAAACTTTATTTATTTTTTTAAAAGAATACTCATAACCTAACTGACATGGTTGTTGGGCCTAATACGGTGATGCATGAAAAAAACCTTTACATTTTTTTTAAAGAGTACTCTAACAAAAAAAACATTTATATTTTTTTATGGAACTTAACTAACACGGTTGTTAGGCCTAACACGGTGATGCGTGAAAAAACCTTTTTATTTTTTTAAAGAATACTAGGCTACATATCCTGACACGGTTGTTAGACCTAACACGGTGATGAGTAAAAAAACCTTTATGTTTTTTTAAATAATACTACATATACTAACAGACACGGTTGTTAGGCCTAACACGGTGATGCGTTAAAAAACCTGTATATTTAAAAAAAAAACTGCATAACCTAACTGACACGGTTGTTAGGCCTAACACGGTGATGTGTGAAAAACATTTATATTTTTTTAAAGAATACTACATGTCCTAACTGACATGGTTGTTGGGCCTATCATGGTGATGTGTGAAAAAAACCTTTATTTTTTTGGGAATACTACATAACCTAATTGACACAGTTGTTAGGCCTAACACGGTGATACGTGAAAAACCTTTATATTTTTTTAAAAGAAATAATACTCCATAAGCTAACTAATATGGTTGTTAGGCCTAACACAGTGATCCATTAAACAAACCTTTATTTATTTTTTTAAAAGAATACTCATAACCTAACTGACACGATTGTTGGGCCTAATACGGTGATGCATGAAAAAAACCTTTATATATTTTTTTAAAGAGTACTCCATAACTTAACTAGCATGGTTGTTAGGCCTTACACGGTGATGCGTGAAAAAACCTTTATATTTTTTAAAAGAAAATGCTACTACATATCCTGACAGGGTTGTTGGGCCTATCACGGTGATGCGTGAAAAAAACTTTGTATTTTTTTTTAAAAAAACTAGACTACATATCCTAAGTGACACGGTTATTAGGCCTGACACGGTGGTGCGTAAAAAAACCTTTATATTTTTTTTAAAGAATACTAAATATACTAACAGACACGGTTGTTAGGCCTAACACGGTGATGTGTGAAAAACTTTTATATTTTTTTAAAGAATACTACGTATCCTAACTGACACAGTTGTTATGCGTAAAAAAACTTTTATATTTTTTTAAATAATACTACATATCTTAACTGACACGGATGTTGGTCCTATCACCGTGATGTGTAAAAAAAACCTTTATTTTTTTTAAAGAATACTACAAACTTAACTGACACGGTTGTTAGGAGTAACACGGTGATGCGTAAAAAATCTTTATATTTTTTTAAGGAATACCACATATCCTAACTAACACGGTTGTTGGGCCTATCACGGAGATGTGTGAAAAAAAACCATATTTTTTTTTAAAGAGTACTCAAAACCTTAACTGACACGGTTGTTAGGCTTAACATGATGATGCGTGAAAAAAACTTTATATTTTTTTAAAGAATACTCCATAAGCTAACTAACATGGTTGTTAGGCCTAACACGGTGATGCATTAAAAAAAAACTTTATTTATTTTTTTAAAAACAGATCCCAACGGACACGGTTGTTGGGCCTAATAATGTGATGCAGGAAAAAAGCCTTAATTTTTTTTAAAGAGTACTCCATAACTTAACTAACACGGTGATGTGTTAAAAAAACTTTTATTTTAAAAAAGAAATTCACCATAACCTATCTGACACGGTTGTTGGTCCTAACACGGTGATGCGTGATCTTTAATTTATATTATAATTGCGGGCAAAGCCTTGACGGGTAGCAGCAAATCTAATTAATATTACTGAAAGTTTGTTTTTGTTTATTTGTTTGTTACTCAATCACACTTCTAGTCATCAATATTTAAATGTAACAATCATCTCTTCGACGCATAAATGCCGACATCTTTGCTTAATAATCATTCTTTATCAGAAGTGTTGACTGTGTACTTTCGTACTTCACCAGCAGTTAACACATTAACATTTTTAGGTTGGTGACCAACAGATTTCATCATTTAAATTGGCTAGGCCTAACATTTTCAAATTTGAACTATTCACAAAATGACTACACTAATCTTCTTATTTATTTTTCTCGTAATTACTTCGCTGTTATAATAACTTCGCAGCTTTGTTAATACCTTACTTGGTATACTAAAAACATTTTTATTATTCATTTTGAAAGAAGTAAATAAAACAAATGTAAAACTGTTTGTTTTGTGATTATAATTAATAACAAAATAAGATCAGCTGTTAGTAAGTGCATTGGAAAGAAACGCCAGTGCTGCTCAGGTGGATAAACATGAACTAAATTAGAGTATGAGGAAATCAGCTGGTTTTCCGTATCACGCAAAAGATCTGAAAAAGATAGATTTTACGACTCAACGCAGATATCGAAAGTAGATACTTTCGGTGTTGTATGAAAATAATAACATTGTGATTGTCTCTAGCGACTAAATTATTTAGATTGATATTTGATTCTGAATGAATGACTTTTTAGGGTTTCTATTTCATTGCGACCTTGTGCCCTCTTTCTATTCGTGAGTTGCCCAGTTAAAGCTAGTCTCCTCATAAAGTCCATGATTTCGAGAAAATTCAAAGTGAGTAACTCCTCCACTTATAACTGTCACTTTCCAATTCATTATTGAAGTACTTATTATGTCCTTGTTTGTACTTACAATTACAACAAGTGTTGTAATTAACTACAACAGTAAGATAATTGCTGCCTTCAATTGCCTTTCAATTTCCCCCTTACTTTTGACCCTTATCGCGGGGTTTGTACTCCAGTTGGCCAGCTTTTTGTTCTGTGTAGTGTTCCCAGAACATTCTATTTACATTCTTAGTCATAGGAACATTAATAGCTAGTAAAATTATATCCGCCCACACAGAGCCCCGTACACTGGGAGGTTGCCAGTTATCCCAGGGTTGCTTTACAGTTTAGAGTTAGGCAGGTTAGGCTAGGCCTATAGGCCTATGTGTCTTGAGTAGGCGAATCAGTATTATGAGCTAGAAATACGGTGAGATTGCTAAACCCATAAGCCGCTCATCGCAGTTCTAATTTCCATGTTTATATGATCTCCGACACCTATCGAGTGGACTTTATGGATCGAGAAAAGTCTGTGTTATTAATTGTAATAGCGGCATACAGCTGTTTTAATGTTGGTGCTATTTTTTATGTTATTTTTTCTGAATTTGATTTTTGCCGTCACATATGAAAAAAATCGCCCCTAGATATGAAAAAAATGACATTTTAAATTCTAAAAATTCATCAGAAGTACGAAAACGTACAGTGAGTGCTTTTCGGTTAATTTCCATGTTTTTAATAGCATTTGAAAATTTTAAATGTTAATATATTTCAATTTTAACACTGATTACGATAGCGAAATCAAATTAAAAAAAAATATACAAAATTTATAGTTGGAATAAAATGAGTGCGAATTCTTGTTTAGAAATTTCATACTTTATTTAAATTTCAAATTATTAAATAAACCGTAACCGTTGCTTCATTTTTGTATTTTAAATGGAATTTGAAAGTGTTAATTTATTTACATATAATTCTGACTACGATAGTGAAATTAGATTTTTGTATAGATTGTTGCGATCGTCATTTTTTTTTTTTTTGTGTGTTTAACGTCCGACTATTGTGCACACTTGGGCTAATGCAGGCGATGGGATGATTTATAGCGTATGAAAATGACAAGCCCTGGCCGGGAATCGAACCCGGGTCCTCGAGGTGAGAGCCCAGTACGCTATCAACTAGGCCAACGAAGTGGCTAAGCGAACGTCATAATACTTTAAATTTTTAATTATTTCTTATGTGTGATCAAAGTTACAAATCTGGCCCTTACAACAATGGCCCATTTTTCAGTGGAAATACTTTAATAACATACGCTTTCAGAAGATCAGAAGGAAATGCAGAAGATATAGCCAAGACTATATCCGGTTTATAATCGAACTGGAACGATCTGAATTACCTCGAGGACTTGCTCTTATACGAATGCGGTTCTTGGCAGTAACGTGTTTTATTGTTTTACTTATGTTATGTTTGCACACCTGGCGTCAGATGTAATAAATACACTGCCAATAAAGAGCATATCTTCCTTTCTCTACCTTAAAAACTGTGCTTCTTGCTCCAAATACTTTCTTTAAATTATGTGAAAGAAATTACCTGCAAGTTGAATATTATTATTATTATTATTATTTTTGTTGTTGTTGTTGTTGTTGTTGTTGTTGTTGTTTTTGCTGTTGTTGTTGTTGTTGTTGTTGTTGTTGTTGTTTTTTTTGTTGTTGTTGTTATTGTTGTTGTGTTTGATGATGTTGTTGTTGTTGATGTTGTTGTTGTTGTTGTTGTTGTTGTTGTTGTTGTTGTTTTTGTTGTTGTTGTTTTTGTTGTTTTTGTTGTTGTTGTTGTTGTTGTTTTTGTTGTTGTTGTTGTTGTTGTGTTTGATGATGTTGTTGTTGTTGTTTTTGTTGTTGTTGTTGTTGTTGTTGTTGTTGTTGTTTTTTGTTTTTGTTGTTGTTGTTGTTGTTGTTTTTTGCTGTTGTTGTTGTTGTTGTTGTTGTTTTGCTGTTGTTGTTGTTGTTGTTGTTGTTTTTGTTGTTTTTGATTTTGTTGTTTTTGTTTGTTGTTTTTGTTGCTGTTGTTGTTGTTGTTTTTATTGTTCGACTTCAGACTTGGAACGAAAATAACCATGAAGATGCCAGATACGACTTTGTCGAAACGTCGGAACAATGTTTTTTCCAGAAACAATTGTGTCGAACAAATATACACGGGTTTTCAACGTAGTTCACATTTTTTCATTCGTGAAATAGTACGTACTATAACTATATATATATATATATATATATATATATATATATATATATATATATATATATATATATATATATATATATATATATATATATATATATATACAGATTTTAATAGCCCCTCAGAATGTGATCTAGTTAGGATCAGTGCTCATTACAAAGTCCCGAGTTTGAGTCTTACCAATATTGCTGCCCCAATAACTCATTTTCCATTGGAAATTCATTAAAAACAAACACTGGCAGAAGTCGTAATTCATTTTAATAGGATTTAAAATTGTGCGTTCATTTTCCCAAAATACGGTTTGGAAGTTATCGAAAAAAACAACCGGAAAACCGATCTAGTAACTGAAATCGGTTCTGATGTTTTGCTCAAAATTTTGATGAAACAAAAATTCGTGATTATTGTTAATTATTAATTTTTACGTATGACTTTTTGGTTTAAGGGTTTGTAAAAGTAATACAAAACCGGTTAGAATGACGAGTTTGCTTTCCATTTTTCTTAAATTTAATGCCAAATCGTAAAATTCACTAAGTAATTTAGAATTATAGATATTGAATTGAGTTATTAATATTCACACATAACAAAAATTTGTTCAAGTTTTTTAAAACTAATTTTTAGAAATGAAGCCGATTTTCTAGATTTTTGTTGTCGATAATTGCCCACCAGAACTTTTTTTTTGAATATTCGTTTTGTTTCGATACTAAAATTACGCATTTCATTAAATTTGGTCAAAATTGTTATAATGGATTTTCTTAACTGATAGTGAATTTGTATCTATATGACTACAATTTGAGCAAAATATGATAAGCGATTTTCAGAGTTAATTCGATTTACGATTTTGTTTCGTCAAATATTGAATCGGACTGTGTTTAAGGTCGTTATACAGGGATGCCTGAAAATAGTCCACATAGACGATGGTCCAAACCTCGATGTTAAAACACTTTTAGAAGATGGTCCAAACCTCGATGTTAATACACTTTTAGAAGATGGTTCAAACCTCAAACCTCGCAGGGGTGGTACAGACTAGCTGTACCTATTGAGAGGATTTAGACGTCCCTTGCGGTGCCCGAGTCTAAAACACACTTACACTTACTACATTTAGGAATTTAACACTTATGTAAGTACATTTAGGGAGGCGATAATAGCCTCAATGTAATTTTCGTCTTAAAAAATACACTGTCCACTGTATGTATAACACACGCAGTATGTTTAAATCGAGCACATAAAGAGATGTAAAATTGTATTGAGTAAAATGTTGATGGAAATTATCAGATGTGATTTTTTTTAGTTTATAAAAGGTTCCACAAAAAAACAACGAACTGAAAACAGATTTTTTTGGAAATATAATAAGACTACATTTAAAAACTCCATTTCTTCGTAATCAGTCAGTATGTTTTTTAGTTTCCAGTAATGTGAACAAACGTACATAAACACATTACCTATACAAAAACGCAGAAGACAAACATTCAAAAAAAAATTTACAAATTACTAATTTTAGTTGTTATTCTCTGGTATGTGAAAACAGAGATATCTTGAAATATTTTTTACGGTCACTATATTTTACACTTACACAGCACAGTGTATACTGAGAAGGTTACAATGGCAATATGTAACTCGCATTAAACAGGAAATAACAAAATCTTTTAACTGTACGCCCAGTTTCGCAATATTCTTTGAGCCAATGAAACTCTTCCAATCTGCCAGTCTCTGCAAGCCATTGTTGTTTTACTTAATGTCGGTAAAGTAATTACAGATTCAATTTAATTACAGAAGAAAAGCGGCTGCACGTAATTGCATTTTCTTGTTCACAAGTTTTAGAATGATTGTCGTCCGTTCGTTTCTGTAGTTTAAATTCTTTCGTTTGGTCTTTTTTTCGAGTGTAAAATATTAAATAAACTTGTAAAAACGTTTTTCAACTTATTCTAAAATTATTTTTCTTACTACGTGTTTATCTGCATTAGGCTTGATTGACATTTACAATATTAATAACAAATGTTTTATTTCCTGTCTGGGAGTTCTTAAATACGGGTCATTTTTTGACCTACAGGAAAAATTACAATGAACAATTTTACAGCGCACACTAAATTACTCTGTAATTTTGTTAATCTTACATTGAATAACTTATTTCATACGAAATTTTATCGTTGAAACAGTCCAATTAAAAAATAAGAAACATAAGATTTTTGATCGTTAATGGAACATTACTAGCGACCGTTATTTTTTAAATTATATTGGCTGTACAAATAGTCAATTAATAAATGTATAGTTTAGCAGCTAACAATAGTTACAAACTTTAGGCCTTTCCAGACGTCGACACTATTAAGTAATACACCAACCAGTATAGACAGGGGGTGCAGACTAGCTGCATTTATTGAGAGGATTTAGACATCCCTCGCGGTACCCGAGTCTAACACACACTTACACTTACAATACTACACTTACGACTTTAACACTTTACACTCACACTTACATTTAGGGAGGCGATAGTAGCTTAAATGTGCTTTTCGCCTTAAAATAACAAAAAAAAATGCTGATAGACACTTCTTTGCATATCTTTAGCGTTCTGCAACTAAGTTGATATGAATATTACGACGCAAACCCACCGTAATACCATATTCTGGAAGATTTGAATTACATTTACATATGTCTTTTTTTCAGGCATTACAAAAGTTGATTATAACTAGTGTCACTATCTGATTGTATACTGTTAATATTTTGTCTAATTCAAATTTGCGTCCAAAAAGCATTTCGAGATTTGATTTAAATATCAGTTTTCGAGTTACCTAAGTCCAAGTGAAGGCTGTACACAGCTGTTTCGTTGAAATAATAGAAACGATTTTCCCAAACTAAAACAAAACTAACAGAATATTTCACCACTAGTATCGACAGTATTCTTTTCCGGGGCGCGATCTTTTTTCTTACCAGTGCTCTAGGTGGTTTTCCCGTACCCGTATTTAGTTTCACGCAAGGGAGCCGATCCCCCTCCAACACTTGTAACGCCTCCCTCAAACGTTATGAAAAAATCCCACAACAGTCCCTGTGTTATAAAAAGTAACGGATAACAAGATAAATAAAATATTTGAACTAGCAACTGTTATTTTACACTCATAACAAAGGCAAGTTTCATGTTTAAAAAAAAATATATGCATAACATATGGGGTAAGTACATTTAGCTGTACTTTTCTTTTGTTTGGTTAAAAAATAACACTTATACTTCGAAAACAGTGTTACCATACGTGTTTTCCCCGCCAGGTACGAAAAATGTCCACAAAACTACGATATTGTAAAAAAATCCCCAATTCAAATTATGCCGCCCTACATATTATGAAATAAACTAAATACATTATTTCTTAAAAAGATGACAAACGTAGTGAGCTGAAATTATCAAGTGTTCATCCTTTTTACTAAATTATCGTCAAAATTATTCTTACCATTAAATTCAGCATTTGCAAAAAATGGACCTACTCTCTATTTTACCTGTATTATCACTAATCATAACATAACAAACGTAATATTATAAATAAACTGCCTATTGTAAAATATAAACACAATATAACCTGAAAACTATGGTTATTTTCATTATGCGGTATTTTCTTGCCGATGTTTTCTTCGTAAAGAATGAAGACCTTGAAGATGAATCAGCTGATGCTATTATATGTTCAAACTGTAAGTCACAAGATAGATCGCTGACAAGGTAACACCCAAAATACAGTATTTCAAAACTGACTGCCTAATGTGAAGACGAAATAACGAAAGTGTACCTTACAGAAGCAAGTGTTACAACTCAAGTTTTGCAGTTTTTACAATCCTTAATCCTTAGACGGAAAAGAATCACAAACGGAAACAAGTGACGCTACGGACGACGGAGACGCACACTACAAGCTAAACGTAAAATATGATATAGTTTAATGACTGCAATAAAATAACGGTGAAGAACGATTGCCGAATCTAGCTGGCATGGGTAGTGAAGTGGTTTATTGTTGAATTGTAGAATCGGTAATATTTTGGCAGTTTATTGCAATGTTATAATTGTAAACGTACTCATTTTTATAAGTTTTATATAAAAGAAAAATAGTGCAAAAGAATGAGAGATTATTTATGAAAATTTGTTTTGTAGTTTATTCTGTAGAGACGTTAAAGTTTCCAATTTTATTAATTTGTCTTATTTTTCAAACAGTTTTTGGAATTTAACAATTTTTAACAATTTTTTAAAAATTTTCATTAAGACACACACACACACACACACACACTATACATGACGAATAAAATGAGTCATCCTTGATGAGGGCATTTTTATTTCGATTATTATTATGAGTACCGAAAGAGGTTATTTTTTAATTTCGGTACTGGTAATTTCTAAAATATACTTACATACATAGCCTAAAAACAAAAAAAGTAATTAAAATTTGATTTCCTAAAGAAATTATTCACTTTTATATATTCGAGGATGGGAGATCCCTGCCCACTTCGTTCACCACCCCCACGAAATATGTTCAAACTTAATAATTAAAACGGTTACCATAGAAACCAATATTAGAGCTTAATTATTTTAAATTTCCTTTCATTCAACAGCTATTATAAAAATTATATATTTTTTTATACAACAGCTGTTGTGAAAATAAATCAATCTTATTTTTGTTTACTTATAAACGGACTCTTTAGGAATGCTTTTTCAAAAAAATCCTATCTTAGTGCGCTTTTACGTTATAAAATGAATTTATTTTGAAAAATTTAAGTGTCCATCTTTTTTAGTTTTGGCTATGCGTTGTCAGTCAGGACATTAGATTTTATATAGATGCAAAAACGTATAAATTTTTTAAAAAAAAAATGGGCTTATTTAAATGTGACACAAATTTAGCGTATATAAAACGTATATGGAACCTTTTCTAATAAGGGGGATGGTTCTATATAACTTTTAACGTTTTTTAAACTACAAAGAAAATATATAAGGTTGCTACACTGCAACAAAAATATGTGTTTTAGTAGAACTTGAAATACCTTTGGTCATGATCACTTTTTCCCCATCATAACCAATTTGACAGATTATAATAATTTGACAGATTATAATTATTTTAGGGGTATTAATATTTTAAGTTTTATAATAACGACATAATTATATCAGGAGGTATATGCGTGACTGAAAATGTTCATTGTTTTTGGTTTTTCCTAACCCAAATATTTTCACCGATTATTCTCAAATTTATGTGGGACTATGTAGATTTCATACAAATCGTAAAGTCAGAAAGTGAGACTGCGCGTTGATAAAACTAACCAGTTTGAGAAACAAAATTGTTCCCTAAGATGTAAAACAAATTTTCTATGCAACAGCTTTTATTTTCGGAATTTGTTTTTTACTTTAGAAATGATTACTTAAGTTTGTGTTATCTAATAGCTGATAGGGGGCAATAAAGCACTTGACGTGTCTATCACGTGATGTAATACTCTCGCAGTTCCAGCAAATGGTTTTCTCGTCACTCTCTGATAGTATATTAATTGCGTAAAGTATCGTGAGTGTTTGAGAGTCGACAATTAGGTGCAGTTTTGCCCTTTTGTATAAGGGTTGCTTTCTGATCAAGTGCCAAACGTTGAAGAGGGCGCTCTCACCGCGTCCTCCACTTGTGAATTTCCCCTCACTTGCCAATAACTCTCCCCACACCTACGAATTATTTTCTGTTTTTTCCCCAGTAATTCAAAGTTTGTCAAAGTGTTGCTTTCTATGAGTTAAGTTACGACTTTTATGTACAAAAGTGTTTTAAAAATAATAACGCTAGAAACAGCTGATTTGTTGAAGCGATGGAGTTTCTAAAAACTTACGTAATTTTAAAACGACAAGTAAAAAAAAACATTTTGATTTATTTAAGTCAAACGGGACACAAATACGTTTTGTTAATAGTTTCGTTACCGACAGTTTAAAAACATAAATAAATCGTAACATTTTATCTTAGTACATATTAAATATATATATATATATATATATATATATATATATATATATTATTATATTATTATATCTGCGCATAGACCCTGTTGGATCACGGAAAGCACTCCGGCTCATGTCTTGTTCCTTCTAATCCTCCACACCTCCCTCATCCTGTCCCCATGGATCCTCTTCCGCTCCTCCGTCCATTTTACCCCTGCTCTCTTTGGGATTTCATTCTCTGGGACCTTCCAGAGAATTTATATATATATATATATATATATATATATATATATATATATATATATATATATATATATATATATATATATATATATATATATATATATATATATATATATATATATATATATATATATATATATATATTTATGAGAGGGAGAGAAATGGAGAGAGAGAAAGAGAGAGAAAAAGAGTGAGACAAAAAGGGAGAGAGAACGAGAGAGAAAGAAAGAAAGAGAGAGGGAGAAAGAGAGAGAGAAAGAAAGAGAGAAAGAGAGATTTTTTTTTAACGTCCGACTATTGTGCACACTTGGGCTAATGCAGACGATGGGATGATGTATAGCGTATGAAAATGCCAAGTCCTGGCCGGGAATCGAACCCGGGTCCTCGGGGTGAAAGCCTAGTACGCTAGCCACTAGACCACCGAGGCGACGAGAGAGAGAGAGAAAGAGAGATCTCTCCCCCAAGAGAGAGAGATTAAGAGAGAGATAAAGAGAGAGAAAGAGAGGAGAGAGAGAGAGAGAGAGAAAGAGAGAAAGAGGGAGAGAAAGAGAGAGAGAATGAGAGAAAGAGACGACGTCCGTCTCCGGACGACAACAAACTTTCACTCTTGTTGAGAAAGGTTATAATATATATACATACGAGTATATTATAACCTTTCTCAACAACAGTGAAAATAAATTTGTATTAAACATTTAAAATTCCTTTCTCATTAACACTGACTGCCTTGTCTGAAGTAAGTTTAAATACTCAGGTATTATTTACAAATCGTTACTATCGCCTAGTCAACTTTGAAGTTTAAGTTTGAACTTTTCTTTCGCATAAAACGTCTTAATCCTTGCAAACAAGGCTGTTTTTTTCTCCGATATGATTACCTTTTTCTGTTTTCTTTGTCGTTTTTTCTGAATCATTATTCGTTACTTTTCTTCTTCTCTTACTTTTTCTAGATATCAATGCGATTTGCTCAAGCTCTTATTTGTATTTCTTGTCCGCCTGGTAAAGTTTTTGTCTTACATTTTTAATATTGACTTTTTTACTTAATTGCAAATTTTCTTGACTAGTTTTCCATCCATACTGACTAACGTTTTGAGATTGTGTGTTTAAATTACAAAAATTCATACACAGCACAAAACTGTTTTGCCGAAGTAATGAAAACGAATTTTTTGAATCTAACATACAAAAACATCAAGTAAACAAACATTTTGATACGCAAAAGTGAAACGGCACGAAAATGTTTTTAGTAACAGCTCAAATGTAACAGTTACCAACTGTTGAAATCTAAAAAAAGAATGATTTTTTCTATCTTACACATTTCTTAAAATATCTACTCATTTCTGTGTGGTCGTGTTCCGCTGTTTGTCTCAAGTGTACGTTTTTCTTTTCGAAGCGTACATTTTAATTCCCGTAATAAATAGCTCTTATCTTCTTTCAACAACCTTTCTTTAATACTTCTCTGGAAGGCGTTTACTGGCTTCTATGTTATCTGGATAAATCATAATTTGCCTCGTTATTAGGAGTGCTCTCAGACACCTTTATTTGTACATCTTCACAATCCCGCGCATTCAACATTTTAAAGAGAAAATGTCTTTCATTCTTTCTAAAGGCTCACTTGATGTTAAAAGATTAACATTTTTCTATTTAAATTTACTGCTCCTTTGAGTTTTAGGTAACCCAAGACTGTATGGATTTTTATTCGAAGAGCCTATCAGATCTGTTCCATCGAGGGGGTTTTAACCTATATATGTTTATATTCTTCTCTATATTCCATGCCTTTCTAACTGTAGTTCGTAGACAGAAGATTATGGTCGTATTTATCGATGTAGTCTGATGGATGTTATTACGTTTTGGTAAATTATTTATTTATACATGTTAAAGTCCTGGTACACACGTTACAAAACGTAAGATATGAAAATGTGCATGTTACAACTTGATTCACAGATATAAACTGTGGATTCCTAAGCAATACTGTGGATATAAGCAATGGATTCCTAGAAATACTGATTAATACATTTTCTATGTATGCATGCTCCGTTCATACGTTATAGATGCACAAACTATTATGAGAAACTCATGATGACAGATGCAGAAGTAGAATGATAATTGCATTAATTTGCATTATTAGAGGCTGTGAACTAATTACATCTTGTTCAGTTTTATTTACTTCTTGAGAGGTAAAATTATTCATTGTCATGACGAAAGCCAGTGTTGAAGTCGCCGAGAAAATCGAATGTCAAGATTTTCAACGTACTGGCAAAAATACCCTGAAAGTACAAAATAGTTTATATCAACGAGCCAGTCAGTGACAGCGATAAATGTAAAAAGTAACGTTGGTAAGCCTTGAAGTAATATCGCACCGAGATGTTATAAAAGCTCCTTTAAATGAACATAAATGTATTATTTACTAAGCGATAAAAGTTAAATTATGTCGACATTTTTATGTGCCTCCTACAGTATGGCGGCTTACATTACATGTTGCAGAGACATGTCTATGCGTTACGGTTATTTGCGCTTAGTTCAAATTACAAAGTGCTTATGAGAAAGTAAGTTATTTTTCTAAATTGATTCATTGCAAAATAATCTAAGCAAAAGATTATTCTATTATTGTAAATGTATTATTCTGTTAAGTTATTGTGCATAAAAGATTATTCTGTTAAGTTATTGTGAATGTAAAATTTGCTATTTTTACCGGACTTTTCGGCATTATTGGTAGTAACTGCAAAAAACAGTTCTGTTTCTCTTGTGCTACAGTTGAATACAATTTAGAATTTTATTACAATAGCTAAAGAAAACTGAAAAATAAAAACAGTAATAAAGGGGATTCATTTATTAAATTCAATAATTTTTATATGTGAATAAATTAAGTTTAAAATTTGAAATAAATAGTTTTTTATAGAAACTAAGTTAGCATAAATATAAAATGAAATATTTATATAAAGTAAAGTCAGTCACTCACTCACTACTGATCATTTTTTAAAGTATTTTACAAATGCCTTCTTTCTAGAACATGAAAATCTTTTTTTAATGGGAGTACGGCTTAACGCATTTCAAGTAAACCTTTTGAAATTATTTGTAGCCGTGACTAGGTTTTAAACAATTGTGAAACTGTCATTGTGTTTGAAACACAATTTTAGATACTAAAATTGTTTAATTTATTTGTCTGTTTCTTTAAAGATCTGTTTCACTAGAACACAGCTTGACAGATTACAAAGGAAACTTTTATGTGTATTATGAAAAAGTAGTGAAATCAGTTCTGAAAACTAAACGCTAACACTTAGGCTGCACCCTCTACGGAGGACCAATCTGGTAGTACAGGTATTAATTTTGATCAGTAAAAATCTTCTAGACTAGCTGACCTATCTGGCAACATGTCCGGGATGTCCTTTGCGTACTGTGCAATCGCGGTGATAAATCGCTGCAGTCAGGAAGGTCACTGTCACTAAACTACAGACTTTAACTGATGGAAACTCTCGGAATGGACTGGTAAAACAAAGGAAAAGTATTTTAATTAGCACCGAACTAATTGTTGATTTATTTAAAACGTAGAAAGAAGAAAACAATATCGCGTCGAACAATGCGAACTTCAACTACACACGGACACTGTGGTCGCTGGCGGTACTAGTCGAGTGGGTGCGGAATTCATCTACACTCGGACACTGTAGTTGCTGGCCGTGATAGTTGGAAAAAACGCGAACTTTAACTGCACGCGGACACTTGATGTCGCTGGCGGTGATAGTTGGAAAAAACGCGAACTTTAACTGCACGCGGACACTTGATGTCGCTGGCGGTGATAGTTGGAAAAACGCGAACTTTAACTGCACGCGGACACTTGATCTCGCTGGCGGTGATAGTTGGAAAAAACGCGAACTTTAACTGCACGCGGACACTTGATGTCGCTGGCGGTGATAGTTGGAAAAAACGCGAACTTTAACTGCACGCGGACACTTGATGTCGCTGGCGGTGATAGTTGGAAAAAACGCGAACTTTAACTGCACGCGGACACTTGATGTCGCTGGCGGTGATAGTTTAAAAAAACGCGAGCTTTAACTGCACGCGGACACTTGATGTCGCTGGCGGTGATAGTTGGAAAAAACGCGAACTTTAACTGCACGCGGACACTTGGGAGTTGCTGGCTATGCTGGTATAAAAGCGTGGACTTTAAGTGCACGTGGACACTTATGGTCGCTAGGGGTGCGAGTTGGAAACTGAATCAGGCGATCAGTACAGGCAGACCCTTAGAACCGAGCTGGCTGCATTTACATCTTTACCTTGGCAGTTTGTTTAGGAAACAAGTTCTTTACGTAACAATATATACATATATCTCAAAATCACGTATTCATTCACTTTTCACTGTATCTCAAGAACGACAAAGTCTACGTAGTTAAAATTTTGCATGGCGGCTCGTCTTATAGCGTCGATGTGCAATAAGGATGGGTTTAAGAAAAATATCTGTTAAATATTTTAAAATGGTTTCTTTTTGCAACGTAAAAATATCGCATATTTATAGTTGTGACTTAAGCTATGTCAAACTGTCACATCCCCATTTGAAATTAAATTGCGGATAAACCAATTTCTGGTTTATTTGTCTAATAAAATATCCATTTATCCGGTTTTTCACTGGGACATGCTTTACAAATTTCAAAAAACATATTTATTGAATGTAACTATTAGCAGATTTTTGGCTCCTTTAACGGCCATAAACGTAATTACAAACAAAATGACGTACACTCAAAATGCTTGAGTTATTTCAAAACGGGGTATTTTTTCGAGCTCTAGAAGCCAAATGGATTGTTTGTGATATTTTATAGTTTATTTTTTTCGTTTCAAGGATCGGAAGAGACAAATGTGAAGTTAAACAAATTTCTGTTCAATTAACGTCTGTTTGTTACGTCAAAATGTCAATATTGGCTGCCTACTATGAAAAGACTGGACAGATTTCATTCAATGGAAGCTATAACATTTGTATATACAATGGTTAGAAGGTTTTAGACTACCTCGAACTTTAATCGGTTTGAAACAAAATTCTGGGCGCTTAAAATGCCTGAAAAAAGGTATTTATAATAGCTCTATTAACCAAAAAGGTCGACCCAACCAACACTGATACTGTATGATTTTTAGTGTAAAATGTTAGTTGTATGTTGGTGGTGGGTATTTAGGTTTTTGGCCCATCAATTTGACTAATTTATCGAATGAATTACTATACTTTACTAATAACAATAACTTGCTTTTTATTAATAAAAGGTTCTCTCCCAAGCACACAAAACTTAATACAATTTAAATTGAAACAAAATAACTTTCAAATTAATCAACTGTAATTTTTACTCCCTTAAAAATACCATATCGAAGCAAGAATACACAGTGGTTGTTGTAATTACCAAATGCATACTTCCAGAACAGAAATTTTAATATATATTCTTGCAGAATTTCATGTAAGCTATATATTTGTTTAAATTAGGCCGATTAATCAAAACATTATTGTCAATTGTTTGCTTAAAATATTTGTTTAGTGTGAAATATTTGTACTATTTTACAGTAACGAAAGGCTTCAATTGTTATACACTAGAATCTCTTTTCGAACATATACTTCCAATATTTGCTGAAAAGTCCCAGGATTTCAATGTGATCACAGTATATTGCAAGTTTCTTCTTATATTCTTCTTGATAACACTTCAGATATTAATAAGACTCACGGTTATGCATAAGGGTCTCAGTCTTGCCAATAGCGCATTTTCTGATTTTCAAATGTAAATTCGCTAACAAAATAACTATTGTAACAACTAAATAGAGTGGGAACTTTTTTAAAACGATTAAATTTCACATAGTTTATTAAAATCGTAAATTACAACTACAGCGTGTCTGGGGGAAGCGAGGCTTATATGTTGAACAATAAATTAGACTTTTAAAGTTGGTTCGGCGTGTAACAGACAGGCTGCAGGTTGTCGTGATAAACTTTATTGTTGAGCTTCTAACGGCGGAGGTTTTTTGCTTTCCGCCAGACAGAAACAAATCTTAAAAACATATTTATTCTGCTGAGCTTTTGTTATATTTTGTGATTTTTCCATTTCGAAAACGTTTTTGTAGTAAAATGTGTGCAGACAGTAGGCCTATCGCATTTTTTAAGTTTTTAATGATTTTTGCAACAGTTAAACACAAATATATTGTATGGTATGTAATTTCAAAATATATTGCAATTTATTATAATTTGAGCGATGATTTTAATTGTAGAATCAGTTTTTAAAAGAATTGTAAGATGAAATTATAATTCAACATTTTTAAAGACTGCCGTTTCAAAATGGATAGACAGATTTTGTTGAGAAAGTCAAAGGTACTATTAAAGTATATTTTTGAAACAAGTTTAATTTTTGCGTATCACATTATTTGTTTGTTCAAGTGATATTGAATGCTATTAGTTTTTGAAAATTCGTTTTCATCACATTTGGAAGAAAATTGATTGCCGCCATTATAGTTTTGTAAATATTACTTTTGAAGTAGATATAAGAGTCTTTTTACACTTCTTGAACTGTGATATCTTTATAGAATTGAAAATCTTTTACTGAAATTACTTTATCGAACTGAAAATTTTGTTCTATGATCACTTTATCGAACTGAAAGTCTTCATAATGTTTAGGTTTTGAAGAGAATTCAAGGTGTGTAAATCTCTCACTTCTAAATGTTGATTACCCAATTCACTATTGCTGTACTTGCAGTTTTTGCTCTGCTGATTGCCTTTCAATTTCTTCTCCTTACTTTTGATCCTTATTAAGGAAGTTGTGCCCCATTTGGACAGCTTTTTGTTGTGCATTGTGTCCCCGGTCATTCTGTTTACATTCTTACTCATAGGATTATGAGTAGCTAAGGATTAATATGTCCGCCCACACGAGCTAATGTAAACTGGGAGGTTATCAGGTATTCCAGGGCTCTGTTTGATACACCATTAGGCCGGTGCCATACACTCTATCAGCACGGGTCCCTTTAGACTTTATAATTAGCCAGGTTATGTAGAGTAGTGAATGTGTGTCTTGATTAGATGATTGAGAACAATATAAGCTAGAGGTACGGTGGGATCGCTAAGCCCATCAGCTGCTCACTAAAGCTACCACCGCCGACAGTCTCGGACTTTGAGACGCAGCAGACTGACTGATGACGTAAGCACCCTGGACACGCCGGCTCTATATAATATTACAGACAATATTACACAAAATTATTCGCTTAATAGTTTTGCAATCGATTTAGTAATGACATACAGGACTGAATTAGGTTAAATACACCAATTTGGTGTAATGGTATTAGAACTGAGCGTTCCTTTAGGAAATTGGTGCATTATAAGCGCATCATTGAATCATTTAAAGTGCATTAGTCCGTAAGTAGTCTAATATACTCGTTATTATCTGGTAAATGTACAATACTGATGACATGGAAATGTTGTACAATTATGCTTTATTTAAGCTGGCAATAAAATATTGCAAAAATATTGGTCAGAGTAATGGTTGTAAAAATCGATCTTGTTCTCAGAGCTCCTGAATGAAAAAAGAGCTTTTACTGTGTGTCTGTGGACATTGCTAAAGAACAAATGATTTATCGATTTATACGAAATTTAGCGTCTAGCTAATTGAGTTCTCCTATATTTAGAAAATTTTTTAAAAACAATTCTAATTTTAACGCATTTTCTTGTCAAAAATTTCTTTTGAAAACGTAATACGAATATTTTTTTTAAATTGACAGTATCGATTTAAATCACATTTAGTTTAAATGTAGTCCAAAAGTATGAAAGTTTGGTTGCTGTATTTCCAAGAAATTTTGTTCAAGAACTATGAAACCTGGAAAACGTATAATGGGTTTCACTTATCGAATGGAAAATTTTAAAATCGGCGTAACTGATCAAAATCATAAAACAAATTGTAGGAAATTTTAAATAAAAGAAATTCAGGATTTGAGTGAAGGCCTAAGTACGTACATAATTTTTTACACACACACACACACACACACACACACACACACACACACACACACACACACACACACACACACACACATATATATATATATATATAGCTTAGACAACTTTGTTGACCAACAAAATATGTTCATTCATTTCAAAATTGCAGCCATTTACAAGTTAAGAAAAAATCGTGGTTTTTATGCCATAATAGAGTTAAAATTTATTTCAGAAAGATATGTTCTGAAAACGTTTCAAAAAATGAATTTTCATATTAAAACAAATGAAAATTTTAAAAATAATCGTGACAGTGAATAGGCTGTCTAACTAACGGTAACAAAGTTACACATTAAAAACATGAATTTGACTGAAATTTACCGAAACGTTTATTACGCGATGTTATTTTATGTGGTTACGTTTTCATTACGTCAACAAGACAGCTGATATATTATAGCAAAGAGGTGGCGCTCTATTAGACAAGATGGCGCTCACGTTATTCTGGAGAGAGTTAAGGTAGAAGAATGCCAGGGTAACTACACTTTCACAACAAATTACGTATATTTAATAGGATTCTTTATTTTTAGGACTAAAGAATTCAGTTCAATGTAAATAATTCCTCAACAGACAGTTGAGGAGAGATGTACTGACACAGTTCAGTGTAAATAATTCCTCAGCAGACAGTTGAGGAGAGATGTACTGACACAGTTCAGTGTAAATAATTCCTCAACAGACAGTTGAGGAGAGATGTACTGACACAGTTCAGTGAAAATAATTCCTCAGCAGACAGTTGAGGAGAGATGTACTGACACAGTTCAGTGTAAATAATTCTTCAGCAGACAGTTGAGGAGAGATGTACTGACACAGTTCAGTGTAAATAATTCCTCAAAAGACAGTTGAGGAGAGATGTACTGACACAGTTCAGTGTAAATAATTCCTCAACAGACAGTTGAGGAGAGATGTACTGACACAGTTCAGTGTAAATAATTCTTCAGCAGACAGTTGAGGAGAGATGTACTGACACAGTTCAGTGTAAATAATTCTTCAGCAGACAGTTGAGGAGAGATGTACTGACACAGTTCAGTGTAAATAATTCTTCAGCAGACAGTTGAGGAGAGATGTACTGACACAGTTCAGTGTAAATAATTCTTCAGCAGACAGTTGAGGAGAGATATACTGACACAGTTCAGTGTAAATAATTCCTCAACAGACAGTTGAGGAGAGATGTACTGACACAGTTCAGTGTAAATAATTCTTCAGCAGACAGTTGAGGAGAGATGTACTGACACAGTTCAGTGTAAATAATTCCTCAGCAGACAGTTGAGGAGAGATGTACTGACACAGTTCAGTGTAAATAATTCTTCAGCAGACAGTTGAGGAGAGATGTACTGACACAGTTCAGTGTAAATAATTCTTCAGCAGACAGTTGAGGAGAGATGTACTGACACAGTTCAGTGTAAATAATTCTTCAGCAGACAGTTGAGGAGAGATGTACTGACACAGTTCAGTGTAAATAATTCCTCAGCAGACAGTTGAGGAGAGATGTACTGACACAGTTCAGTGTAAATAATTCTTCAGCAGACAGTTGAGGAGAGATGTACTGACACAGTTCAGTGTAAATAATTCCTCAGCAGACAGTTGAGGAGAGATGTACTGACACAGTTCAGTGTAAATAATTCCTCAGCAGACAGTTGAGGAGAGATGTACTGACACAGTTCATTGTAAATAATTCCTCAGCAGACAGTTGAGGAGAGATATACTGACACACTTCAGTGTAAATAATTCCTCAGCAGACGGTTGAGGAGAGATGTACTGACACGTTTTTTGCAGAAAAACTAACCTTTAACTGAGCTGCCAACTTGGAAGATTTCAGTTTCACAAACTTCTGACATTATAATTGAATCTGTTCACGTTGTTCCTTTATTTAATCCGGTTAGTTTATTGTACAGAGAAGTTTAATTCCTGTAAAGTTTCGATAAAATATAAAATAAATCCGTCAAGACTAACCATATACCGGCTCTCTACAATAAAGTTTGATTTAATATGACGGTTTTGTATTAAAAAGGAAGTATAAAGAATTTGGACAAGTACAAGTGCAACTGTATACAAAATTATAAAATTAGGATTAAAACAATTTTTTTAGCATTTGCCATATGTACAGATTCGTACTTATAAAACGTGTTTTGAGAGATCATTACAAATGTTACAGTAAAAAATTGATACAACAGCAAAAATTCACATTAAAGTTTACATTAATTTAAAATTTTAAAAAAATATTTCAAGAGCCGTCTGGTTTTAAGTTTTGCATTTAAATTAAATATTTTAACGCTGATTATAAGAAATTAGATTTTTAAAATTTTGTAATGTTATGATATTTTAATAATTAATTTCTAATGTTTTTTCTTTTCCGAAACTAATGAACGAACTTTAAAGTGAAACAAAATTTTTCCGAAATTAACTTTGATTCAGTAACGTTAGTTTTTCTGAAATTCTTGAGCTAGCTATTTCTCCGCTTTAAAATCTGTAGAATGGCCGAATCGTTTAACTTTATAAAATATCTGTTCAAATAAATATTATAACTTTATTTAATTGTGAAGTTCTGGTTCTTTTGTGTTATACTTTAACAAAATAATCTATCTAATCTAATTCATATTATATTTCTGAAAGTTTGTGTGTTTGTTTGTCATTCAATCACGCTTTAACCACTGGACCAATTGAGATGAAATTTGGTACGAATATGGTTTAAGTATCAGAAATACATATAGGCCTATTCCCGTTTTACAAAACGTCATTATACTACTTACCCAGCCCAAAATAATTATCAGTTTTTAGTTTTGTGGCATGTGTTAATTGTAGTTATTTACTGGACCTGTGATTTAGGTACCTGAGATGAACATAGATTCAATCCTATTTTAAGAATCTTAATCTGTGTTTTATTTATTGCAAAATTATTGCTTTTAATGTAACATTTTCAATATTTTAGTTGAAATTTTTTTCAGAACTGACTTTAATTTGTTACTTTGTGTTGAATTTTCAATATTAAATGTAAAAAAATCCCTACACAGAGTGCCAATTGTAAGGTAGTATATATATTTGTGTAATTACATTATATGAAAAAATGGTAAATATACAGTGTAGCATATCTTTATTTTTCGATATTTTTGTTACTAAAATGCTTTATTATGTGCCCAAAAGCAAGAATCCAAAATATGAAAGCACGAGAAGTACGATAAAATCGAAAATAAAAGTGACCAACATAACCTCAAAATTGCTACCCGGCGAAAATCAGTAACGTGTTGTAAATCGGTAAAACTATAAAAATACGTCTAACACGGGTTTTGGGTGATAAGAAACCAATTTTTTAAAAGAATACTGCATAACCAAACTGACACGGTTGTTAGGCCTAACAAGATGATGCGTGAAAAAACCTTTATATTTTTTTAAAGACTACTACATATCCCAACTGACACGGTTGTTGGGCCTATCATGGTGATGTGTGAAAAAAACCTTTATTTTTTTTAGAATACAACATAACCTAATTGACACGGTTGTTAGGCCTAACACGGTGATGCGTGAAAAACCTTTATATTTTTTTAAAGAATACTACATATCCTAACTGACACGATTGTTAGGCCTATCACGGTGATGTGTGAAAAAACCTTTATTTTTTAAAGAATACTACATAACCTAATTGACACGATTGTTACGCCTAACACGGTGATGCGTGAAAAACCTTTATATTTTTTTAAAGAATAATACATATCCTAACTGACACGGTTGTTGGGCCTATCACGGTAATGTGTGAAAAAAACCTTTTTTTTAAAAATAGTACTGAAACTTAACTGACACGGTTGTTAGGTCTAACATGGTGATGCGTGAAAAAATATATTTTTTAAAGAATCTAATTCATATTATATTTCTGAAAATTGTGTTTGTTTGTTTGTTTGTTTGTTATTCAATCACGCTTTAATGACTAGACCAATTGAGATGAAATTTGGTACGTATATGGTTTACGTATCAGAGATACATATAGGCCTATTCCCGTTTTACAAAACGTCATTATACTACTTACCCAGCCCAAAATAATTATCAGTTTTTAGTTTTGTAACATCTGTTAACTATAGTTAGGTTTAATTACTGTTTACTGAACATGAGATTTAGGCACCTGAGATGGACATAGATCTAATCCCATTTTACAAATCTTAATCTATGTTTTATTAATTGCAAAATTATTGTTTTTAATGTTACATTTTCATCTAATAATCACAATATGGTATTTTTCATTTAAGACTATTCAATGTTTTTAAAGCAGAGTGCAGAATATATATATATTATATACAATTTTATTAGGATACTTTAATTGTAAGGTAGTATATATATATTTGTGTAATTACATTATATGAAAAAATGGTAAATATGCATTGCAGCATCTATTGGAGTTTTCGATATTTTTCTTACTAAAATGCTTTATTAAGTGCCCAAAAGCAAAAATCCAAAATATGAAAGCAGGAGAAGTACGATAAAAATCGAAAATAAAAGTGACCAACATAACCTCAAAATTGCTACCGACGAAAATCGGTACCGTGTTGTACTGATTTTAGACGTAGTTTTATTGTTTTACTGATCTACAGATCAGTAAAATAATAAAAATACGTCTAACACGGGTTTGGGTGATAGGAAACCCATTTTTTAAAAGAATAGAGCATAACCTAAGTGACACGGTTGTTAGGCCTAACAGGGTGATGCGTGAAAAAACCTTTATATTTTTTTAAAGATTATTTGGCTACATATCCTAACTGTCACGGTTGTTAGGCCAAACACAGTAATGCTTAAAAAAACCTGTATATTTTTTTAAAGAATACTGCATATCCTAACTGACACGGTTGTTAGGCCTATCACGGTGATGTGTGAAAAAACCTTTAAATTTTTCAAAAGAATACTAAGTATATTAACTGACACGGTTATTAGGCCTAACACGGTGATGTGTAAAAAACTTTTATATTTTTTTAAAGAATACTACATATCCTAACTGATATGATTGTTGGGCCTATCATTGTGATGTGTGAAAAAAACCTTTATTTTTTTAAAGCGTTTCTAAACCTTAACTGACACGGTTGTCAGGCCTAACATAGTGATGCGTGATAAATCTTTATATTTTTTTTAAACAATACTCCATAAGCTAACTAACATAGTTGTTAGGCCTAACCCGGTGATGCATTAAAAGAACCTTTATTTATTTTTTTCAAAAGAGTACTCCATAACCTAACTGACACGGTTGTTGGGCCTAATACGGTTATGCATGGAAAAAACTTTATATATTTTTTTAAAGAGTACTCCATAACTTAACTAACACTGTGATGCGTGAAAAAACCTTTATATTTTTTTAAAGAGTACTACATATCCTGACACGGTTGTTGGACCTATCACGGTGATGCGTCAAAAACCTTTATATTTTTTTAAAAAATACTAGGCTACATATCCTGGCACGGTTATTTGGCCTAACATAGTGATGCGTGAAAAATCTTTATATTTTTTTACAAAATACTCCATTAGCAAACTAATATGGTTGTTAGGTCTAACACGGTGAAGCATTAAAAAAACCTTTATTTATTTTTTCAAAAAGAGTACTCCAAACCTAATTGACACGGTTGTTGGGTTAAACGGTGATACAAAAAAAAAATAATTTTTTTAAAGAGTACTCAAACTTAACTAATACTTTTGTTGGTCCTAACACGGTAATGCATGATCTTTTTAATGTATATTATGATTGCGGGCAAAGCCGTGACGGGTAACAGCTAATCATATTATATTTCTGAAAGTTTGTTTTTGTTTATTTGTTTGTTATTCAAATAAACTTTAACTACTGGACCAAATGAGATTACATTTGTTGTGTGAACACGTTTATGGTATCTGAGATAAACTTTAATACTATTCCAGTTTAATTGTATAATAATGACTTTTTAAAATACTGTATTTTATTAAAATATGACATGACTCTGTTTTAGCGTATCGAGTAGCAAAAATTGATGTCTTTGCTGAAAACCATAAATCATATAATATTGTATATAGGCTATGTATATTTTTTAAAAATACTAGGCTACATATCCTGGCACGGTTGTTAGGCCTAACATAGTGATGCGTTAAAAATCTTTATATTTTTTTACAAAATACTCCATTAGCAAACTAATATGGTTGTTAGGTCTAACACGGTGAAGCATTAAAAAAACCTTTATTTATTTTTTCAAAAAGAGTACTCCAAACCTAATTGACACGGTTGTTGGGTTAAACGGTGATACAGGAAAAAAAATTAATTTTTTTTAAAGAGTACTCCAAAACTTAACTAATACTTTTGTTGGTCCTAACACGGTAATGCATGATCTTTAATGTATATTATGATTGCGGGCAAAGCCGTGACGGGTAACAGCTAATCATATTATATTTCTGAAAGTTTGTTTTTGTTTATTTGTTTGTTATTCAAATAAACTTTAACTACTGGACCAAATGAGATTACATTTGGTGTGAACACGTTTTAGGTATCTGAGATAAACACAATACTATTCCAGTTTAATTGTATAATAATGACTTTTTAATAATACTGTATTTTATTAAAATATGACATGACCCTGTTTTAGCGTATCGAGTAGCAAAAATGTATATGTCTTTGCCGAAAACCATAAATCATATAATATTGTATATAGCAATATATTAAAATGAAATGACCTATTCTGATTTTGAAAATCGACTATAAATTTTATTGCTTACATTATAATTGCAGGTAAAGCCGCAACGGGTAACAGCTAGTACTCCATAAGCTAACTAACATGGTTGTTTGGCTTTTATTAATTTTTTTAAAGAGTACTTATAACCTAACTGACATGGTTGTTTCGCCTAATACGGTGATGCATGAAAAAACCTTTATATATTTTTTAAAGAGTACTCCATAACTTAACTAACACGGTTGTTAGGCCTAACACAGTGATGCGTGAAAAACTTTTATATTTTTTTAAAGAATACTACATATCCTGACACGGTTGTTGGTCCTATGACGATGATGCGTGAAAAAAACCTTTATATTTTTTTAAAGAATACTAGGCTACATATCCTAACTGACACAGTTGTTAGGCCTAACACGGTGATGCGTGAAAAAACCTTAAATTTTTTTAAAGAATACTAATCTACATATCCTAACTGACACGGTGGTGCGTAAAAAAACCTTTGTATTTTTTTAAAGAATACCACATATCCTAACTGACATGGTTGTTGGTCCAATCATGGCGATGTGTGAAAAAAACCGTTATTTTTTTAAAGAGTACTCCTAACCTTAACTGAGATGGTTGTTAGGCCTAACATGGTGATGCGTGAAAAATCTTTGTATTTTGTTTAAAGAATACTCCATGAGTTAACTAACATGGTTGTTGGCGTAATGTGGTGATGCATTAAAAAACCTTTATTTATTTTTTAAAAAAGAACTCCAGCACCTAACTGACACGGTTGTTGGGCCTAATACGGTGATGCAGGTAAAAAGCCTTAATTTTTTTGAAGAGTACTCCATAACTTAACTAACACGGTGGTGCGTTGAAAAAAACCTTTATTTTAAAAAAGAAATACACCATAACCTAACTGACACTGTTGTTGGTCCTAACACGGTGATTCGTGATCTTTAATGTATGTTACGATTGCGGGCAAAGCCGTGACGGGTAACAGGTAATCATATTATATTTCTGAAAGTTTGTTTTTGTTTATTTGTTTGTTATTCAATCACACTTTAACTACTGGACCAATTGAGATTAAATTTGGTATGAACACGGTTTAGGTACCTGAGATAAACATAATACTATTCCAGTTTAATTGTATAATAGTGACTTTTTAGTAATACTGTATTTTATTAAAATATGACAGGACCCAGTTTTAGAGTATCGAGTAGCAAAAATGTATATTTCTTGGCCGAAAACCATAAATCGTATAATATTGTAAATAGAAATATATTAAAATGAAATGACCTATTCTGATTTTGAAAATAGACTATAAATTTTATTGCTTACATTATACTCGTAATTGCAGGCAAAGCCGCAACGGGTAACAGCTAGTATCTTATAATTATAAAACCGTTAGGATATGCATGGTTGTTGTTACTTAAGTCTACTCTGTCTTTTTAGCATTCTTTATGAATGTTTAACTAATTATAATAAATTATAATTATAATTAAAATAAATATTTCAATACAATTTTTAAAGTGGTGGTTCATGAACATTTTTATTAGTTCTTCATTGATTACCATTAAAATGAAAAAATACAATCAGCATTTTAACCATGAAACTGCAGTATTTGGTGAAATACAAAATTACCGGAATTGATCAATGAAAATTTACTGAATGTACTATAATACTTTATTTTCCTTCAAAACACTCTCCTCCTTCAGGTATATATACACTTCTTACACCGTTCATGCAATGGAACACTCCTTCGACGCATTTCTCATCTCTTTCGAACCACCCATCACTAAGAAATTTAGCTTGGACAGAGGTGGGGTAAAGTGATGTAGGAGGAGGTTTTTTTATTATTAAGGCTTGATTAACTACGAATTTATTCCTGAAGGGAAAACAGTTAACAAAGAACTGTACAAGGAGATCCTGAAACGGCTACGAGATGCAGCTGAATGAAAACGACCTGAAAAATGGGCAACGATTGGTTTTTGTTACATAACAATGCCCGTCACATAGACGCTGATGATGAGACAATACCTTGCCAAGCACAATGTTACCTCTCTGGAACATCCTCCCTATTTCCCGATCTTGCACCACCGGATATTTACTTGTTTCCACGACTGAAAGTGACATTGACGGGATATAGTTCTGCTGATTCGCAAGAGGTGATAGAAAATGCGACGAAGCAGCTAAACGAAATTCTCAAAAATAGTTTCAGAAGTGTTTTCACTATTGTACGAATGATGGAAGAAGTGTGTACATGCAGGAGATATTTTTTTAAAAAGAAAAATAAGATTTAAATATTATACGTACTTAAGTAAAGTATTATCGACCAATTCCGGGAACGTTTTTTTCCAACCTTGTATAATGAGGAAAGAGAACCGTTATGGATTATTGCGAACTAAAGGGAAGGTAGCAAGAAACAGTGATATCGGACGACTGATTTCGTGGCTGGAAAACTTGTAAAAGTAGCTTTCATTAACAACAGCTCTTTGTAGGAGCGGCCGTTAGTAAAGTTCAAATTGCTATGTTTGTAACCAACATTCGGAACACCACAAGAAAAGAAATAATTCCAAGTTTTTTTATTCTAGTAATATATTTTTATTTTTCTATTTTAATTTAAAATTATGATTTGTTGTATCGTATATTAATTTATTGATCTTAATTCTTAAGTTTTTGTTTAATTAATTGTTTTATATTTTTACTATTGGTAATTATTATTTTTTATATTGCTATTTATACAGTTATTAATGAAAAATATTCTTTATTGTGTGAATAATTATTTCTTTAAGTTTAATTTTGTATTTTGAAATTAATTTATACATTAGACATTTGTTGTAGAGGAACATAATTTTATTGACAATAAT
Source organism: Callitettix versicolor (assembly GCA_022606455.1). Classification (NCBI taxonomy): domain Eukaryota; kingdom Metazoa; phylum Arthropoda; class Insecta; order Hemiptera; family Cercopidae; genus Callitettix; species Callitettix versicolor. The sequence continues at coordinate 69,077,555 of CM040190.1, read as the reverse complement.
AAGAAACTTTTTTATATTTAATATTCATTTTTGTAATCTACATTAATTTTAATTAATTGTTAGTTCTAATTTTGTAAGAATTTTTATTGCTTAATTAATACATTTTACTTTATTTCTAGTAATTAGGTGTTTTTATTGTTTAATGTGATAGTTGTTTTTGCTTCGTTATAAACATAAATGTTCTATATACATATCTATATGATTCTATATGCATAATATTTAAATGACGTTTTAATATCTTTCAAAACGTGTTATACACGTGTTAGAACGAGTATGATTACTTTCATGGGTCTGGGTCCATGATTGTTCGCAGATCATTTTCCAATCAATATTCTTTAGTAATATTTTTGTTTCCCCTACTAAGTTGCAGTGAAGCAAAACTAAATAAACAAATCAATATTGCAGCGCATTATTGAGCGTCTTTATTTCCTGTTCCCATATTTCTTCTTACAAGCAACATTTCAGACATGTCTCCGCAATGTCCTACTTTCCGCCAAGGTTTAATACATGCCACAGAACCGTCGCCTCTCTTTTAGTTCCAGTTGGTTGTCAAATTTGACACTTTTATTGGAAATTTCCAACGGACAAAGACGCTTTTCGAAATACAGTTTTTGTTTTTCTGAATACAGTTTCTGGGTGTAATTTTCTTTAGCTACTAATCTCTGAAAAGGTTGTTTTATATAGTGTCTTAAATAAAAATTCTAAAGAAATATAGAGATTGCCGTTAGTGTGTTTTTAGATAAGGTAAAGTATAAGTAAAAGTAGACCTAAATTTTTCCTGACCATTTGCTACTCTCGCAGTTGTAAATTTGCTCAGCGTAAACTACAGTGAAACGGTTATAAAAAAATAGACAAAATAACTTTAAACATAACAACGGAAACATCAAAACAGTTTTTTATCTGACGAATATAATTAATTAAATTAGTAAAAGGTTTTTGAATAACTCAACTGTTTTTATAACTGCCGATATTTCAGTGATGTTACTTTCCTGACTTTCTATTTTTTCATAATATTTTGGCTAATATCGTTTATAATTTAATCTGAAATTCATACTGTAGGAACTTTTTAAAGCATTCATAAAAGTTCGTAATAGATAATTAGGTAAACTGAAGAGATGCACAACTCAGTCGACAGCGGGCAGTTTGTCACAACTCGGACTTGTACGCAGGTCCAAATCTATTTATTACAGTGTGTTGCATCAATCCATCGCTTTCATTAGTCTACCTGGCATAATAAAATATATTGTTAGTCAGGAACATATTTCCAAAAACGTACAACGCTGAAAAAAACATTTCGATAAACAAATTGCTTAAAAAATGTTTTGAATTTTGGCGAAACAATCAAAATTTATTATTACAATGGCAAATTAGTTTCTATGAATGCTCTAAATATACTATATTTTAACATGTTTCTTATTATTTGTGTTGTAAATAATTCCTTTTTAACACAAGAAGTTTATACAAAGTATAGATTTTTATGGATATCCATTTCCATATAAACTGAGTCAAACATAATAGTTTTTACTGGTCGTCTGTCTGTCTGCGTACGTAACTGGACTATAAACTAAAGACTAACTAAATTTATCAGTTCGATTTAATTTATGTTTTTATTAAAAAAATATTTTAAAGCGTTCTTTTTGCTTATAAAAATCATAAACAAAATCGATTTAACGATTATGATAAATTTATTTAAGATTTGAGAAACAAAGCTCATACATAGTGTACCAATCCCCCTGTTTGGGCGTGAGAGTATAGTAAAGGTTTTCTTAAGAGCACCACTTTGTTGCGTCCACTAATATCCGTGTAGAACCTCAACTAGGATAAGGAAACTAACTACGATACCAACATGTAAAACAAAAACGTAGCCGTTTGAGGAGGAGTTGGTGGCCATCCAAGCTTATTTACAGGTAAGGTATAAATATCTGTATGGACTAAGATAATACACTCTTAAATTAAATGTGGTCATATACATATATTTAAACTTAATCACAGAAGAAATGCAATTAATATTACATTTTGTAATTGAAATAATATAATATATTAATAGATACAAATTAATTATTTAACCCCTTTCTTATTTTAACAATTTTTTAACATTTTTATTTAAGAATGTTTTAAAAATATTAATATTACAAAATAAGTTTGATTAATGTAATTTAATTCATTTTTAAAGAGTCTATATTTGTTTTGGTTAATCTTAAATTCGGGTTCCTGGATCGATAACTCAGATATATTTACATTAAAATTTATACTATAAATATTTATTCATACACTCAAAGTGTATGAAGATTACATATATATATAATCACAGTTAAAAACGGACCAAGAGTAAACTTTAATAGTTTAGTTTTAAATGATCCACGAAGAAAATAATAGAATTCTGCCAGAATGTATTCTTGTGCTGAAACTTGTAACACACACACACACCCACACACACACACACACACACACACACACACACACACACACACACACACACACACACACACACACACACACACACACACATTATTATTATTATTTACTAGAGGAAGGGATAGTTCAACCCCAGGCACTGCGATCGACTGACCTATTGTACAACTTACCTCTTAAAATACCTAGTTTAGCAGATTGATGCCCCTAATAAGTTCCAACAACCCACTGACTAGCTCATTCTGCTGAAGATCCCTAGGGTCTTGGAAGCAAAAACTCCTAGCTTCCTACTAGCAAGAGCGTCACAGTCATAAATTATGTGACCTGCAGTTTCCTCCTCCTTCCTGCACAATCTACACACGGTTTCTCATTGGTATACACCTATCCTGTTCATGTGCACCCTCAGACCACAGTGCCCTGTTATGAGCTCCATGATTCTCCTGGGTTGTGCTCTGCCCAGGACATCTGCTGCCCCTTTGATTCCTCACACACACACACACACACACACACACACACACACACACACACACACACACACACACACACACACACACACACACACACACACACACACACAAACACACACACATACACACACACAGATACACACACACACACACACACACACACACACACACACACACAATTCTTTACTTTTGTTTTTTGGAAACGTTATTAGCTGATTAGATGGTTTGCTATTGAATAATTTTTAAAAATTTAGTTTTAAGTATTTAGTTAATCTTAACTATTTTTATTTGGCGACATAATTCTCTTCTTTAGAGTGAGGAAATAACTATTAAAAAAAACCTTGTTTACCAGGGAGCTTAGTTATTATGATTTAAGTACTGTAACATGTAAACATATCAACAATAAACGACAAAAAGCAAACAGTTTATAGAAGTGGAGAAAAGAAAACGTAGTGGCATTAATTTCTAATAAAATCTGAAGTAGTTTCTTTCATCAATATTTCACTGACTTTAAAAAGACTGGAACACGTATTATTCAATAGCAAAGGTTCAATTGTTTAGTTGGAACTGACAGTAGAGTGTAGTACTACTCCTTTCTGAAGTTCTGAAGTGCTAGAAATTTCAGGTGCTCACTAAATAACTGTATTCTTAGAACTCATTAAACGTCTCGTGAATTATTATTCGTGGAACTCACACCAGTACATATAAGCCCTAAACAGTCACAAGAGTGTAACCAGAAACTTGTTTCCCCAAACAAATATAAAAAAGACCGTCAAACTAGTGACCCAAAAAAGTGTTTTAACATTTTGAAAATAAATATTAACAAAAATAAATATTATCATGAGTTCTATCCATATTTATATAGACCCTAGGAATTACATAACAATAGCGTTACCATAAAAGTGCCTTTAAGTATTTTTAACCAAAGATAATGTTATTTTACACAAGTAAAACTATGTTTTATCACCATAGTTTTATCACTATTACGAAAAAAATACTCGTTATCATAAATATTATCTGTATTGAAACGGAATTTACATAAAAATAGTTCCAAACAAACGACAATAAATTACAGTAATGTCGATTAACATTTTATTCATAGACGGACGGAATTCAGTAAAAATTAATAATTCTGTTCGGAATTACAAAATTCACGGTGAATATAGCAGAACGGCTTTTAATAAGAATTCTGATTATTGTTATAAGAAATTAATTGTCTTATATTGGCAGTGAAAATCTAACTTGATGCACCAAGTCACAGGTATGACTAAATTATAGCAAAATCTCTTTCTAACACATGCTTGCAATCTATGAATAATCAAAAGTGCACTTAAGTCAACATAAATATCGCGATAAGTGTGATAGACTATTGGTGTACGGGTAGAATTTGGGCAATGCAGGCACGCATTTGGTTAATCAGGTCTTGTTGCCATTAATCATATACCTCACAAAACGTTACACTAAAGTATCCAAATAAATCTTAATGCAAGAGCTATAGAATAAACCGAAATTGTAAAAATTTAATCAAATTTTTGTAAATAGATTTAATCCAAATTTTGTTGATATACTAAAACTCAAGTAGTGTTTTCAGTTTTAAGATATTTAAAAGGCAGGGCTAAATTATTAAACAATTATACAAAACAGCTTTTTTGTGTGGTTTAAGATTTCACTTAAAATAAATAATTTGAATGCAAGAAAGTTGTTATATTATTTTACACTACTACTGTGTTCGGTTTAAAGTTTTTAGTTTCTTCCGGTTAGACAATCAAAGACGGAAATATAGGAAATATTGCTGACGCTTTGCAGCAACTGTCCATTGTTATACCAACTGAGCTACATCTCTAACGACGTTAATCAGAACGGATCGTGTAATGCTTATTAAAACGTCAATCTGTGGTTTCTGTACGTGCAGTCACTAAGATTTATGTTTTCATACTTTATTACGTTCAACAATTTCACTCAGCCACGTACAACAGTTTTCAACAATACAACGATGCTGAACGAGTTCTAGATGTAAGAAAGACATTTAGAAGGATAAATGTTTTCCGATACTGTTCATAGATGGCGTTGGCTACGGTTCTGTAATTCTAAATCCCTTGAGAAATCACACTGGATTACTACAGGCACTAACGACGCTCTCAAGTGGTGGCTTTCTGTACTAAAAGATTACTGGAAAAAGTATAGCAATGGCAATTTTAAAAGTAGAGTCTTAACCTTTAAATGGGATTCACACTGCTGGAAATAATTACATTTATATGATTCTGAAGTACTGACTGACGTAAACACGTAAATTACATCGTATTTTAATAAAATGTCTTAATTTACTAGTCATTAAAATCATAATTGTTTTTCCCAAAATTTTGGGCTCAATCATTAAAAAAACTGGTGTAACATTTTGACTTACCGATTAGAAGCTAGGAATATGCTGAAGATAAACGAAAACATTGTTATATGTGGTTAGTGTATAATTATGAGCCATAAAACCGCTTAAAGGTCAAATAAGAGTTTAAAGCTCATGCCGTATTTGTCGGACATTGGATTCATGTCTCGTTTGATAATGTTAAATTTAAAATCACATTGTCATGTGTATTTTGTCTTAGAGTTATAATTGATATTTCATTTTAAACCTGTAACCAATACTCAACCTAATAGGTTTTCCGCATTTCCCTTTGTTTAAATTACTGGCATTTCATTTTAAACCTCTAACCAATACGCAACCTAATAGGTCTTGCACAATTTCCCTTTATATAAATTTCTAGCATTTCATTAAAAACCTGTAACCAATATGCAACCAAATAGTTTTTGCGCATTTTCCTTTTGTCTGAATTCTTTGATTATTTTAAAGACTTGATTTATTTTCTGATCAATAACTGGAAAACTTTTGAAAATAGTAAAAGCTAGAAAGTTCTTTTGGTACATATTCGTCACAGCTTTAAAATTATATGTTGAGCATAATTCCACGACAAAATAAAAAGTAGAACGGTGGTTTTATGTTTAACTGTAGTCTTATAGGGCATTAATTCAATTACGGAGAGATACCAATATACGAGATTTGAAGATTTACCTACCTAACAGCGTTATACTAGCATCCTTGAAAACATTCAGATATTGTAGTTTGTACGAATTAGTTTCGTTGTAGAGTGATCAATAAATGTTTTTACGTTGGTTAGTAACCATCCGTCTAATATCGTGGTTTCGTGGCGCTCGCAGGCGTTATATAGGCAATCTAAATACATAACGTTGCAATATTAAAACAGTATTTACTGGCACACCCATTGCCTGACTTGGAAATACAGTCAAAAAATGAACACAGAAAACTTAATTGCATAATATTACGTAAACATTTTAATCCACTATTTTTGGAATAGATTAAATAAGTTCACTACCCACAAAATCCGTTTATCGTTCCAAAATAGCGGCAATTCAATAATATCATCACTTTTTTATATGTATGAATAATGTAATAGAATTTAATTAGTTAACTGATATTACTCAACTCTCAGTCAGAAAAGATCCGAGGCCACTGGCTGAAGAAAAACGCAGCGAGTAGAGTTGGCCAGCGAATAAAGCAGGAGCGTCTACAGTATTCCTCTCTGCAAAATAATGGAAAACATTTATCAGCTACCTACGTACTAAGTAATTCATATCTATAAAACGGCTAAACCGATTAAATTGAAATTTTTCATTGTACTTACCAAGTCAAGATCGGTGTACCCTCAGTCCGAGTCTGGATCTTACCATGATGGCTGATCATTCAATGGTAATAATTACTGCATTAGTGGTCATATCGGCCCCATAAATATTTGTTTAGGAAAGCAATTTCGTTCCAAGTGTTTGAAACGTTCTTCTCTGAACAAACTGTCGGCAGTGAACACAGATTTATGGACAGCGGGCAAACAAATGGCAAACACTGATAAATGGCAGCAATAAGCAGGGCTTTAGTGAAAGCACTGTGTGTAGTATAAGCACTCACGCATCTGTCTCGCGTCACGTGGTACGCTGTCAATCGTATTGGAAACCGATAGGCTATAACAGCGAGGGACAAACTACAGAATGTATTTGTATGCGTAATAGTTGATAGGTACCTAAGTGCTTGCGCAGGGTCTGTTTATAAGTGGTCGATAATTACATAAATGTGTGCGTAGCAGGTCTTTTGATAAATACCTAAATATGGTCGGATCATAAATACCTAAATGTGTACGTAGAGTCAGTTGATAAATCTAATCTAATTCATATTATATTTCTGAAAGTTTGTGTGTTTGTTTGTTTGTTTGTTTATTTGTTTGTTTGTTTGTTTGTTTGTTTGTTATTCAATCACGCTTTAACCACTGAACCAATTAAAGTGAAATTTTGTACGTATATGGTTTAAGTATCAGAGATACATATAGGCCTATTCCTGTTTTACAAAACGTCATTATACTACTTACCCAGCCCAAAATAATTATCAGTTTTTAGTTTTGTAACATCTGTTAACTGTAGTTATTTACTGGACATGTGATTTAGGTACCTGAGATAAAGATAGATTCAATCCTATTTTAAGAATCTTAATCTGTGTCTTATTTATTGCAAAATTATTGCTTTTAATGTAACATTTTCAATATTTTAGTTGAAATTTTTTTCAAAACTGACTTTAATTTGTTACTTTGTGTTGAATTTTCAATATTAAATGTAAAAATCCCTACACAGAGTGCCAATTGTAAGGTAGTATATATATTTGTGTAATTACATTATGGTAAACATGCAGTGAAGCATATCCTTATTTTTCGATATTTTTGTTACTAAAATAAGCAGTTTATGCCTTATTTAATACTAAAATAGTATTATGTGCCAAAAGCAAGAATACAAAATATGAATGCACGAGAAGTACGGTAAAATCGAAAATAAAAGTGACCAACATAACCTCAAAATTGCTACCCGGCGAAAATCAGTAACGCGTTGTAAATCGGTAAAACAATAAAAATACGTCTAACACGGGTTTTGGGTGATAAGAAACCAATTTTTAAAAGAATACAGCATAACCAAACTGTCACGGTTGTTAGGCCTAACAAGGTGATGCGTGAAAAACCTTTATATTTTTTAAAAATAGCCTACTATATATCCTGACACGGTTGTTGGGCCTATCACGGTGATACGTGAAAAAACTTTATATTTTTTTAAAGACTACTACATATCCCAACTGACACGTTTGTTGGGCCAATCATGGTGATGTGTGAAAAAAACCTTTATTTTATTTTAGAAAACTACATAACCTAATTGACACGGTATTTAGGCCTAACACGGTGATGCGTGAAAAACCTTTATATTTTTTTAAAGAATACTACATATCCTAATTGACATGATTGTTAGGCCTAACACAGTGATGCGTGAAAAAACTATATATTGTTTTAAAGAATACTACATAACATAACTGATACTGATGTTGAGCCTATCACGGTGATGTGTGAAGAAAACCTTTAATTTTTTAAAGAATACTACATAACCTAATTGACACGGTTGTTAGGCCTAACACGGTGATGCGTGAAAAACCTTATATTTTTTAAAGAATACTACATATCCTAACTGACACGGTTGTTGGGCCTATCACGGTAATGTGTGAAAAAAAACTTTATTTTTTTTAAATAGTACTGAAAACCTTAACTGACACGGTTGTTAGGTCTAACATGGTAATTCGTGAAAAATACTTTATATTTTTTTAAAAGAATACTCCATAAGCTAACTAACATGGTTGTTATACCTAACACGGTGATCCATTAAAAAACCTTTATTAATTTTTTTAAATAGTACTTATAACCTAATTGACACGGTTGTTGGGCCTAATAAGGTGACGCATGAAAAACCGTTATATTTTTTTTTAAAGAGTACTCCATAACTTAACTAACACGGTTGTTAGGCCTAACACAGTGATGCGTGAAAAACCTTTATATTTTTTTAAAGAATACCACATATCATAACTGACATGGTTGTTGGGCCTATCATGGCGATGTGTGAAAAAAAACGTTATTTTTTTAAAGAGTACTCCAAACCTTAACTGACACGGTTGTTAAGTCTAACATGGTGATGCGTGAAAATGTTTATATTTTTTTTTAAAGAATACTCCATAAGTTAACTAACATGGTTGTTAGGCCTAACGCTGTGATGTATTAAAAACCTTTATTTATTTTTTTAAAAAAGAGTACTTCAGAACCTAACTGGCACGGTTGTTGGGCATAATACGGTGATGCAGGGAAAAAGCCTTATTTTTTTAAAGAGTACTCCATAACTTAACTAACACGGTGGTGTGTTAAAACCTTTATTTTAAAAAAGAAATACACCATAACCTAACTGACACGGTTGTTGGTCCTAACACGGTCATGCGTGATCTTTAATGTATATTACGATTGCGGGAAAAGCCGTGACGGGTAACAGGTAATCATATTATTTTTCTGGAAAGTTTGTTTTTGTTTATTTGTTTGTTATTCAATCACACTTTAACTACTGGACCAATTGAGATTAAATTTGATATGAACACGGTTTAGGTACCCGAGATAAACACAATACTATTCCAGTTTAATTGAATAATAGTGACTTTTTAATAATACTGTATTTTATTAAAATATGACAGGACCATGTTTTAGAGTATCGAGTAGCAAAATGTATATTTCTTGGCCGAAAACCATAAATCGTATAATATTGTAAATAGTATATTTACATTTACATTTAATTTATGTAAATATATATTAAAATGAAATGATGATATTCTGATTTTGAAAATCGACTATAAATTTTATTGCCTATATTATAATTGCAGGCAAAGCCGCAACGGGTAACAGCTAGTAGTTATATAAATAGTGCAGGTTTGTTGATAAATAATCGATAAATATCTAAATCTGTGCGCAGGGTCTGTTGATAAATAGTTGATATATACCAAAATGTGTACGCAGGGTATGTTGACAAATCCTAAATGTGTGCCCAAAGTTTGTTTATAAATAGGTGATAAGTACCTAAATGTGTGCACACGGTCTGTTGATATATAGTTGATAAATTACTAAATATGAGCGCAGGTCTGTTGATAAATAGTTGATAAATACCTAGTAGAAATTTTAGGCTTATTTCGTAAATAACGTGCACACTTTTTGTTTGATTTAGAGTCGCTCGATCGTTACTTGAACGAGTACAAATATTGATTAAATTGAATATTGATCCAAAATAAACGTGTATAAATTAGATTATGTAGGAAATACCGAAAATGTGTATGGGTCTTTAATTTATTAAATATGTGCGCAAAATCTGTTGGATAAATACCCAAATGAATGCGCAGGGTCTGTTGATAAAAGTTGATAAGTA